>NW_006499973.1:2054880-2147056 GCF_000471905.2 Amborella trichopoda | reverse complement strand
GTCATTCATCACCACCACGGTTTAGCTATATGACCTTAAACCATAGTGCACGTTCTGGCCGCATAACGTTAAACTGTTTTGCACAGGTCCTAGAGGCACGACCTTAAACATACCTTCACAAAAAAAAAATGAAGAAATAACGGGCGTGGTATATAACTTAACAAGGGAACCATGAGCAAAAATGACGAATGGGCATGGTCACGAAACCATGAGTAAGAGAGTTCCATATATAAAAACAAAACAGGGCACGGTTAAAACTCGAAAGGGCACCGTGAGAAAAAATAGAAAATAAACGTGGACATGACCGAAAGGTCGTGGGTAAAAGAGCCCCAAAATGAAAAGAAGTTGGTGAAAACATGTCTCTAAGGTGCAGCTTCCCAAGTTCAAGCAAAAATCCGCAAAGGACTCTTGGACCAATAAACAGGTTGATGCCACACTCGCCTCAATAGGCAGCTTCAACCCTCACTTAAAATAAGAAAATCCCTGGTGTTACAATACTAGGGTCCAAAAATACGAGCTTTAAGGAAAAGATTCCAACAGCCTGAGTCTAGTTGTAAAAAAGACTAGAAAGACAGAAGACTTGCCAAGATGGCAAGACAAGTCACAAACATACTCTAGAAACAAAGATTACAAAGGTAGGAAACTGATAAAGCCAGGGTGGAAGCTGCTAGGGACTTCAGCTCGTCTAGCCGGCACGACCAGACCTTCGAGACCGACTATTAAACCTACCCTCGACTGGACTCGGTAGACGAGACCTACAATGGTACTCTGATTGTCAAAAGAAAAGTATAGCAAATAGCGCATGCCAAAGCAAACAAACGAACCTTGACCAAATGGGAACAATGCCCTTCTACATGGCACTTAATTGTCAGACGGGATTGATTTTGACTAACGAGGTTCGTACAAAATCCTCAACTTTAGAATCACCAATAGTCCGTACGAGGGTGAGTTCTTCAACAAGATCCCAAAAAAATTCTCTTCACCCCCTAAAGTCTCCACAGATGGACCCGAGAGCAATGCATCCCTACGTCTGAGTAGCCTAATTACACCATTACGTGAATCTCCTCGATGTTCACGTGGCCCTGTGGCTAGGAAAAAAAGAGTAAAAGCCAAAGGAAATATTCCAAATGATTGTCCTTCTCACTTCTCTTGAAGCACAACATTCCGCCAGGCAAGCTATTTGAATGTATTTTGCAGCACCTTGGTCCCTGAGTAGGAATAAGTAGGAAGTAGGTCAATAAAGCCAACAAAACAGTGGAAATTCTTGGGAGTCTCATAATGGCCCCAGAATTGGGCAAGACCTTCATCAATACTTCAAAAGAACACCTGTCAAGTTTCATCGCGATTATATATGTCTAAGGTAGTTGACATAAAGAAACAATTTTACCGAAATCGGTCTCTAGCACCCCAAAATGGACCCTGTAACTAGAGCCATACTTTCGATACGTCAAACAGCTATGGGACCACCACCATTAGATCCAGCATGGTCGAAAACCCCTTTGAGTCAAGTGTCAGCTTAATCGGGCACTCTAAGAAAAAGTTATGGGTAAAATAACTAAAAGGGGTAGGCTGCACACTATTCCCATGCGGCTTCAGTCCATCAAAACACCATTAAAGGTGGCTGATTTTACAGTCACAGGCAGTCACTTTCGAGGCCTATAACTCACTCGTTCCAAGTCGGATCGCTCCCAAATTTGGTGAGCGTCGTCTCATCAAGATGAGCAGTTCCATATGTGGTACCCCCCGTGATGATGCCCAAATAGAGAGAAAAACTAAATGAAAGTTGCTGATCCATGAAGGAAGTTACAGAAAATTTAGGTAGCCAGATCACGATGCTCGCATACCCCATCGACACGAAACCAATTGCATTATATGCGCGAGCTCCGAGGCTATCTCTGATCCGAACCTCTCTTACGATTAACAGTTGGATTTTACACATGAAGGCGTCAAAGTTGCTATAAATTCCAGCTGCCGAACTTCAAGATTTAGGCCAAAAACTCAAGATGACAAAATCGTCATCTGGACGCGAAATCAAGTTACATTCGTTGCAACATGATCGTGATGGCATGCTCAGTGTGATTCAATGAAGAAGTCATGAAGAAACATCAAGGAATGAGTATGCAATCGATCCAAAGTTTTCAAGATTCATCCAAAATTCAAGTCTCATGACTAGGGCTTAAAAGCATGATTCATGGCTCGAAGTTGGTATCAAAATGATTGCCATACCGAGCCCCATAGGAAAACAATAAGATTTTGATCAAACTGACATTAGAACGACCTCGGGTCAGCCACAGAACATCATGCAAGTTCTTGGGCAGTAACGGGGATTGTTCTGAAAATCTACACATTGCTAGACAGGGGCAAAACAGTCCTTTTGTACCCATTTTTAGATTTTCTTTAAATTTAATTAAATTGTAATAATCTTCAATTCTAGGTATTTTTTGGGCGTAATCCCACGTTTTAGACTAATTCTATATAAGCATGTAAAGCCAAATTGTAAAGAACTTTGGGTTCATTTAACAGAAGGTTCAATAAAAGTTCAATTTCCTCTTGAGCTTATGGGTACGTCTTGGAGAGAGAGAGAGGATAGAGAAGAAAAGGGTCGATATCCTTTGAGCATGTAACTTTCTCTCTCCTCCCCTTTTTATCTCTCTCCTCTCTTTCTCTCTCCTCCCCTCTTCTCATCTTTATCTCTTTCTTCCCCTCTTTCTTAAATCTCTACCTCTCTCTCTTCTTCTCGCCTCTTTCTCCATCTGCTCTCCTCTTTTATCACAATTGATGAATCTTAACACCAATTGGTTTTCTCTCTCTTATCTTTTGTCACAGTCGGTGAAGCCTAATGTCGACTAGATTTCTCTCTTCTTTTGCCAATTAGTGAAGCCTAGCACCTATTAGTTTTCTCTCTTCTCTTCTATTAATCGGTAATGCTTAACGTCAATTGGTTTTCTCTCTCTTCTCTTCTGTCACAATCGGTGAAGCCTAGCGCCAGTTGATTTTCTCTCTCTTCTCTTATATCACAATCGACGAAGCTTAACACCAGTTGGTTTTCTCTCTTATCTTCTATCACAGTCGATGAAGCGTAGCTCCGATTGGATATCATTCTCCTCTCTTCTGTCACAGTTAGCGGTGCCTAACGTCGATTAGATATCTCTCTCTCCTCTTTTGTCATAGTTAGTAAAGCCTAACACCGATTGATTTTCTCTCTCTTCTTCTATCAGTCGATGAAGCCTAATGTTGGCTTGATCTCTCTCTCTCTCTCTTGCTTCTCTCCCATCACAACTAGCGTAAGCTTAGCACTGTGTGGTTCTCTTCTTCTCTTCTGGCTTAGTCAACGAAGCCTAGTGCTGACTGCATTTTATCTCTCTTCTCTTCTGACACAATCGGTAAAGCCTAGTGCCGACTGCATATTCTCTCCCTTTTAACACAGTCAGCGAAGCCTAGCACCAACTGCATTTTTTCTCTTCCTTCTAACACAATAGCGCTGACTGTGTCTTCCTTCCGTCTCTCTCTTTTACTCTCTCGTCTTTCATACTCTTCTCTCCCTTTCTTCTCCCCCCTTCTTGTTGTTCTCTTCTTCTCTTCTTATAACCCCATTTTGATATTTCTTCATTCTACCAAGAGGGATTGAGGTTAGCCTCTCATGGTAGTCCTGTCGTCTAGCTGTAACGTTATTGTCTCAAAATTACTTGGCCCACTTTATTGCCATTACAAACTAACCATGGTGCTCAGCTTGTCAATACTGGTAATGACGTCTAATAGTAATCCTGTGAGCCGGTGTCAGTTATTGAGCCTCTACTACATCAGGCCAATTACTCATAAGCTTAGTCACCGCTCTGATCCTCCTGCTCAGTCGAATTCTTCTCTACCCCATCTTTCTTCTCTTTTTGAATGCGCATGTTTGTGTACATTCATGAAAGAGGAAAAGGGTGAGGTCTGACCCACCTGTCTTATAACCTTTGTCATATATGTGTGTGATTGCGAAAAACAGAAGTATACAATTCAAGGGAGGCGATTCCGTACCAGTTTTATTATTGGGGGGCTATCTTCGTGATCTAAGAGGGCTCCCACACTAGCCAGCCCGAGTAAGTCCCGAACCTACCTTAAAATTCTTCTCTCACCGGTTGGTAACACCTGCCCCCATTTTCGAACGAGGCTCTTGAGAGAGCGATCTCAAAACATCCCGGGTCTTCCCTCGAAACCCTAGACGTACGCTCCTTGGTCCCTAAAAGGTCCGGAGGGCAAGATCGAAGCACCTAACCAAAACGATGTAAATAAAATGGCTAAGAAAAATAGGAAATAAATAAGATAATAAAATCAATAAAAAAAATAAAACGAAATAAAATAGGGTAACGGAAAATAAGATAAATGAATGGGGTAGAAGAAATACAATGAGGATAAGATAAGGTAAAATAAATGGGTCAGGTTAAGTAATGTAAAATAATATAAAAAACTGAGGAAAGGCTCATCATTAAGTTATTTGAAAAAGCAAGAGAAGAAGAGTGAGGGTATTGAGTTGTTGGGTGTGAGAGGGGTTGCATGAAGTGTTGAATGAAGGAAAAGAAAATGAAATGTAATAAAAGGGGCGAAACGAAAACAAACGAGACAAGAAAAGAAAAGGGGAAAGGGTGGGTGTTCACTCATTTATGGGTTTCATTTTGTGGGTTCTAAAGAGAGAGAGAGGAAGGTTGGAGTAAGTGGAGAGCATGAGATTGCGATAGGTTGGAGCGAGAGGAGGACGGGAGTTGCAGGTAGAAAAGGGGTTGCAACAGGATGGCGGAGATTGCTGGGCGGAAGAAGAGGAGGCACGAGGGAAAGATGGTGGGAGAATTGCGGAGGGTGGAGCATGACAGTGATTGGGGAAGAGAGAGGCAGAGATGGTGGCAAAAATGGGGCAGCAACGTGATGTAAATGGCAGTGATGGCGGTGGTTACAAGAGAGCGATGGTCGAGCAAAGATGGCGATGAAAGTGTGGCTGGTGGTCGTTGGAGTGGAGAGATGGTGGCAGCCGGTTGGAGTGGGGAGATGGTGGCAGTTGATTGGAGTGGAGAAATGGTGTCAGCTGTTTGCGGAGAGAGAGAGCAGTAAAATGGGTTAATTGCAAAGGGTTAGGGAGAGAGAGTCGTGGCAGAGGTTAAGAGAGGGTCAACAGTGTGGCAGAGATGAGGGCGAGTGGGAAGAGAGGGGAAGGTGAGTGGTGGCAGCAACTGCGGCTTGAATTTAGATGGTGGACATGGTTGAGTCTGGTTGTAGGTGGTAGTTAAATGAAGAAGGGAGGAGCAGGGGAAGGAAGAAAGTGGGGGTAGCGGTTGGAAGAGGCACACGGCGATGGTGCGCGGCGGTGGTGCATGGCAATGGTGCATGGCAATGGTGCATGGCGGTGGAGTGGAAAAGGCTCGGCAATGGTACACGGCTGTGGTGCACGAAAGTGGGGTGGGAAAAGGCTTCTCCAGTGGAAGAAAGTTGGTCACACGCGGCAGTGCAAGAGTTGGCTCAGCGGGATTGAGGGTGGCGCACGGCAGGTTACTGCTGTGTGGGTGTAAGTTGGTGGACGTGAGGGTGTCACATGAGAATGTGGATGTGAGGGTGTCATGTGAAAGGGTGGACTTGAGGGTGTCACGTGAGAGGGTGGATGTGAAGGATTTACATGCAAAAGGGAAGAGGGTGGTCTTGAGGGTGCACAGTGTGAGTGAACATGAGGGAGCACAGCAGAAAGTGGGTGAACATGCAGAGAGAAAAGACAAGAAATAGAGAGAAATGTCATGCTCAACAGTGGGGTACTGCTGAGTAGATATAAAAGGGAGAGAGGGAAGAAAGATGAGAGAGAAAGAAGGAGAAAGAAATAGAAAAGAGAGAAAAAAAGTAAGAGAAGAGAGAAGAGAAAAAAAAGAGAAGAGAGAAAAGTTTAGCCTGACGGTTAGGCTGGCACAGTTGCAAGACTAACAAAATAACTAGTCTAGCGTGGCAGCTAGATGGGCACGTGACTCAAACCAGCACGACGGCTATACTGCTCAGCGACAAGACTGGCACGACGACTGCTCTGGTATAATGACTAGTCTGACGCGATCGCTAGATGGGCACATTGGCTAGACTGGCACGACGGGTAGACTGCTCGGTAACAAGACTGACATGACAACACAAGGTTCAACTTTCCCTCTAGTCAAGAAAGCAAAGGAGAGAAAGAGGAGAGATTTAATGGAGAGAAAAAGTAAAGAGAGAAAGAGGAGAGATAAAGAAAAGAGGGAAAGAGGGGAGAGAAAGAGAGGAGAAAGAAGATTACTTGTGATGCTTGAGGCTACTGCTCAAAATTTTCTCTCTCCTCCCTCTCTTACCAAGTCGTGACCCAAACTTAAGCCAAAATAATGTTTTTTGTTATTGAAGCCAAGGGTCCATTACATGATGTGCGTGCTTGTTTATATAGAAGTGGGGCCCAAACATGGGTGTACAATCAATTTTTAACTTAATTGTTGAAAATTAAGCATTAAAATAATTAAAGAAAATCTAAAAAAATGGGGCCAAATGACGATTTATCCCCTGCACCAACAATAAGAGTAATCTAAATCAGTCCCTATAATGGCCGTTCAATTGTGTGGACATTCTGTGGCTGATTCTGGGCTTTTTCGGTCACCATCCGATCGAAAGATTAGACAATCATTTTAGTATTAATTTCGGGCCATGGATATGAGTTTTGGACCATGATCATGTCATGGAAAAAACATGGAAAAATGTGCAATCTTAATTTTAAGATTCAACCTTTTTCTCAGTGTTTTTCATAAATTTATTAATTGTAGCGTGACAAACAAGTTTCCACAATCGTTCTGCAAAAAGAACGGGTCGATTTGATGCCCGGATGACTGTTTTCTAAATTGGGAAACTTTGGCCGAAATTTTGATTCCAATAGCCGAATTGCAGCAACGTCAGACTCATCATGTGTCCAATCTGACTGTCAATCATGTGCGAGGTTTGGCTCAGATGAAGCCTCTGACCTTGTGCTCGTAATGGGTCTAGTTTGAGGTCGATCTGAAGTGCGGGCGTTGTGATATGGGAATTTGATCGGCGAGATGTGTAGCTGGAATTTTCCTGCCACTGTAGGGTTTTTTCAGCGAACTTCTCTCTTTGATTTCTCTCGGCTCGGGCCATGTCACCATGCATGCCACATATCAATTAGATCTGGTCGACAAGACAAACGCGCTCATAAACTTTGGGCTCAATATGACCTGGGATGAAGAAGATATGTCCTCATGAAGTTTGCTCTCGAATTGGTGATGCACAGTTTTCATTAATGGAAACTGGTTCGCCGGGGGTGCACCATGATAGTGTACGACCTACTCATTTTGGGTAAGTTGGCCATAACTTGCTCCAAAAGGGTCCAAACGCATCGAAAATTGGTATCCGGAGTATTCGATCGTTCTGAATCCAATGGTGATGGTCTGGAGACCATTTGACGCTCCGATAATGGTGATGTAGTTCAAAGCCCATTTCAGCATGATGGAAGCAAGATTTCCTGAAACTACTTTGATGTTTCCATTGCCTAAAACTCGTCGGATTGCGATGAAACATAGCAAGTGTTCTTATGAGACCTTAGCCACGTTCTTGCACGTGAGACTGTTGTAATTTTCACTTCAGATCAGTGCATATTGTCCTACAGCTTCCATAGTCCACAGGCATTTTGGCACCTGTGGACGTAGGTCACAAACTGCTCTCTCCTTATTTGCATCGAGATACAAGAGATGGAAAATTTCCTCAAAGAGCTTATCCCACTGCAATGTTGTGATTCGAGAGAAGCGAGAACTACAACATTTGGAACAAAATTTTTCCTTCGACTTCATAGTTCTTCGTGGTCACTGGATCATATGAACGTCAATGAGATATTCGTGTAATGCTGCTTCCCGTAGGGGTTATCAAGGCACTCAGACGACTGAGGGTTTTGTATGCTTAACCTCAGACATGGAGACTTTTAAGAGTTGTGTTTAAAGTCTTCACCCATGTTGGACGTCTAAGATGCTTTTAAAGTCTTGACCCTCATCAGACTTGTTGGTGGCATTGTTTACTGCTACACTAGGTTTGCTTTGACAAGCAGGGCACCACTATGGGCCCCATCTTGTCGAGCCCAGTCAAGGGTTTTTGGTGGCATACCCTAAATGTTTGGTTCGATCAGGAAAGGATTTTGGGGAGGTGACATCAGTTGGCTTCGCACTGGTTGTTGTACATAGGTTTTGACCTGATTTGATAGTTGCTTACCTGCGTGATCTAGAGGTATGATTTTAACTTCTACACCACGTTGGACGTATGGCTAAATGATTTGTTTTTGGGTCCCCATAACAGAATATTCTGCTATTGAGGATTTTTTTTTTTTTAAAATGCTGGCTGAAATTGCTTATGGTGGCGGACGCTGCATCAACCTGCTTATTGGTCTGAGCGACCTTTAGGGTTTTCGCTTGGATAGGAGAAGCGGACTCATAAAGACTATTTTCACCAACCTCTTTTGTATTTAGGCTCTTTTGCTCATGACCTGACGGCCATGTCTGCATTTCTTTCAATTTTTACTCACAGTGCCCTTTCGGGTTTTCATCGTTCCTGGTTTTTGTTTACGAAACTCTCTTACTCATGGTTTCTTGACCATGCCCATCCATCTTTTTTACTCATGGCATTCCCCTTTCAGGTTTACAGCATGCCCCTTTTTTGTTTTTTGTTTTTTGTGGGGGTGTGTTTAAGGTTAGGCCTCCGGGACCAGGGCAAAGCAGTTTAATGTCATGCGGTGAGAACGTGCACTATAGTTTAAGGTCATACAGTTGGACCGTGACGGAAATGGATGATGGTTTGTGGAGGCCAAAGGGTGAGTATGGTGATGGTTTGACTCACTTGGGGGAGATGACATGAGACTGTCTGTGAACGATGGATTGTGTTTGTGTGGAAGGTAGATAATGGTGACCCCATAACTGTCAGTGAGGATGGATGATGGAATAGCTCACCATGGTTTTGTGAGCGTGGGTTTGACTCATTAGGAAATATGGCGAGTTCATAAAAGGATAACGGATATGGACTCGCTGGGGAGGAAATGAAGGTGGTAAAAATGTGTATGGAGTTATGTTTAGGTTCATGCCACCCGGACCTGGGCAAAGAAGTTCAGCGTCATGCGGTCAGGATGTGTGCTATAGTTTAAGGTCATGCAACTAAACTATTGCGCGAAGCAGTTTAACGTCATGCAGTCGGGACATGCACTATAGTCAAGGGTCATATAGCTAGACCGTTATGCGAAGCAGTTTAACGTCAGGCGGCCAGGATGTGTACTATAGTTTAGGGTCATACAGCTGGACTGTTACGCGATGCAGTTTAACGTCATGCAACCAGGACATGCACTATAGTTTAGGGTTATACAGCTGGACTGTTACGCTAAGCAACTTAACGTTATGCGGCCAAGACATGCACTATAGTTTAGGGTCATACAACTCGACCGTTGCGCGAAGCAGTTTTATGTCATGTGGTCAGGATGTGCACTATAGTTTAGGGTCATACAGCTGGACCATTTGCGAGCCTCTATGTATGTGGGTTGCTAATAAGGGCTGTAATCACCGGGAGACATGAAGTGGATAAGGCTCCATGGGGCATGGGACAGTAGATGGTGGTCTGACTCACTGGAGGTGAAATGGTTGAGACCATTTATGAGCAGTGGGTTCAGATAGTGATGGTGGCTCAATGAGGTATGGTAGGCAGAAGCGGACTCACTGGAGATTAGGAAGTAAGTATGACTCGCTGGGGATGACCAGGTGATGAAGGTCGAACCTTCTCGATGCTCACACGAATGGGCTGGCTAGGGAAGGCATGCGCGAAGGCACATGTAAAGGGCGTGGGCGCAAAGGCAGAAGGGTTGCGCTTGGCCGTGCAGGGGTTGTTCTTTGCATTAGTCTCCAAGATACGGATGCACGATGGTCAACAGCAGGACTTCTCGTCAGGGACACACTCTTGCACGCATGGCTGCTAAATGGCATGTAGAACGCACATGATGTCTTGAGTGAGTGTGTTTGAGCTCGCACGACAGTGAACGCGCACGACGGGGAACACACATGGCAGTAAACACATGTGGCAGTGAAAACACACGGTGGTAAACATGCGTAACGGTGAAAATGCACGACAGTGAATGCGCTCGACGGTGAACATGCATGGTTGTAAACACGCACGATGGGGAACACGCACAACGGTGAACATGCACAATGATGAATGTGCACGGTGAAGAACACGCATAGCAGTGAACATGCATGACAGTGAATGCGCTCGACGGTGAACACGCACTATAGTAGACACACACGGCGGTGGCGGTGAACACGCATGGTGGTGAACACGCACGACGGTGAACGTGCATGGTGGAGAACACGCACGGCGGTGAACATATACAGTGCTGAACACACATGGCAGCGAACGCACACGACGATTAACATGCACGATGTCTTGAGTGAGTGTGCCTGAACACGTGTGAGTGGCGGTTTGTGAAGGACCTCAGACCTTGGGCGCGGGCTTGGGACCTGTTGCCTCGATCAATTTGGCTTCATAGGGAGAGGTCTTTTTAGGACTTTTGCCCCAAATGGACTGCCGAGGGGTGCTTTTAAAATTCCTCACCCTTCATGGACATGTTGAGGGAATGTTTAAGGTCTTCACCCACTTTAGATCATTGAGGGGTGTTTTTAAAGTCCTCACCCTTGTTGGACATGCTGCAGTAGGGAAAAAAATGACAAGGAGTGGGATCATGAGCAATTAAGGTTTATGATGGAGGCTTAAGGGGGGTTATGAGTGGTGTGACTCAACTAGAAAAATGGTGGCCAGGAGAGTCTTGAGGTATTGATGTGTTTGGTTATGGTGATGCGTAGAATGGGTACAATGGGTGGTGAAAGCATCCTGTCAGGTGTAGGGGTACATAGTTGAGACTGCAGTACACCTCTTTAGGATATTGCTTTGTATAGGCGGGCGCATGCCTTGCATACTTTTCTTTAAAGACTTAGTCAAAACTGTGGTACACCTCTTTGGGATGCAGCATCATATAGGTGATCGTATGCCTTGCGAGCTTTGCTTTGAACTCTCACCATTGAAACTGTGGTACACCTCTTTGCGATATGATATTGTAGAGGCAGGTGCATGCTTTTAAATGCACGCTCTGCTTTGAAACCTCATAGGCGAAATAGTGGTACACCTCTTTGGGATATGATATTGTAGAGGCGGTCGCATGTCATGACGGTTTCATTCTCTGCTTCGAAACCTCACAATCGGAATTACGGTACACATCTTTGTGATATGGCTTTGTGGAGGTAAGTGCATGCTTTTAAGTGCATTCTCTGCTTCGAAGCCTCACAATCACAACTGAGGTACACCTTGATTAGGGAGGACACCTTGGAGGGGTGGTGTCCTTCCAACGGGGGCTTGTGAAGAAGGATGTGGTAGGCTATGTGTAGGAGGGTGTCATGTGTTTACATGGTAGAGACATGTAAGAACAAGAAGCAGTTTATAGTTGTTCAAATGGACTGTACATCACGAAGTTTAACATCTTTCTATAGGGACGTGACATTTTTTACTCGTGATGACCCATAGGGTAGGATCAACATGCCTATCATTTGAGAGCGAGTGCCCCGAAGGGTTTTCACCACACCCCTTTTATTTTGACATTCTTACACATAGTGCCCTTGCGGGTTTTCTTTTCTTGAGGGTTTTCTTTTCTTTTTTGACAAATTTTGCCCATGGTGGCCTTTGGGGTGCACACCATGTCCGTCATTTCCCTTTTTCCTTCTCCCTTTTTGACATTTTTACCCATGATGCCCTTTCGGGTTTTCGTCATATCCATCTCCCTCTCTTTTTGTGAAGGCATGTTTAAGGTCATGCCACCGTGACCGTCGATTTGGCATGATTTAAGGTCATGCCACTATGACCGTCGATTTGGCGTGATTTAAGGTCATCCACCGAGACCTGAAGGCATGTTCAAGGTCATGCCACCGCGACCGTCGATTTGGCATGATTTAAGGTCATCCACCGAGACCTGAGGGCATGTTTAAGGTCATGCCTCTAGGATCATATGACATGTTTAAGGTCTTGCCTCCAAGACTGTAAGGGTAGTGTGTTTTATGATCATACACCAAGGTCGGATGGCATGTTTAAGGTCTTGCCTCCAAGACCGTATGTTGTGCAGTTTAACATCGTGCCACTAGGATGTGTATTATAGTTTAGGGTCGTATATCTTGGACCAGTTGTGGCACTGGATCACGCATGGAATCGGTCCCCAAGTTCAATTTTCCCTTTTTTATGAAGTTCTAGATGATGTCCTTGGTAGCACGACACTCCTCAATCTTATGACCCAGCCTTCTATAATATTGGCACCAATTGTGTTTGTTTTCCCTTCCAACTTCCTTCGATCTTTTTGGCACGGGTAGCTCGATCATCCTCTCTAATAAGAGGGTCTCAAGAAATATGGTAACCATGCGCTTGTCGAAGGAATAACTCTTGTGCCGAATTTGACTTGAGGTGTGCATGGCATTTGCCTTGTTGACCATCTTAGTGAATGTAGCTGGCCATGATGAAGTGACATAACAAGCCAATTCTAGGAGCATCTTGTCTATGTAGTACTCCATCTCTTGAGGATCACCTGTTGGAGTGGCCAAATTGATGGCCAGATTCCGCCACCTTTCGATGTACTCTATCACTGACTCGTGTGGCTTTTTTTTCTCCTCTAGAAGCTCAAAAAGTTGCACTTTCCTTTCTATGTGGCAGAAGCACTTGAGGAACTCTCCTTTTATTTCCTCCCATGATGAAATTGACCCTGGGGGTAACCAAGAGTATCATTTGAATGTAGCTCCCGTAAGGGTTCCCACAACTTGCCGAAGCAATAGATGTTCATTATTTGCCCGTATTACCACAGGATGCAATGAAGTGGGCTATATACTATTGCAACGAGCTAATTCCATCGTACTTGGGGAAGTTGATGTTTGAAAACAATTTTCAGCACCGTGGGTCCTCGATGAGGAATAAAATAGAGAAGCCAGTCAATAAAGCCTAACAAACAGAGGAAATTTTGACAGTCTCAGAATGGCCCTAGAACGGGCCAAAATCTTCATAAGAACTCCAAAAAGTCTCCTGCCAAGTTTCGTCGCATTCCGACATATTTAAGGAGTACAGACCAAGAAACGGTTTCGACAGAATTAACCTCTTGCACTTACCCCTATAACTGAAACCCTACTCTCGGAGCATCAAATGGTTGTGGGACCACCACCATTGAATCCGGCATGGTTGAAAACCCCCAAGGGTCAAATTTCAATCCAAGAAGAAGTTATAGACAAAAGATTGAAACAGAAGGAACCACACCTATTCCCATGCAGGCACGTTGCAAGTAATCTCCATTAAAGGGGCAGTCACGAATAGTCACTTGCGATGCTCGTATCTCACTCGTCTGGGATCCGATTGCTCTTAAATTTTGTGAGCATGTTCGTCTCGTCAAGATGAGCATTTCAATATGTGGCACTTCCCGTGACGACGCCCGCGTGTGAAGAAAATCTAGTGAGAGGTTGCTAATCCTTGCAAGAAATTCAACAGCAACAAGCCTCACTCGAGCGCCCAAAAAATGACGCTCGCGAACCCGATCGACGTGAAATCAATTCCATAGCATGCGTAAGGTCCATGGCTGCCACTGGTTCAAACCTTGTACACGATGAACAGTCGGATTTCGCACACGAAGCCAATAAAGTGACTGCAAATTCTGGCATCGAAATTCTAGATTTTGGCCAAAACTTAAAAGTTGTGCAATCTTCGTTCGAGCATGAAATCGAGCTGTGTTTTTTGCCACGTGAACATGATGACATGCTCAGTGTGATCCAGCGAAGAAATCAATGAAAACCATTAAGAAAGGAGCACCCTATTGATCCAAAGATTTCAAGATTCATCCAAATTTCAAGTCGCATGATTGTGGCTTAAATGCACGATCCATGGATCAAAGTTGGTATCAAATCGATTGCCATGCTGATCCCTACAAGAAACCAGAGCAACTCCGGATCATCCACGAAAGATCACACACGTACTAGGGCAGCAATAGGGGCTGTTTTGAAATTCAACCAATTGGTAGGAATGGGCAAATATGTCATTTGCATCCTATTTTCTTATTTCTTTCTATTCAATTAAATCTTAATTTTCAGTAATTAGATTTAATTTTGATCAATCCACTCATGTTTGGGAAAAAGCTTATATATATCACTCTCATTGCACACAAGACCAAACTTTGCTTATTAAAATTTCCATCTTTTCTCATTCTTGGGTCATGTGTTGAGAGAGAAAGGAAGGAGAGAGAAACTTTTAGGTCGGTACCTCTGGGCTTAAGGTAAATCTCTTTCTCTCTCTTCTCTTCTTTCCTCTCTCTCTCTTCTTCTCTTTCTTCTTCTTCGTCTGAGCTTTTCTCAAAGGCTATGCGCGGTAGTGGCAATGCCATGCATGCCTCTTTCTTTTTTTCCCCCTCTTGTGGTTTCATAGGTCATGCATGGCGATGGCAGCGCCATGCACGAGTTTCTTTCTCCCTCTTTTCATTTGTCTCTATCTCTCAATGATGTTTACAGATGGTGCTACTCGTCGCCGTCTGCAGGTGTGCCGTCGACGCGTCATGAAAGCGTAGAAGACGATGCCTATCGCTTCTCGCAGTGGTATCACCCTGTTGCACGCCTATCGTAGACGGCGATGCCTATTGCCGTCCGCTAAGGGTCGCGGCAATACCTATCGCCATCCGCGATCTTCTCTCTTGCGTCTTATGCCTATCGCAGATGGAGATGCATATCGCCGCCTGCAAAAGCACGACGATGCCTATCGCCATCTGCAGGCTTCTTTCGTGCGCTTGGGGCCCAACACAGTCAAAAAACTTCTTTCGTGTGCTCAGTGCCTATCCCCGTCGACAAGCTTCTTTCATGCTCTCGGTGCCTTTCGTCGTCAGCAAGTTTCTCTTGAGTCTCACACCTATTGCCGTGTGCTTCATAAGGAGTTATCATCGCGCGTTTCGTAAGAGGATATCATCGCCCGCTTCACAAGAAGTTATCACCGCCCGGGAAGGGATGTGCTTAGTTAGGTGCCTTGATCTCGCCTCCCTAGATCTAGGTGATCAAGTGACATGTGTCTCAAGTTCGAAAGACCCAGGACCTGAGATCGCACTCTCGCGAACCTTGTTTAAGAACAATGGCAAGTATCTAACTAGTGAGAGAGGAATTTTGGATGTGAGGTGGGGACCAACCTCACCTGGGTCTGTAACTTACTCAGGCTGACTCACGTGGACACCCTCTAAGATCACGACAGAAAGCCCCCTAGTTGCTTTAGCTAATTCGGAATCACCTCCCTTGAGCTGCTATCTCCTTGTTTTTTACACAACACTGCTATGGTTAATTTGCAAGACAAGTGGGCTGAAGGACCCACCCTTGTCTTAGGGCAATGAACATTCGTGTGACTAAGAATGTGAGAAGTTAAGGTGATGAAGTAGAAGGTTCGAACAAAGGTCGAAAAGAGAAGAGAACTTGATGAAGGGGCGAGACTAGCATGATAACCGGATATTGACCGACTCGGAGTGGTAGCAAGACGAGCATGGTACTCAGGACCAGCACGCGACAATACTACTCGAAACTGAGGCCGATATGACTATCCTAATCTAGTGTGGCAGCAAGACGGGCATGATACTTAGGACTAACACGACGGTAATACTGCTCGTCAGCCAGATCGCTAAGACGGTGCTAGACTGATTCAACCCTCAGTCAAGTGAGAAGAAGAGAGAATGAAGAGAAGACATGAGGCGGTTAAGAGATGGGGTACCAACGACACTAAGTGTCACCACCCACAACCGTGGAGTAGTGAACTATTGGCAGCGCTGGCATCGTCGTTGGTAACACAAGAAGGTAGCACACCCCTGTGTGGGCGGCGATAGCCTCTAATGAATCACGCGGCGATAGTCCTTTCCAAGGCACACGACGATAGGAGCGGGATGCAAGAGGAACCTGCGGACGATGATAAGTATCGAGAGAGGAAAGGAGGCCCACAGATGGCAATAGGCCTCAAATGCACGAGGGAAGCTCGTAGATGGCGATAGGCACCGAGCACACGAAGGAAGCTCATGGATGGCAATAGGCACTAAGCATGCGAAGGAAGCTCACAGACTATGATAGGTGTTACCGCGACCTCTAACAGGTGGCAATAGGCATTGCCGTCTGTGATAAGCGTGAAACATGAGGAGACCCCTGTGGGCTGCAATAAGTTTCACCATCTATGCTCTTTATTGAGACCTCGAGGAAAAATTTGAGGACGTTGATGAGCAACACCGTCTGTAAGCCTTGCTGAGAGATAGAGATGAACGAATAGAATGGAAAGGAACTCGCACATGGTGCTGCCAACGCCATGCACGACCTGAAACCACAAGAAGGGGAAAAAAGAAAAGAAAGAGGCATGCACGACACTACCACTGTCGTGCATGGCCTCTGAGGGAGGCTCATGCGAAGAAGAAGAAGAAAAATGAAAAGAAGAGAGAGAAGAAGAAAGGGAAGAAGAAAAGAAAAGAGGAGAGAGAAAGATTTACCTTCAGCCTTGGGGTACTGATCTAAAAGTTTCTCTCTTTTTTCTCTGTCTCTCCAAATGTGACCCAACAACAAGAAGAAAGAGAAATTTTATTAAGCATAATTCCCGTTGGAGAAGGGTTCAAGTCTCTTGCGTACAATGGTAGTACGTGGTATATATAGAATTGTGCTTAAACATGAGTGGATTGATCAAAATTAAACCTAATTGCTGGAACTAAATTAAAAGAAATTAGAAAATAGGGTCCGAAATGACAGATTTGACCCTTCTTAACAATGTATGGAACTTCAAAATAGTCCATGTGCTGCCCTAGAACTTGCATTATTTTTCATGGATAATCTGCGGTTGTTCTGATGCCCGTTTGATCGATAGATAGTTGTTTTCTTGTAGGGCTCGGCATGGCGATCGATTGGATACCATCTTCGAGCCATAAATCGATTTTTTAGGCCACGATCATGTGATTTGAAATTTGAATGAATCTTAAAACTTCGAATCGATAGTGTCCTCGTTCCTTGATGTTTTTCTGTGATTTCTTTGCTAGATCACACTGAGCATGTTGTTACGATCGTGTGGCAACAAACAAAACTCGATTTCATGTCCAGATGAGGATTTTGTAACTTTGGAGCTTTGGCTGGAATTTGGAATTTTGGTGATAGAATTTGCAGTCTCTTCATCCGCTTCGTACGTAAAATCTAACCGTTCATCATGTATGGGGTTTGGATTATTGATAGCCCTAGACCTTATGCACGTGATGGAATTAGTTTCACATCAATCACGTTCGCAAGCAATGTGATTTGACAACTCAAGTGAGGTGTGACGCTACTAATTTTCTTGCAAGTTTCTTCATAGATCAGCAACTTGTCTTTAGCTTTTCTTCGCACTCGAGCGTCGACACTGCTCGTGCCACTTATCAAAACGCTCGTCTTGATTAGACGAACATGCTCACCAAATTTGGGCATGATCCAACTTGATATGGGTGAGATATGAGCGTCAAAAGTCACTATTCGTGACTACCCCTTTAATGGAGTTTAGTTGTAAGGTGGCCGCACGGGAATAGCATGTGGCTCCTCCTGTTTCACTCTTTTACCTATAACGTCTTCCTAGAATGATTGTTTAAGTTGAAATTTGACTCTGTAGGGCTTTCAACCGTACTGGATCCAATGGCAGTGGTCTCATAGTAATTTGACGTATTAAAAATATAGTTCTAGTTATAAGGTCCATTTCAGGGTGCTAGAGGCTAATTCTGCTGAAGCTGTTTCTCTGTCCGCACTACTTTAGACATGTCAACATGTGACGAAACTTGGCAGGAGACTTTTGAGAGTCCTTATGAAGATCATGACCAATTTTGGGGCAATTCTGAGGCTGTCAGAATTTTCACTATTTGTTAGGCTTTCTTTACCGGGACCCATGATGATGAAAAATGTCTTCCAACAGCATGCCCCATCAGATGTTGTGCTTCGAGAGAAGAAAGAAGTACAATCATTTAGGAAATTTCCTCTGGCTAGCCACAGAACTACGTGAGCACCGAGGAGATCTACGCAATGCCGTAACTAGGATGCTTAGACATTTGGATGCAATGTGAGCTCCATCCGTGGAGACTTTAGGTGGAGAAGAGACTTTTGATGGATCTATCAAAGTCCTCACCCTCGAGGGACTATTTGTGATTCTGACAGCTTGAGGATTTTATAGGGACTCATTGGTCAGAATCGGGCCTATCTAGTGACCAAGTGCTATGAACCTTTGGTCGGCATTGTTTGCTGCTACACCTGGTTTTCTTTTGATGATCAAGGTATCTCTGTAGGTCTCGTCTAGTGGTCAGGGGCTTTGGACCTATCCATAAGATCTGGGCCTGTTGGTTAGAGGAATTTTGGCAAGGCAACCTCGTGGGCCCTATCCTAATGGGTCCAGTTGGGGGATTTTTATTAGCTTGTCCCAAAGATCTGAGCTTGTCTACTAAGGAAGGTTTTTGACAAGGCAATCTCTGGAGAGGAATAATCTTAAAGACTCTGGCAGGTTGAGGACTAGCTTTGTCAGTTTCTTACCTTCGTGATGGTCTTTAACATTTTGGTGTTTAGGAGATCTTGTGAGGCTCTTAGTCCCGGGTGAGCCAATTTTGTTGTGATTGAATGTTGGAAGTTGATGATTTTATGTAGACCTCATTAGCCAGGACTATGACTGTTTGGCAATTGAGTGCCGGCTGAGGCTGTGGTGCTGCGTCAACCTGTTTTGTTGGTCCAAGTTCCCTTTGTGGGTTTTTACTTGATCTGAGGAAGTGGCTCCATGAAGACAGTTTTCACCACCTTCCATTAATTTTTGGGCTCTTTTACCCATGACCTTATGGCCATGTCCACCCTTTTCATCCATTTTTTTCTCACGGTGCCCTTTTAGGGTTTTCACCGTGCCTGGGTTTTAGTTTTTACAGAACTCTTTTACTCATGATTTTGTGACCATGCCCGTCTGTCATGTTTTCTCATGGCGTTCCCTTGTCCAGGTGTACACCATGCTCGTTTTTTGTGAAGGCTTGTTTAGGGTCATGCCTTCGAGACCTGTGCGAAGCCTTTTAACTTCATGCTACTAGGACATGCACTATAGTTTAGGGTCGTACAGCTGAACCATGGTTATGAATGGCAGTCTATGAAGGCCATGGAATAAGTATGGTGGTGTTCTTGACTCACTTTGGGGAGATGGGACGAGGCTGCCCGTGAAAGATGGATGATGTATGAATGATGGGTGAATAGTAGTGACCCACTAGCTGATGGCGAGAATGGATAGTGGAAGGGTTCGTCGTTTTATGAGCATAGGTGAAACTCACTGGGGAATGATAAATGATGGTAATAGGGTGAATGGATTCACTAAGGAAGCAACGAAGGTGGTGCGCGCACACGAACGGGTCAGTTAGGGAAGGTGTGCATGAAGATACATGTAAAGGGCATGTGCGTATGTGTGGGGGCATCTTTAAGGTCATGCCTCCGGGACCTAGGCAAAGCAGTTTAACATCATGCGATCAGGACGTTCATTACGGTTTAAGGTCATATAGCTTGGACCATGGTTATGCATTTTAAAGTCATGCAACTAGGACCATCCAGTTTATGGTCATGCAACTAAACCTCCACTATAGTTTAAGGTCATATACTTTGGACCATGCAGCTTATGGTCGTGCATCTAGACCATGGTTGTGCAGTTTAAGGTCATGCAGTACGAACCATTATGTGGGTTGCTATGTAGATGAAGTTGCATGGGGGATAGGTATGTGGATAACAATCTGACTCCCTGGGGATAAAAATAGCTATGGTTATACACTAGCAGAGAGCTTTAGATGAAGATGGTGGCACTACGAGGAGTGGCAAGCAGAGGAAAATTCACTGGGGATTAAGAGGGTTAGTTTGACTCCTTAGGGTGAAGTATGAGGCTTCATGTAACTCCACTGAGGATGACAGGTTGGAGCATAGGTGTAACCACACTGGGGATAGTGGTAGAACATGCCCGATGGTAACAGGGTCTAGCATAAGGGCAAGCATGACAAGAAGTGGGGTCATGGGTTGCAGTATGGATGTGACTCCTACTGCGGGTGTTGGTGCGAAGTAGACCTATTGGGGATTAAAGAGGTAGGCACAACCCTTTTTTTTTCATTCACCTAACTCCACTAGGGATGTTGATGGAATACATCTGAAGAGGTGAGGCCATTTCATAGTCCAAAGTTATGCGTATGAACTATTTGTCACGCTGTGCGTCACAGTTTTAATGTCTTATAGCTTATACCATGGCTACGCAGTTTTAAATTCATGCAGCTAGGACCATGCAGTTTCAGGTCATGTTGTTTGAACGTTTTTTCAGCATCTTGGTCCCTAGTAAGAAACAAGTCAATAAAGTCTACAAAACAGCGAAAATTCTTGACAGTGTCAGAATGGCCCCAGAACTAGTCAAGATGATCATCAGCATTTCAAAGGACTACCTGTTGAGTTTTATCGTAATCAGACATGTCTAAGGCAGTGAACACAAAGAAAAAAATTAAACAAAATCGGTCTCTTGCTTCTTGAATTGGACCTCGTAACTAGAGCTATACTTTTGATGTGTCAAATAGCTGTGGGACCACCGCCATTAGAACAAGTACGGTCGAAAACCCCTATGGGTCAAGTTTCAACTTAATCGGGTACTCCAGAATAAAGTTATGGATAAAAGACTAAAAAGGGGTATGTCGCACACCATTCCCGTGTGGTCTCACTGTATCAAAACACCATTAAAGGTGGCTATTTTCACAGTCACGAGCAGTGACTTTTAGGGCCCATATCTCACACATTCCAAGTTAGATCGTGTTCAAATTTTGTGAGTGTGCTCGTCTCGTTGAGACGAGTGTTTCAATATGTGATACACTGAGAGACGATGTTCGAGCAGGGAGTATGCTAGAGAGAAGTTGCTAATTCGTGAAGAAGTTTCAGAAAACTCAGCAATGACACACCTTGCTTGACGGACCAAATCACGACGATCACACAACGGATCAACACAAAACAAATTCCATTGTGTGCATAAGGTCTAGGGCTATCATTGGTCCGAACCCCATACATGATGAACTGTTAGATTTCAGGCAAGAAGCCGATGAAGTGACTAAAATTCTTGTCACCGGATTTCCAAATTTTGACCAAAGTTTAGAATTCTCGAAATCTTCGTTCGGGCTCCAAATCGCGTCGCATTTGTTGCCACATGATCATGACGACATGCTTAGTGCTCTACGATTAAAAAATCATGAAAAAACATCAAGGAACGAGTGCACCATCGATCCAAAGTTTTCAAGATTCAAGTAAAATTTCAAGTCTCATGATCGTGGTTCGAAACACGATCTATGGTTTGAAATTGGTATCAAATCGATCGTTATGCCGAGCCCTACAAAAAAATATTCATCTTTCGATCAAACGGGTGTCAGGACAACTCGGGATCAATCATTGAAGATCGCATGAGTTTTCAGGCACTAGCAAGGACTATTTTGAAATTCCATACATTGTTAGGCACGGGTAGAACAATCATTTTGCACCCCATTTTCTTACTTTTTTTAACTCAATTAAATTGTGTTTATTATCAATTTGGTTAGTTTCGGGTATCCACCATGTTTTAGCCCAATTCTATATAAACATGCAAAGATAAATTGTAAGGGCTTCAGTTCATTTTTGGATTGATTCAATAAAATTTCCATACCTGCTTGACTTTGTGAGTACATCTTGGAGAGGGAGAGAGAAGAGAAAAGAAAAGGGTCAGTACCTATCTAGCAAGTAACTTTCTCTCTCCTCCTTTCTTTCTCTTTCCTCTCTTCTCCTCTCTCTCTTTCCCTCTTTCTCTCTCCTCCCTTCTTATCTCTCTCTTCTTTCTCTCTCCTCCTCCCTTCTTATCTCTATCTCTTTCTCTCTCCTCCTTCCTTCTCGTCTCAATCTCCTTCTCATCTTTATCTTTTTCTCTCTCCTTATCTCTTTTTCAATCTTCTTTCTCTCTCCTCTTTTCTCATCTCTATCTCTTTCTCTCTCCTCCTCCCTTCTGATCTCTATCTCCTTCTCATCTCTATCTCTTTCTCTCTCCTCTCTTCTTGTCTTTATCTCCTTCTCATCTCTATCTCTTTCTCTTTCTTCTTCTCATCTCTGTCTTCATCTATCCTCTTCTAATGCAAACAGTGAGGCACAACGTCAGTTGGTTTTCTCCTTCTGTTAGTTGGCGAGACCTAGCACAGGTTGGTTTTCTCTTGTCGCAACTGACGAGGCTTAGCGCCAATTGGTTTTCTCCTTCCTCTATCAGTCGGTGAAACATAGCGTCGATTGGTTTTCTCTCTCCTTTTCTGTCTGTCGGTGAAACCTAACAGCGACTGGTCTTCTCTCTCCTCCCCTCTAAGTCGACAAGACCTAACACTAACTGGTGTTCTCTTTTCCTCTATCAGTCGACGAGACTTAGTGCCGACTGATTTTCTTTCTCCTCCTCTGTTAGTCAACAAGACCTAGCACCGACTAGTTTTCATTCCCCTCCTCTATCAATCGGTGAGAGCAGCACCGACTAGTTTTCTCTCTCTTCCTTTGTCAATCGATAAGACCTAGCACCGATTGGTTTTCTCTCCCCTCCTTTGTCAGTCGGTGAGAACTAGCGGCTACCAGTTTTCTATTTCTTTGTTTGTCAGTCGACGAGACCTAGCGTCAACTAGTTTTCTTTCCCCTCCTCTGTCAGTCGACAAGCCTTAATGTCGACTAGTTTTCTCTCTCTTCTCCTATCAATCAGTGAGGCCTAGCACTCACTGGTTTTCTCTCTCTTTCTTTATCCGTCGGTGAGACCTAGCACCGATTGGTTTTCTCTCTTGTCTTCTATCGGTCGGTGAGATCTAGTACCGACTAATTTTCTCTCTCCTCTTTTATCAATCGATGAGGGCAAGTACCAATTGGTTTTCTCTCTCCTCCTCTCTTAATCGGTGAGACCTAACACCGATGGGTTTTCTCTCTCTTCTTCTATCAGTCAGTGAGAACTAACACTGACTAATTTTCTCTCTTCTCTTCTATCAATCGACAAAACCTAACACCTACTGGTTTTCTCTCTCTTCTTCTGTTAGTTGGTGAAACTTAACATCGACTGGTTTTCTCTCTCTTCCTACGTCAATCGGCGAGACATAGTGCGGACTAGTTTTTTGTATTCCTCTGTCAGTCGGTGAGATCTATCGCCGACTGGTTTTCTTTCTTTTCTCTTGTCAGTTAGTGAAGTCTAGCACCGATTGGATTTCTCTCTCTTCCTTCTAAACACCATCGGCAATGCTTAACCCCTACTATGCTTTCCTTCTCTATCTCTCCTTTATTCTCTCATCTTTCATACTCTTCTCTTCCTTTCTTCTCCCTCCATCTTTCTTTCCCTTCTTCTCTTCTTATTCTCTCGTCATTGCCTTAATTCTACTGCTCTTTCGTTCGTCTAAGAGGGATTGAGATTAGCCTCTCATGATAGTCTTGTCGTCTTGCTGTAATGTTGTTGTGCCATGGTTACTTGACCGACATCATTGCCACGACAGACTGACCATCGTTCCTAGCTAGTCGGTATTGGTAACAACATCTTGTAGTAATCCTGTGAACTGATCTTGGTTACCGAGCCCGATTTACTGCAATTTCAGGCCAATTATCCATCAGCCTAGTCACCAGTCTGATCATCTCACTTAGTCGAATTCTTATCTTCCCCAAAATTTCTCTACATGTCGAGGCCACTAATTCGACCTCCATGTCAAAGTTGATCTTTATGTCAGTCCGCATAGAAAGTCTATCATGCCACCATGGTGCGACACAACAACCATCTATAAGTTCAGCAAACAATCAGGGCAATGGCAACTCTCAGAATAACACAAGGGGCAGCCATTAGAAAGGAGTAATCATTGTCGCCGTCATGGTCACTGATTTAAAGAAGATTCCCTCCCAAACCTTGGACCTCTCTAAATCGGTAAGCACAACAAAGGTAGCACCCAGACTGGCAAGTAACAATAATCGTACAATCGGGTACCCCCACTGACCAACCTTGATTGGGGTGATTATTTCACCAGGCATAGAAGCAAGGTCTACCCCTTCAAGAAGGAATGGGTCCCTGAGCTGTTTCGGTTATTATTGAAACAAAATATGATCCAGCTTCCAGAAACCAAATTCCCTAAGTAGCTTGGCCTTGACAATCAAGCTAAATATTGTGCCTACCATCAGAGGATCAATCATCCTACAAATGATTGCTACACGCTGAAGGATATTATTGAGGCCTTGATTATGAAGGGTCAGATAAAGCTTGAAGATTTAAAGAGAGCCTTCGGGGCAGCCGAGGCTTCTCATGTCGTAACCATTCAAGAGGAAGACGAAATGCCTGATATCATTTGCGCCTTCTTCATTATAATTCTTTAGGAAGGCATAATCATACTGAAGCAAGCAAGGTAGCCTCATCGCCTTGCTAAGGGGACTGAAGATCATTGGTGCCCATACCATCAGATAAGAAGCCATTATCTATCAAAGTGCACAAGCTTCCTTGATATATTACAAAGAGAATGCAAGTGTTAGGAGTTCTACAATCTCCCTGTACGTGACCCCAAGTCATTCCCCTATCGACGCAAGAAGGTCTCACAGAGCAGGACCATTTTATCAATGACTCAGACTCTGGCGAACCCTCGATTCCCCAGTCATGGATAGTCCACCATGGTCGAAGCAGACTCAAGTCCTTAAGGCGAGAAGCAGTTCTCCTAGCTAGGGTTGTTCGCCAGCCCAGTAAGATGAATCAAACATCACCTCAGAAAACTAGAAAAAGACGAGCACTAAGGGCTACTCATTGAAGAAACAAGATTGCTCAACCCACCATTGAGCAGGAATTTCTCAGGTCCCTTCCTCCACTGCCAACTTTACTGGAGTTTATCCCTTGCGCGATCTTTCCTCTTTCTTCATCTTGTTAAGAAAACATCCCCGTGCAATCTCCCACTCAGCATGCGTCCAATGAGGGTGACGACGTTAAAAGCATTCCCCAACGATCTAAGCAAGGGAAAGACCTAAAAGGCCCCCTGCACCCGTCCAACCCTGTTGATTACGTAAAAAGCTGCCTAGATCGGTCTGATGAGGGGAACAACCTCAAAAGTCCCCCACCTTCTAACCGTTCTCCTCTTTCTTCTCTTGCTTTTCATTCTCCCACGTCTGTCTCTTCTGTCGGTACAACCTTGATATGCCTAGACTTCGAGGCTTTGGACCGAGAACTTGCGGGAGCCAATATAAGCAGGACATAGCAAAAACAATTGAGAAAGACCCTGGCACAGGCAGTCGGATTTTTAACGGTTGCCGATGCCTTGGAAGCTAAAGCCAAGGCAGAGCCACCTTCTTGAAAGAAGCATAAGAAGTTGAAGCCAAAGAAACCATATTATATTACCTCAGTCGTAGGATGCAAGGGACCGAGACGAATTATCCCGTTATTGAGAAGATGTCTCTGGACCTGATCTTCACAATACAAAAACTCTGTCATTACTTGCTCAGTCATGAAGTAAAACTTATATCGAAAGCTGATCCTGTAAAGCTTCTCATGACACTCCCATGCTTGTCAGGACGCTTGGCTAAGTGGGCACTATTGCTGATGGAGTTCGACATCACGTATGTCTCACAAAAGGCCATCAAGGGCCAGGCCTTGGTTGACTTTCTCGCAGCACACCCTGTATTGACAAGCTCTTCTTTATCTTAGCCTCCAGCCTCCAGAGCCCTTACACTCTACGGTTGCATCATGACCCTTCTCACAATGGGGAATGGACATCGTAGGCCCTGTTTGACCCTCCTTCCGCAACTGGTCATGTTTTTATCTTAGCTGCAACATATTATTTCTCTAAGTGGGCTGAAGCGGTTCCCCTTAAGCAGGTTCCTAGGACAGTGGTGGCCTACTTTGTTCGTTATCATATCATATACCGCTTTGGGGTGCCCCACCGGATTATATTTGACAATGGTCCTCAATTTCGGAGTCATCACATCGCTCGCTTAGTTAACCAATTTGGTTTTGATTGGAGGTACTCGACTATGTACCACCCTCAGGCGAATGGATTAGCTAATGCTTTCAATAAGACTCTGTGCAACATTTTAAGAAATTCAGTATAAAAAACAAGGAAGAACTGGCATGAGAAGCTTCCTGAAGCACGATGGGCTTATCGTACTACTACGCAAAATGCTATTGATTATGCTCCTTATTCTTTAGTTTTTGCTGGTGAAGCAGTTTTACTTCTAGAAATACAAATCCCTTCACTGCGAGTAGCTATCCACCAAGAAATAATAGAAGATGAGAGAGCTAAGCTCTGGTATCAATAATTGGATGCACTCGATGGAAAGAGGTTAGCGGCTCAGTAGAGCCTTGAACTCAACCAAGGGAGAATGAAGAGGGCTTTCAACAAATCTGTCAAAGTCTGCTCATTCACCGATGGTGATCTAGTCTTAACTGTCAAAAGGCCTATTGTTAGGCATGACAGGTGTAAAGGAAAGTTTGAGCGTAAGTGGGAAGGTACCTTTATAGCAAAAAAGGTCTCGCCCAATGGAGCCTATATACTGACACGTTCTGATGGAGATGAGGCGATGCCTCCTATCAAAGGACGATACTTAAAGAAGTACTATTCGTAATGCATATTCAAAAGAATGGGACCCAACTGAAAATAAGCAAGATGGTCCAAACAAAAATCTAACTCTATTTATTGCAGTAAAAATGAGTTACAAAAAGTCCATTACTAGGGAGGTTACAAGTCCCTTGCATCTGAGGATAAGAGGACAGTTACAAACCAAAACTTGTACTTTCGCTCTTGCTTCGAAGGATAAAAGAACGGTTACAGGGCCAAAACAAATGCCTGTCCAATGAAGAAGAAGCAAAACCACGAAAGAAAGGCTTTCCTCATGAAGAAGAAACAAAACAACTTAGAGAGCTAGCTTTAATTCGTCTGACGAGTAAGAGGATGGTTACAGGCCAGAAGACAAAGCAGAGCCACTCCAAGGAGCTAGCCTCAATCCACTCAACATATATGTCAAACATACAAGTCAGGTATCTTACTCGACCTGTACATCAAATATACAACAAAGGATTCATTCGACGTGTGTATCAAACATACAAAGCGGGCTGCCCTGGCAAGGAACTGGCCTATGAGGGAAAGCGTACTCTATTCACAGTGGATGCCCTCCCACAGAACAACATGGACCTCACTATTGTGCTGAAGGATTTGGCTTCCAACAAGAACCACAATCCACACCTTACCATCATTCACTACTTTTGCCCCGCTCATGAACATCGCCATATGTAGCTCGTCGCTGAGCACCGCAAATCCCACACGTAACTTACTTCCATAAGCGAGCATCACTCTCCACACCATGATAAGCCACACGTGCTGATAAGTGCCGGCTGTGTCCTCCAAAGGTCAGCGTCGGTTGCACTCTTTACCCCTAGCACAGGTTGCCTTTCTTGAGGTCCAGTGCTGGTTGAGTCAGCACTCTAAACCATCAGCACAAGTTGTTCTAGCATCGGCTGCACTTCTGTTAGCGCCGGCCTGGTCGCACTGTTCGCTTCTTGAAACTCCTCGTTTTCAAAGCCTAAGTTTCCGCACCTACTTAATGGTCGTAGGATTTTAGGAGGTAATCGTATGCCTCCCTTGCGACGATTCACCTCCATGATGGTTCACCTCCTGCAAACCGTACACCTTCCACGATGGTCCACCTCCTGTAATTGTTCGTCTCCCATTAGAACTTCTGCTACACGGCCAAAAAACCTACTGAAAAACTTTCCCGCCTATGTTTTTGGCATGGACAACACCAATACCTCACATAAAATTTTCGCAAACTTCTTTAAGCTCCCTAAAAACTCTGCAACACCACTAAAGTGTTGGAAATTGGCAACAATCCTCAAGAATTTACTTAAAAACTCTTCGAAAAAATCCCAAAACGCATGGAAATGATCACAGTTGCACTTCCCGCCCTTTTTACCAAAAACACTGCAGTCTGGACCTCTTCCCCTCACCAAAAAATTCCCTATGCTAAAAATCTCTCCACGCAACTTCACCAAATTCTTGGCAAACACTTCACCGAGAACCTTCCCTATAAAAACCACCTAAAAACCCATTGTAGGCCGAAAACCTTACCAGTAGAACTTTTGCAGAAGTCCTTCTGCTCGCTAGAACTTCAACCGAACACTCTCTCCTCACGATTAAAGAAAACTTATGCTTAAGCTTTTTTACCCCTGGTGAAAAATGAGGGAAAATGGGATTTTACCCCCCTTATATAGCCTGCACTACCCTCGAATGCTCCTCACAAACTAGGAATTCCAGTCGCATCCAAGGGAAGCCAAGCGACGACAAGCCAGGTCGGGCTTTGGCACGAGGCCCGTGGTAACTCTCATCGATCCGACCCTAGTGCTGGTTGATTTAGCGTCGGGTACCTTCTAAACAACCCTGGCGCCAGTTGACTTAGCGTCGGGTGCATTTTCAAAACAGCTCTAGCACCGGTTTACTTAGCACCAGGCGTGTTTCCAAATGACCCCAGCGCCTGTTAACTAGCCTTGGTTGTCTTTAAATGATATCACATGCTACTTACAGCGTCAGATGAGTCTGTAAC
This sequence comes from Amborella trichopoda, assembly GCF_000471905.2. Next base: position 2,118,422 of record NW_006499973.1, on the reverse strand, counting down.
AACCCAGCGCCGATTCTGTTTTTGTGAACGCAGCGCCGATTGAAATATCGCAAGAAGTCACTAATGCTCCACCTGGTGCAGGCCGTATTTCAAGCACCCTATTATCATTTACTCCAGATTGAAGGCTCAGCACCATGGTCAAACTATATGACCTTAAACTGCAGCGATGGTTAAGTTGCACGACCTTGAACTACACAGCCGTGGTCCAAACTACATGACCTTAAACTGTAGCAGAGGTCTAGTTGGATGACCTTAAACTGCACGGTCCTAGTTGTATGACTTTAAACTGCATAACCACTGTCCAGCTATATGACCTTACACCATAGTACACGTCCTGGCCTCATGACATTAAAAGGCTTAGCACCATGGTCCAAACTATATCACCTTAAATTGTAGCGATGGTCTAGTTGCAGGACCTTAAATCGCATGGTCCTAATTGTATGACTTTAAACTACATAACCATGGTCCAGCTATATGACCTTAAACCATAGTATACATCCTAGCCGAATGACGTTAAAAGGCTCAGTACCATGGTCCAAACTCTATGACCTTAAACTATAGCGATGGTCTAATTGCACGACCTTAAATTGCACAATACCATGGTCCAAACTATATGACCCTAAACTGTAGCGGAGATCTTGTTGCATGACCTTAAACTATATATTCCTAGTTGTATGACTTTAAACTTCATAACAAAGGTCCAGCTATATGACCTTAAACCATAGTACACGTCCGAGCCGCATGACATTAAAAGGCTCAACATCATGGTCCAAACTATATGACTTAAATTGTAGCGGAGGTCTAGTTGCACGACCTTAAACGACACGATCCTAGTTGTATGACTTTAAACTGCATAACCACGGTGCGACTGTATGACCTAAAACAATAGTACGCGTCCAAGCTGTATGCCGTTAAAAGGCTTAGCACCATGGTCCAAACTATATGACCTTAAACTGTAGTGGAGTCTAGTTGCACAACCTTAAACTGCATAGCAATGATCAAACAATATGACCTTAAATTGTAGCGGAGGTCTAGTTGCACGACCTTATACTGCACAGTCCTATTTGTATGAGTTTAAACTGCATAACTACGGTCTAGCCGTATGATCTTAAAACTAGTACACATCCTAGCCGCATGACATTAAAAGGATCAGCACCATGGTCCAAACTATATGACCTTAAACTGTAGAAATGGTCTAATTGCACGACCTTAAACTGCACGGTCCTAGTTGTCTAACTTTAAACTGCATAACCACGGTCCAGCTATATGACCTTAAACCATAGTACACATTCTAGCCCAATGACATTAAAATGCTCAACATCATCGTCCAAACTATATGACCTTAAACTGTAGCGATGGTCTTGTTGCATGACCTTAAATTGCATAACCATGGTCCAAACTATATGACCTGACCTTAAATTGTAGGGGAGGTCTAGTTGCATGACCTTAAACTGCACAGTCCTAGTTATATGACTTTAAACTGTATAACCAAGGTCACAGTTACAGTTAGGTAATCTTATAGAATACAAAATTCAGACAAACATAACAGAGTAGTTAACTGCCAAAGTAGAAGCCACAGTGATCAGGTTAAGCCAATCCTGAGCTTGGGATTTCTACCCTCATTTAGGAGGGAGGACAACGACAAGTAGAGGCCCTACTTTGTAATGTCCTCACTCATGCACACATCCCTAGCGCGCTTTAGAGTTTTTGATATGCTGAGGCCTTGCAAGACCTTGCCCTCTTACTCTCTCACCACTAGAAGACGTTACACTACCAAAGGGGTCTCGATGGATAGTGCCCAGAAATCTTTGGGGCTGCAACCCTTCCAAGTATAATCAAAGCCTAGCTCCCTTCCTATCATTGGGGGTTAGCGAAGGATCGTGTGGCAAGTCCGGGCTCACACTTATAGAGTCTGAAAGAATATCACATATATATATATATATCATTGTGCGGCAAGTGCATGCTCACACATACAAAATTAGAGGGCTCACTACCAATGGAGGATCCATTGTGTAGCGGTCAGAATCAGAGTCCACATAACAGAAGTCGGAGCTCTTATAATAGAATCATAGTTCAAATAATAGAATCAGAGTTCAGATAATAGAATCAGAGTTAATATAACAAAATCAGAGTTCAGATAATAGAATCAAAGTTGATATAACAAAATCAGAGTTCATACAATAGAATCAGAGTTCATATAACAGAATTGGAGCTCAGATAACAGAATTAGAATTCATATAACAAAATCAGAGTTCAGATAACAGAATCAAAGTTCATATAACAGTAGTCAGAGCTCTTATAACAGATTCAGCGCTCGTATAACAAAATTAGAGCTCATATAACAGAATCAGAGTATCGATGTCACGCTTTCTAAAAATTCAGATAGTAACATCCAAGTCAAAACAAGGATATAGATTTCGTTCCATTTGGAATTTGAAGATAGTTTCAATATAGATTTTATATTCACATCTATCTTTCAAGTAGGGTGGCTTGAGCACATTTGGACCTTATTTGACCCTTCAAAAGAACCCAAGAACAAAGATACTTAGTCAGAAATCTATTGTCCAGTGAAGACAGTGATATGTCTTTGAAATTCCGCACATGTTTTGAAATCAAGAAGAAACCTCAAAAAGTGCTCAACATGTAAATTAACTTTTTTGTTAATTAGAGGCATTAAATCTCTGCTTTTGCTAAAACTGTCCACAACGACATACCTTCATAAAACAAAGCATAATTTTCCATCTAAAGAGAATTTCAAAATATTTTTTGCATGCAACTTTTAACCCATTCAAATATAGTTCAAATGGCTGTGGTTTGGCTGAAAATGGACATCATTTGATTAGTTAAAATAGATGAACACAATAGTATTAATGACAAATCCGGAAAAATACTCCACTGTCACATACCTTTTCATTTCGAATTCTGAATTCATTTTTGTAAGTAATTTAAACAGTGAGAAAGGACAAAACGTTTACTAGGCTCGTGTATCTTTCCAACGAGGGTAGTTAGAGGTCAATCGGACTCCATTTGACTGTTCAAAAGCCTCATTCAAGAACACCCATATTCCTGGAATTTCATAGTTTCATTTAACAGGTGCTTCCATAACCATCATTTCATAATGAAGAACATGATAACCTCCGTTCTCTCACAATGTGAACACATATAACATGCATTTCTTACATAATCTAAGAATCACAACTCCATTCTTACATTCTTTATTATTATGGAACAAAAACCCAATTTCCATTGAAAAAGGAGTATGGTTTTTTCTACATTGCATACACTTCTATTGCTCATTCATATGCCTAAGTTTCCATGCATTCCCATGACTACGATACAAGGGTAATGGATCCACTTACTTAATTAACAATGGGGCCTCCTCAAACCTTTGCTTACAGCTCTCACCTGCCCAACCGTGGCTGCAAACAAAGTCACTCTTCCACTTTGTGTCTTAGAGAGAGAGAGAGGTAAGAATTAGGGGCGTGGGTGAGAGAAGAGGCTTAAGTACTCTCTTGTTTGGGGTGGTTGGCCAAGTGTCACCAAGGGGCTCAAAAATCTGGACAAGTGCTACTCACATCAGCATGCATCAAACAAGTGTCACCTCCAACTCATGTATGTCAGAGACACAGTCGACGTTGGCCCTCTACATAGTCGGTGCTAGGCTCACTTCGTCAACTGATGTTGCACTTCTCGACCTACACTGGGCAATGGGTGTTGAGCTCTTCCTCTTCCCAGCCGGCGCTGCTCACATCCAACTGGCACCGGGCAATCAGTGTTGGGCACTTCATCTTCACAGCCGATGCTGCCCAACCGGTGCTGGGCTCCTACTCTTCACAGCCGGTGCTTCTCACATCCAACCTGCTCTGGGCAACTGGCGCTGGCCTCTTCACTCCTACCCAGCTGGTGTTGCACAACTTCTTCCCTCCTTGGCCCGCCATGCATTCTAACTGCCCGGGAAAATTTTGGGTCGTCATAGGTGGGGACCGACCTTCCATGACATACTCGAGCTGACTCGAGTGGGTGCCCTCTTAGATCACGATAGAAAGCTCCCCAACTGCTTGTGCTGGTTTGGAATCACCTCCCTTGACCTGCAATCTCCTTGCATTCTGCACAACACTACTATGGTTAATTTGCAGGACAAGTGGGCACCCTTATCTTAGGGCAATGCACCTTGTCTTAGGGTGATGAAAAGAAGAGGGTTTGAATGAGATGAATGAGGAGAAGGCACGAGGCGGCAAAGAGATGGGGTCCTGACGGCGCTAGGCATTGCCACCCACAACTGTGGCGTAGCAGCGTTGCGGCCCTTGGACAGCGCTAGACACTACTGGGCATCACCGTTGGCAACACGAGAAGGCAGCACAACCCTGCACGGGCGGCAATAGCCTCTTGTGAAGCGCGTGACGATATCCAATTGCGAAGTACGTGACGATAGTTCTTTCCAAGGCACACGATGATTGGTGTGGGACGGGCGGAAACCTGCGAACGTCGATGGGCACTGAGCGCACGAAAGAGGCTTGCAGACGGCGATAGGCATCGAGCGCATGAAAGAGGCTTGCGGACAACGATAGGCACTGAGAGCATGAAGGATGCTCGCGGACGACAATAGGCACCGAGCACGTGAAGAAAGCTTGCGGACAGCGATAGGTGGTGTCGTGACCTCTCGAGGGTAGCGATATGCATCGCTATCTGCGATAGGCACGAAGCACGGGGAGTCCCCTGCGGGCGGCAACAAGTTTTGTTGTCTGTCTATGCTCTTCACTGAGGCGTCGAGGACACATTTGTGGACGACAATGAGCAGCGCTATTTGCGAGCCTCGCTGAGAGACAGAGATGGACAAACAGTAGGGGAAAGAAGTTTGCGCATGGTGCTGCCATTGCCATGCACGACTTGTGAACCCATAAGAGGGAGAAAAGAACAAAAGAAAGAGGCATGCACGGCATTGCCACTATCGTACATGGTCTCTGACAGAGGTTCAGAGTAAGAAGAAGAATAAGAAAGAAAAGAAGAGAGAGAAAAAGTAAGAGAAAAAGAAATGATGAGAGGAGAGGGAAAAATAAATGATAAGAATAGAGAGAAAAAGAAATGAAAAAAAGAGAGAGAAAAAGAAAGAGAAAAGGAAATGATAAGAGAGAAAAAGATTTACCTTGAACCTAAGGGTACGGATCCAAAATTTCCTCTCTCCTTCCTCTCTCTCTCCAAACGTGACCCAACAATAGGCAAGATGAAAATTTTATTAAGCACGTGAAGGGTCTTTGTAGAATGATAGTACGTGATATATATAGAATTGTGCCCAAACATGGGTGGATTGATCAAAATTAAACCTAATTGTTGGAAATTAAGATTTAATTGAATTAAAAGAAATTAGAAAATAGGGTGCAAACTGACAGATTTGCCCCTTCCAAACAATAAGTAGAATTTCAAAATACTCCCTGTGCTGCACCAGAACGTGCGTGATTATTCATGGATGATCTGGGGTTGTTCTGATGCCCATTTGATTGAAAGATGATTGTTTTCTTTTAGGGCCTGGCATGGCGATCAATTTGATACCAACTTCGAGCCAGGGATCATTTTTTAAGGGCAGGATCATGCGTCTAGAAATTTGGATGAATCTTGAAACTTCAGATCGATAGGGTGCTCGTTCCTTGATTTTTTTACATTGGATCACATTGAGCATGCCGTCATAATTGCGTGGCAACAAATGCAGCTCGATTTCATGTCCGGACGAGGATTTTGCAACTTTGGAGTTTTGGTCGGAATCTGGAATTTCGACACCAAAATTTACTGTCACTTCGTCGGCTTCGTGTGTGGAATCTAACTATTCATGTACGGGGTTCAGACTAGAGATAGCCCTAGACCTTACGTATGCGTTGGAATAGGTTTCACATCGATCGGGCTCGCGAGCGGCATGATTTGGCCACTCGAGCGAGGTGCGATGCTGTTGATTCTCCTACAACTTTCTTCAAGGTTCAGCAACTTCTCTCTAGCTTGTCTTTATTCTCGATCATGGGGAGGGGCCACTTCTCTCTATGTTTTCTTTATTCTCGGTCATTCTCGGCTCCTTCTGTTTTGCTCTTTTGCCTATAAATTCTTCTTGAAATGTCCGTTTAAGCTGAAATTTAACTCGGGGGGTTTTCAACCATTCCAAATCCAATGGCGGTGGTCCAACAACAATTTGACATACCGAAAATATAGTTCTAGTTATAGGGTCCGTTTCAGGGTGCTAGAGGCTGATTCTGCTGAAATCGTTTCTTTGTCTGCACTGCCTTAGACATGTCAGAATGCGACGAAACTTGATATTAGACTCTTAGGAGCCTCATGAAGATCTCGACCATTTCAAGGTCCATTCTGGGACTGTCCGAATTTTCAATGTTTGTTAGGCTTTATTGATTGGGGAACCATGATGATAAAAAATTTCTTCCAACAGTAAGAGAAAGCATAGAAGTTCCCCTGAACTGCCTTATACATTCACTATTAGTAATAACGCACAGGGTAGCATCGTGCATGGCGATGTCATGCATGGCAACATCGTGCAAGCGGTGTTGTGCATGACACCATCGCACACGATGGCATCACACACGGCGATGTCATGCACGACAGCATCACGCATGATGACTTCCTCCTTGAACGCACTTTCTTGCAGCCACACACACACATTAGAATAAAGACAAGTGGGTCAGAACCCACCTTGTCTTTGAATGAATGCACACACGCATGTACATTCGAGGGGAAAATGAGGGAATGATGCCATTGGGTCCATGTCATCTAGACAGCCTTCCGGTGTCTTTTTAGCAGGGGACCTACAACATTGTTTTCTTGGTGGAAGAATGAGGGAAAGGAGGTGAGATGAAGAAAGTAAATGAAGAAAGAGAATAGAAAGAGGGGAGAATAGTGAGGGAATAGATAAATAAAGAAATGAAGACCAGTTTGGCTTTCACCTAGTTCTTCAGAGAAAGCGAGTAGAGAAAGAAAAATAGAAATTAATGCTAGTTTGGATTTCACCTAGCTCTTCAGAGGTAAAGAAAAATATTTGTTTTAGGGAGAGGAAAAAAGAAAAGGAATAAGAAAGAGGGTGAGGCTTACCTTGGCTCTTGCTAAACCTTCCAAAAGGCAGGAAGAGATGAAAAGAAGGAGAGAAAAAGAGAGAAGAGAGAAGAGAAGAAAGAGAAGGGGTGAATGCTAGCTTGGCTCTCGTTAAACCTTTCGAAGGGGGAGAAGAGAAGAGAAGGGGAGAAGAAGAGAAGAGAAGTGAGAAAAGAAAGAGAGAGGAAACGTTTGGTACATCGGCTAGACTGGCAAGACAGTTAGTCTGGCGCAGCAGCCAGACGGGTGCGACAGTTAGACCGGCACGAGGCTAGACTGGCACGGTGGCAAGACTGGTACAACGACAAGACTAGCACTATCGCAAGACTGGCACGATGGCAAGACTGGTATGGCGGCTAGAATGGCGTGGCAGCTAGATGGGCACAACGGTTAGACTGGCACGACGGTTAAACTGCATGGCAGCATGACTAGCACGATAGCAAGCCAAACATGATGGCAAGACTAGCACGATGGTAAGACTGGCACGACGGCTAGTCTAGCACAGCAGCTAGATGGGCATGATGGTTAGACTGGCACGACGTCTAAACTACATGATAGCAAGACTGGCATGACGGCAAATAGCTCAGCTTGCCATCCAATCAAGCAAGCGAAAGAGAGCAAGAGGAGAGGAGAGAGAAAGAAGAGGGGAGAGAGAAAGAAAGAAGAGAGGAGAGAGCAATGTCATGCGTGGCGGTATACCTCACTGTACCAAACGGAGAGAGAAGGGAGAGAAATACCGCGTAAGGTAGTATACCCCGCTATGCCAGACAAAGAGAGAAGGGAGAGAAATGTTGAACACGACGGTGTACCCTGTCGTGCCAGACAGAGAGAGAGAAGAGAGAGATGTGTCACACACGGCGGTGTACCCCACCGTGCTAGACAGAAAGAAAGAAGGGAGAGAAATGTCATGCATAGCAGTGTACCCCACCATTCTAGATAGAGAGAGAAGACAGAAGAGAGAGAAATATTGTGCACTACAGTATACCTATCCATGCCAAACAGAGAGAGAGGAGAGAAAGAAGAGGGAAAAGAAGAAAGAAGAAGAGAGAGAGGAAGGGGAGAGAGAGAAAGGAAAGAAGTAGAGAGAGAAAAGAAAGAAGAAGAGAAGGATAGGAAAGAAGCAGAGAGAGAAAGGAAAGAATGAGAGAGAGAAAGGAAAGAAGCAGAGAGAGAAAGGACAGAAGAAGAGAGAGAAAGGAAAGAAGATAAGGAGAGAGAAAGGAAAGAAGATAAGGAGAGAGAAAGGAAAGAAGAGGAGAGAGAAAGGAAGAAAGTAGAGAGAAATAAAAGAAGAAGAGAGAAAGGAAAGAGAGAGAAAGAAGAGAGAGAAAGAAGAGAGAGAAAGAGGAGAGGAGAGAGAAAGTTACCTGGATGGTCAAGGGTACTCGTTAAAATCTTCTCTCTCCAAGAAGTGAGACACACCCCTAAAAAACATAAGCAAAAGTCAATTTTTTTATTGATCAAGATGGGTTTACGAGATTGTCTAAGCGTCCTTTATAAGAGCATATCACGTGTTTATATATAAAATTAATCCAAACATGGGTGGATCCCCAATTCTTAAACTAATTACGAAAAAATAAGAATTAAATGATTTAAAGAAAATTAAGAAATTAGGGGTAAAATGATGATTTTTCACCTCACCCACAAATCTTGTAATTCAAATTAAGTCCCTATCATGGCCATGCAACCTTTGCGATCATACGGGATTCGTTCAAGGTCCTTTCGGTCTTCATCCGACCAAATGATTATTACTTTCTTGATCCGCTCGGGAAGACTGTCGTTTTGATACCCATTTCGAGCCATGGATTGGACTTGTGGGTCACGATCATGAGACGTGAAAATCATGAGAAATGTGTGATCTTTGATTTAGGATCATGCCTATTTCTCATTGTTTTTCCAGGATTTCTTCACTGTATCTTGACGAGCATGTCGTCATGCAAATTTGGTGATGAACGTGGCTCAATTTGATGTTCGAACGACTGTTTTCAAAATTTTGTATTTTGAATGGAGTTTGGTTTCTGGTGGCCAGAAATTGCAACAACTTCAACTCCATCGTGTGGCGAATTTGACCGTCCACATGCATGAAGTTCGGCTGATACAAAGCCTTTGATCTCTTGCACACAAAGGATCTGGTTTGAGGCCGATCCAACATGCAAGCGTCGTATTGTGGTCGTTCTGTCAAGGTGCGCTCCACTGGAAAATCAGCGATCTTGCCTTGAATCACAAACTTCTCTCTATTTTTTCTCCCGGCTCAAGCCACGACATGAGTCGTGCCACATATCGAAATGCTCGGGTCGATGAAACGAAAATGCTTCCAAAATTGAAGCTTGATTTGACTTAACACGAGAGAGATATGGCCTTTCAAATTTCAGCCCGAAACAAAAACAAATAGTTTTCATTAATGGAAAATGGTTCATTGAGGATGCACGGCAATAGCATGAGGCTTACCCAATTTGGGTAATTTAGTCATAACTTGGTTCTGAATCGTCCTCTCAAGCTGAAACTTGGTCTCTAGGGGTTTTCTGACATTCCGGATCCAATATCTATACTCCCATGATCATTTGACACTCTGGTAATAGGGATGAAGTTATAAATTTTTGAGGGGCTAGAGGCCGATTTTCCAAAACTGTTTCTGCGTCTGTACTACCTTAAACTTGTCGGATCATGACAAAACTTGGCAGGTGTTCTTAGAAGACCCTATGGAACAATTTTAAACCTTATTGGGCCATTATGAGACTTTTTGAAATTTCACTTCTGGATCAAGGCTTATTGTCTTACCGCTTCCATAGTCCACGTGCATTTTGGTACCTGTGGACCTAGGTCGCAAACTACTTTCTCTTTATTCGTATCAAGGATAAATTTTTTAAAAAATACCTTCAAACAATTGGCCCCGCCAAATGTTGTGCTTTGAGAGAAACGAGAAGGATTACATTTGGAATCAAATTTGTCCTTCGACTTTAGTTTTCCTCCTGGCCACTGGATCACACAAATGATGAAGGGATACTCGTATGAAGCTGCTTCCATGAGGCATAACCAAGATGCTCTAACATCTGGGGGCCTTGCTTAAGGGCTTGTAGACCCATACATTAAGACTTTAGGGAGGAGAAGAGACTTGAGCTACTGGTGGGGGACATCTCATGGAATGCCCATGGTCCATGTTAAGAAATCCTTGTTTTGATGCTGGTGGGGGACATATCATAGAATTCCCATCATCCACATCAAGATCTTGCTTTGGATAGACAGCCAAGGAGCCCTTGGTAAGCATTGTTTGCTACTACACCAGGATTGCTTTGACAAAAAGGTTACCTCTATGGGCCCTATCCTACCTAGTCCAGTCAAGGGCTTTTGTTGGCCTCTCCAGATCATCTGGTCTGGTCAGGGAGGGGTTTGGCGAGGCGAACTTGAAAGGGTTCTACCCTAGTTGCTATGGAGAGGTGTTGGTCTGATTTGACAGTTTCTTGCCTTCGAGAGCATCTTTGGCATGCTGTCGTGGCTTTCGTGTTTTTATTTGACTTCTTGAGAATAGGGTCCTTTAGCATAGAGCCCTAACTTCCTTTCTGAATAGGGTCCTAACTTCTTGAGAATAGGGTCCTTTTTGAATGAACTCAGACAGTTGGAGTTTTCTTGAAGCTATTGTTTTTGGGTTCTAACAACAGGGTATTCTGATACAGAGGATTTTTCTTTGAGTGCTAGCTGGAGCAGCCTGTGAGGACTAACGCTGCACCAACCTGCTTATTAGTCTGAGCTCCCTTTCGGGTTTTAACTTGGACTGGGGGAAGCGATGTCGTAAAGTTGATTTTCACCAGCTTCCTTTTTATTAGGCTCTTTTGCCAATGATCAGACGACCGTGTCTGCCTTGTTTCCATTTTTGCTCACGATGCCCTTTCGGGTTTCATCGTGCTCGATTTTTATTTTACGAAACACTTTTACTCATGGTTTCATGACCATGACCGTCCGTCATTTTTACTCATGGTGTTCCCCTTTCATTTTTACACCATGCCCATTTTTTGTGTTTTTGTGGGGGCGTGTTTAAGGTTATGCCTCTAGGACCTGGGCTATGCTTTAAGGTCATATAGCCTTGACCATTGTACGAAGCAATTTAGCGTCATGCAACCAGAACGTGCGCTACAGTTTAAGGTATATAACTTGGATTGTGATGGCGATGGATCATTGTTTGTGGAGGCCATAGAGTGAGTATAGTGGTCGCTTGACTCACTCGGCAGAGATGGCACGAGACAGTCTATGTATGATGAGTGGTGTTTGTGTTGAAGATGGATAAGGGGTGGCTCAGTAGCTGTCGGTGTGTATGGATGATGGAATGCCTCACCGAGGATTCATGAGCATGGGCCTGACTCACTGAGGAATGTTGCGAGTCTATGAAGGGCAATGGAGATGGATTCACTGAGGAGGAAGTGAAGGTGGTATGCACATGTGGACGAGCCGGATAGGGGGGGCATGCGTGGAAGGGCATGCAGGGGGCGTGCGTGTAGTAGAGGGGGCACACGTGTGTTGAAACATGTTTAAGGTCATGCCACAGTGACCTGGGCTACGGTTTGAGGTCGTATAGCTAGGACCATTGCGAGAAGTAGTTTAATGTCATATGGCCAGGATGTGCGCTACAATTTAGGGTCATGTAACTAGACTATTGTGCACAGTTGAGCATCATGCAGTCAGGACGGGTGCTATAGTTTTAAGGTCATGCAACTAGATCGTGGTGTGAAACAGTTTAATGTCATGCAATCAGGATGGGTGTTACAGTTTAAGGTCATGCAACTGATTCGTGGTGTGAAGCAGTTTAAAGTCATGCAGCCAAGACGAGTGCTATAGTTTAAGGTCATGCAACTAGACCGTTTGTGCAAAGCAGTTTAGCTCTATGGGGTCAGCACGTGTGCTACAGTTTAAGGTCGTGCAACTGGATTGTTTGTGCAAAGCAGTTTAGCGTCATGTGGCCAGGACGTGTGCTACAGTTTAAAGTCATGTCACTGGGGATTAGGGACTAAATGTGACTCCCTGGTGATTAAAATGGATCAACTCATGTGATCGGGGCATGAGTATGACTCCACTGGCGATGGAAAGGTGATAAAGGTCTGACCTTGCCGATGCGCACACGAACGAGCTAGCTAGGGAAGGCGTGTGTGGAAGATGCAAATAAGCGTGGGTGCAAAGACAAAAGGTGTGCTCGGTGGTGTATAAGTCAGGCATGCGCGACAGCAGTCTGCGTACACCAGGCTACGGAGAAACGTGCTTGACGATATGTGGATGGCAGCTTGCGTAAGGCGGAAGAACACGTTCGACAGGCTGTGGAAAAATGTGCTCTACGATATGCGGACGGTAGGTTGCGCATTCCGACATGTGGTGAGGGACACACTTGGCGGAATAGGCGCGACAGTGTGCTTGACAATAGGCACATGACAGTCTTTATGCTCGGTGGTACGCACGCGACACAATGCGCACGACAGCCTTCACACTCCACAGTATGCACGCAGCAGCATGAGGCAAGGGGCACATTTGGCAACATGCGCTCAATAGCATGTGGTGAGGGAGTGCTCGGTAGCATGTGGCGAGGGGTGCGCTTGACAATATGTGCTCTGTTTAGGTTTGGGCTTGGGCCTAAACTGAACCCGGCCTAGCTCATCACTGTTTGGCCTTCTGGACTTGGATTAAATTTTTACTTTGTGCAAGGTAATTTTGGGAACCCCAAAAGTAAAATGGAAAAGTTATTTGTCACCTGTGTGAGAAGGATTCCGGCAGGTAGCAGGAGTTCCGGCAAGGCAAAACAAGAGGAGACCGTGAGTCACCAGCGAGCTGCAGAGGAGTTCGGATGCTTTTTCAGCCGTCGCAGAGGAGTTTCGGCAAAGATTACTGCCTATTGGGAAGATCGAAAGAGCTACAACAGGGATTTTTTTCTGGTAGCAAGCAGAGAGAGAGAACTTCATCAGTGAATTGGGGGTTTCCGACATAAACAAGGGTCTTTCGATGGTTGCAAAGAGGAGGCGACTGTGCAACATCTGTGGGTAGCGGTTTGAACAGGCATGAGTACCAGTAGAGGGGTGTGGAGAGTTTTCCAGCGATACAGTGAACAACAGTGGGAGAGGAACGGCAAGTTGAGGCAACCAAAGGTCGTCGTCCTGATGTGTAAAGGGGACAGGTGTGCTGGCGACGAGTCGTGCATGCAGTGCACGACACCTGAGAAGACAGCAGTTGCAGGAGCGCATGTGCAAGTATTTAGACATGTGTGAGGGAGACAGTGGCATGTCGCGCATCGAAGTAAGAAGCGTGCGGCAGTAGGTCTCACCCGGCATTAAGACACGTGCGACATCAAACGCGCATGGTAGCAAATTACGTGCTCAGTGATGAGACATGTGCGGCATCAAACATGTACGATGGCAAATTTCATGCCCTGTGGTGGTAAACGTGCATGATGGTAAACGTGCATGGCAATAAATGCACATGGCAGTAAACATGCATGATGGTAATGTGCACATCGGTTAAGCCAAGCATTTTCAAGGGGCAAGTGTGTGCACCCAGTGGCTGAGCCTTCAGGCGACCGAGGTTCTGACAACATTCTGAAAGTGAAAAACCTATCAAGAGCAGGGGAGTTAGGGATCAGCAATTTTACTGGCGATATATTGGTCAGGGAGGACCCATTTGGCTCGCAGAGCCTTCATGTACACCAGAGTGGCACCTGAGTGTCACCTTCATCAGTGGATCAGTGTGTTTTGAAGTCTGCAAAAATAATAATGGCACCATTTCAACGAACGAGGGGGCTGCACTTCTTCATTGCCTGCATAGGGAGGTGGCTTCCAATGAATACCTTCCTACTCTTGGGAAGAGGATGGCCAAGACAAAGGGGTTGGTATGGTCTCCTACTGGGCTCCGAGTGCAGGGGGAGCATCCGTTTCTGAGGGTGTATTCTTCCTAGACCCTTAATGTGCTGCAACTGTATATAGACACACTCGGGCCCGCCTCCTTGTCAGTAGCAATTCAATGCTCAGCGGGGTATTTCGATCGGTGCTCCAATACTATCAAGGCACTGTTGGATACATGGAGTCACCTCAGCAACACGTCGCTTTTCTGACATGATGAGGCGGGGATCTCTCTACCGGATCTTCATTTTATCGGTGGCCTACGATAGATGGGGGAGATGTATGACGAGTTCATGCCTCAGAACTCGATCATTTTCAGTGGGGCGTCGTTAGGGGGCGAAGCACCTCCATCTGGTCTTATGGAGATATTCAAGATCTACTAACTTCTTAGCTCTGGTGGTCGTGTTAACTTTACCTAATGGGTGAGGTTCTTTTATCGAGAATACCTCGATGCGACAGAGCTGGATTGCACTTTAGAAGGAAAGGGTAAGGTCGTTACAAAAGAGATACCTCCAACTTATAAATGTCAGTCCGAGAGTGATGGTATTTTTCTTGCAACCTACCTGGCCCTGTTCCTTTGTAAATTTGTCTTTCCTGGGGGGGCAGATGTAATTCGTCCAGGCTCACTTTACATAGCCTGTGATATAGCAAGAGGGCATCAATATGCCCTTAGCAAAATTTACTGTGGTCTAAGGTTTCATAGCCCCTCCCCTTGCCCCCATACCGTGCTTGTTGTAGGGTGACAGGGTGTGGGATCGCGAACAGAGGTAACAAATGCCACACAGATGGGAGCGTGCTCAATGCTTTTGAAAAGAAGGAATCGAATCAAACCATGAAAGAAAACAAAATCTCCGAAAAAAATCATAACAAAAGAAAAACAAATTAAAACCAATTGTTTGAACCCATTTTTCTACACCTTGGTCCCTGATGCGGAATAAAGAGGAAGCACATCAATAAAGCCTACAAAATAAGTGAAAATTTCGATACTATCATAATTGCCCTAGAACTGATCAAGATCTTCATCATCACTCTAAATGAATACCTGCCAAGTTTCATCGCGACTAGACATGTTTAAGGCAGTGAACACAAAGAAATAATTTCGAAAAAATTGGCCTCTAGCACCTTAAAATAGACCCCATAACTAGAAATATACTTTTGATGTATCAACTTATTGTGGGACCATCACCATTGGATTCGGTACTGCCAAAAACCCTTATGAGTGAAGTTTCGACTTAATCAGGTATTTAAATACAAAGTTATAGGTAAAATACCGATAAGGGGTAGGCCGCACACTATTCCCGTGTTGCCACCCTGCACTAAAACACCATTAAAGGTGGTTGTTCTTAAGGTTATGGGTAGTGACTTTTGCAGCCTATATCTCACTCGTTTCAAGTCAGATCGCACTTAAATTTGGTGAGCATGTTCATCTCATCAAGACGAGCGATTCGATATGTAGTACACCTCGTGACGATGCTCGAGCAAGGAGAAAAAACTAAAGAGAAGTTGCTAATTCGTGAAGGAAGTTGCAGAAAATTCATCAGCAACACGCCCCACTTCGATAGCCAAATCATGACGCTCGCATACCCGATCAGCATGAAACCAATTACATTATGTGCGTAAGGTCTGTGGCCATCTCTTGTCCGAAACCCACATACGATAAACGGTTGGATTTCACACACACAGGCATTGAAGCTGTTGTAAATTTTGATCGTCAGATTTCAAGATTGCGGCAAAAAACTCAAGACGACAAAATCTTCATCCAGACATGAAATCGAGCCGTGTTTGTTGCAACATGATTGTGACGGCATGATCAGTGTGATTCGATGATGAAATCATGAAGAAACATCAAGGAACGTACACACAATCTATCCAAAGTTTCAAGATTCATCCAAAATTAAAGTTTCATGATCATGGCGTAAAAACATGATTCATGGCTCGAAGTTGGTATCAAATCGATCACCATGTCGAGCCTTATAAGAAAGTAATCATCTTTCGATCAAATGTGCATCAGAACAACCCCGAATCAGTCAGGGAAGATCACGCAAATTCTCCGGCAACAGGGACTGTTATGAAATTCCACACATTATTAGGCAGGGGCAAAATAGTCTTTTTTTACCCATTTTTAGAATTTATTTTAGTTCAATTAAATCGTAATTATCTTCAATTCTAAGTAGTTTTTAGGCATACCCCCATGTTTTAGCCCAACTCTATATATACATGTAAAGCCAAATTGTAAAAAAGGGCTTCGGTTCAATCTTCAATCAATCAATAAAGACTTCATTTTTGCTTAAGCTCATGGGTGCGGCTTGAAGAGAGTGATAGGAGAGAGAAGAAAAGGGTCAATATCCATCGATAAGGTAATTTCTCTCTCCTCCTCTCTTTTGCTCTCCTCCCTTCTTTTCTCATCTTTATCTATCTTTCCCTCTTCTTTTCATCTTTATCTCTCTTTTTACTCTTCGTCTAACACAGTCAGCGATGACTAGTGCCGCCTGTATTCTCTTTCTCTTCTATCTAGCACAGTGATGTCTAGTGCCGACTGCATGTTATCTTTCTTCTCTGTCTAATACAGTCGACGAAGCCTAACACCGACTGCATGTTATCTTTCTTCTCTGTCTAATACAGTCGGCGAAGCTTAACACCCACTGCATGTTCTTTTTTTTCTCTGTCTAACACAGTTGGAGAAGCCTAACGTTGATTGCATGTTCTCTTTCTTCTTTGTCTAATACAGTTGGTGAAGCCTAACACTGACAGCATGTTCTCTTTCTTCTCTGTCTAATACAGTCGACGCTATACAATCGGTAATGTCTAGTGCCGACTACATGTTCTCTTTCTTCTCTGTCCAATACAATCGATGAAGCCTAAGTTCGACTGCATGTTCTCTCTCTTCTCTATCTAATACACTCGATGAATCTTAGCTCCGACTGTATCTTCTCTCTCTTCTCTGTCTAATACAAACGACGAAGCCTAGCGCTGACTTCATCTTCTCTCTCTCCTTTGTCTAACACAGCCGACGATGCTCAGCACCGACTATGCTCTCCCTCTCTTCTTTGTCTGATACAGTCGGCGACTCTCAGTGCCTAACGTGTCTTATTCCTTTTCTTTGCCTAATACAGTCAGCGACGCCTAGCGTCATTTGTGTTTTTCTCTTCTCTCATATTCTTCTCCTTTCTTTCTCTTGCCCCTCCTTCTTTCTGTTCTCTTCTTCTTGAATCTCACTTCTTATTCTTTCTTTATGATCTTCATTTTGTTATTCCTTCGCTCGATTAAGAGGGGTCGAGATTAGCCTTTCATGGTGGTCCAATTGTCTAGCCATAATGTTGTTGTGCCAGAATTACTGTGCCCACTTTATTGCCACGACAGACTAACCGTCATGTCTAGCTAATCAGTATCGATATTGACATCTAATAGTAATCCTGTTGAGCCGGTCTTAGTTACCGAACCCATTTTACTACCACGACAGGCCAATTACTCACCAGCTTAGTCACTGTACCGATCTCCCCGCCTGCTTAAATTCTTCTCTCTCCCATTTTTCTTCTCTCATTCTTCTCTTCTTCTTCTGAATGTGCATGTTTGTGTATGTTCACCAAAGAGCCAAGGTGAGGTCTGTTGACCCACTTGTCTTATAGTATTTGCGATATGTGTGTGATTACAGAAAACAAGAGAATACAAGCCAAGGGCGGTGATTCTGAACCAGTTTTATTAGTGGGGGGCTTTCTTCTAAAAGGGCGCCCACGCGAGCCAGCTCGAGTAAGTCACCCACTTGTCTTATAATATTTCCTCTCTCATCGGTTGGTAGTACCTGCCCTTGTTCTCAAATGAGGTTCCCAAGAGAGCGATCTCAAAGTCCCAGGTCTCCCCAAAACCCAAGATGCATGACACCAGATCTTTCGAATTCGGAGAGCGAGATCGAGGCACCTAACCAGCTTGGCGACTCTATTGGGAACTTACTACCCCTTAGTCAGATCATTCTTGTTTGGCTAGTTTCTTCTTTTATTATATACTTTTGTTATCTTTTCACACTTCACTTATGGCTTCTAAGTTCTGTAACCCATTTATCCAGATCGGGGATTTTCTTATCCCCTCATTCGCTAGTGTCTCTAGGGAACAAGTTCCTCCAACTTCGTTCCCAACCATCGTTTTGAATAAAGACCCCTTGTCTAGCTTACAGGTCTTAACCTAGATCGGTGTGAGGGACTTAAAGGTCCCTCACTCCCCATCTCCTCGCTCTGGTGGAACCTCCGCTAAAGCACCTGCATCGGTAGCACATTTGTTACCGCACACAACATACACTCAGCCACTGGCAAGTCACTTGTCGGTCGTATTCCTGAGGTATATGTCGGAAGACTGCTCAGTCTCCTTCTGCATAAGGCAAGAAAGTTGCCATTGCTTTTGTGGGTTGTCGCAAGGCTACCCCTCACATTCTTGCACCACCACAAGTCTCTATCCCTAGAGGCAGAGACCCTATAGCCTCTACCTCTTTCACACACCACAAGGCTTGTGGGTCACCCACTCGAGTCAGTATCCAAGATTAGACCTCTCAACACCAGGTTCGACACACGCTGCTCACATTCATCTCATTGCTCGGGGCAACGTTGTCATTGCACCAACCCGAGTACATAGGAGACGACCTTCTCATCATCCTACTCAGCACACACAAGCGCACCCTGTAAGAGGCATGCCTCCATCTATTCTCTTACAGACAATTGCTCATAGTTCTTAGCCTCCTAAGGCCAGACTACTTCTCGAGCCCGGGCTGACCAGGTTCCTCGAGATCCTTCTTCATGCGGCACACACGCGTCACCATCACAGACATCCTCTGTAAGGGCCACAATTTACTCCCAAGCTAGTATTGTCGCTCGAGAAGAGAGATGTAATGTTGAGGGAGAAGGCGTAAGGATTTTCACAGCACGCAAAGGCATATGGAGTATTGTTGTTTGAGGCATTACCGTGCATGTATAAGGAGCAATGCCAGGTGGAGCAGCATCGGTTAGAGTGGCGCCGGTTGGATAAGAAGAGAGTAGTACTGGTGGGATAAGAGGAGATTAGTGCCGGTTGGAGCTGCGCCGGGTGGAGCAGCGTCGGTTGGATAAGAAGAGAGTAGCGCTAGTTGGAGCAGCTCATGTGGGATAATAAAAGAGTAGCGCAAAGGTTAAAGCAGCACCGGTTGGAAGAGAAGAGAGCAGTGCCGGCTGGAGAAGCGCCAGTTGGATGTTTTATAGTGCAGCGCCTGGAGTGTCTTAGTCAAAAGTACTGCCTCTGTACATGTCAGTGTTGCCCTGTACATGCCAAAGCAATGAGTGATTGCGTCAGCCACCGTGTTTTCCAACCACCCTCTCTTTTTAATCCTTGGGCAACACGGGTCTCTCCCATTTTTCTCAACTTTTCCCTCACTCTTGAAGTTCACTGCGGCCCCTTTCAAGACAGCCCACTAGTGAAGCCAAGGAAAGCCCATGAAGGCCCTGAGTGAGGATTTGTGATACGGGGAGAATTCAAGGTAAGTGGGTTTAGCTCTATGCATCCATGAGTGTTGTAAAAATGTTGAAATGGATTAGATGATATAAAGGAAAATGTGAAGAATGAATGGGGTAACATGAGGTTGAAGCTTCAGTTTGTGCTTCTCAATGCCATGAATGTGTCTACCACATGTTTGATCTTTTTATTTATGAAAACTCATGAAATCGCTCACTGTGAGACTCCTTATTATGAATAAGGTTCCAAGCCCAATGTGTAGCTTGGCTAGGAAATACTTAGTGTTCTTTAAAAGTATATTAACTTGAGAATGTGAATTTTCAGAACTATGAATGTTTTTCCATCTATATGTTTGATGACCAAATTGTGTCCAAATAGGACCAAATGGGCGCCAAATGAAAGACATGTGTGTATACTCCAAGTTTAACTTTTTTTGTCATGATAATATTTTGCATGGATAAAAGGATATTACCCTAAATGTCGAGGCATAACACTGTTCACAGTCGCTGCTATTTCCAGCAACTGTAGCCTTCTTTGGGCAATGCTTTTGACTTAACTAATCGTACCCAAAAACCTGAAATTACTGCAAGTGGAAAGATTTATGAATGTACATAAAGTTGCATGTTTTGAGATGTTTGAGTCTCCTCATGGATTTTGAGATATGACGCGAATCGCATGAACACGTCACAGCACACTGTTGCACGGAAATTTGAAGCAACTAAGGCTCATTTTGTATTGGCTATTGACCCATCAAATGGCACCCAAATTTCTTCAAATCACTGTTTTTGTAAAGAAATATGTATTAGCTCAAGGTTTCATGTTTGAGGCATCCTAAAACTCCCCCTACATCAGGAGTTATGCCCTCGTTAAGAGGGGCATGTCACTGTTACTTGTCACTGCATCATTGTATGACCATGCGAAGCTAAGTTATCTTGATATATGATAAATGTGAATGCCATATGATAAATTCCATGAGAATTCCATAAAGATATGTGAATGATGCCATGCAAACTGTACTTTGTGAGAAAAAGGGGCCACGAGCTCGATAATGATGAAATGAATTAACAATGAATGCCAAATGCTACTGAGAAAGCTTATGTGTAAATGCAAGCTTATGTGTAAATGCCCTATGATAGCTTATGAAATGCATGCCCTTTACTAAATGCCATGACGTTATGATGAAATATGATTCATCAGTTATGAGGCAACGAATGGCCACTGCTTCTATTGTTATTGACCACTACATAGTGGGCCACTCACAGGTAGTGGATACTGTTATAATGATGTGATGAATGGCCATTGTTTAAATTAATGTTGGCCACTACGCGGTGGGACACACACTGGTAGTGGATGCTGCTATGATATTGCCTACTACGGGATGGGACACTCATTGGTAGTGAGGAAAGAGATGCCAGCATATCCCTTAATCTGGATAATGATAGGAACGGGTTAAGGGAGAGGATAAAGGGTCGTACTTTAGATTTATGAAATGATTTGTAATTGATGCCTTGCAAGGTAAGGGCCTATCGAAACCTCAATATGCATTGGGGACTGTGCTAGTGTGTTGAGTGTATTACGAAGTGGATACCCCACTTGTCATTACCCTCCCTCTTGTGTGATGGTAGAGGTCTTAAGCAATGGCATTGGATTAGCCTGATGGATAGGGCCTCTACTGCGGGAGTAGGTGATTTAGGGACTACGTGGGTAATGATTGAGTTTCTTTATAAGGAATGTTTAGCATTATAATGATGGAATGATTTATGATTTCACTAATTGAAGGCTCTGATCGTACAAGAGTCAAGTCCAATCGTGGCATGCTGCCCCCTACTGACCGATCTACCGCACATGACCTGTCAAGTTCGCAATCCCTAAACTGCAACTAACACTGATCTCCCTAGAGAAACAATCAGTGTAATGGTTGTAAGTGAGTCTGGTGGCGTGCAGGAAGAGCGCATGAACAAGTTTGAGGATATGGTGCACGCGATGATGGAAAAGATCTATCGTATAGACATCACACGCCAATCAACTAACCATGAGGTCAATTCCCATCACTCAGATGGTGCACCTCCAAGGCAGCCCCTTCCCTCTATGTCACAGGACAATTCTTTCTCTCACCCCATCTCATAGGTAGACATTGATTTTATGGTAACCTATAGCCTAAAGAATAGACAAATTTTGGGGATACAGGGTGTGACGCCTTATCAAAGGCCGTACCCTTCGTATATTGACCAAGTCCTATTTCCCTTAGATTGCAAGAAAGGAAAGTTTCCCCTATTTAACAGAACCACGTCCCCGAACCAGCATGTAGCCCACTTCCAGGCAGCATGCCGAGAAACAACAGCTGATGGGAGACTCCTTCTCCTTCAACGGTATGCTCGACTCCCTTTAAACTCAGTACATATGGGAGGAAATGGAGAAACTGTTCTATCAGCGCTTCTATGAGGTCGAGAGAGAGGTTCAAACCATCGAGCTTCTCACCCTGACTCAAGACCCCGATGAGCCCATGGACCAGTTCATATCAAGATGGAGAAATTTGGCCGCTTGCCATCCCAATCCTATGCTCGAGAAGGAAGCAGTTCAGACTTGTGTGTGGAACATGCGACCAGAAATTGCTCTACATTTATAGGCCTCTAATCCGACCTCCATGTCAGAATTGATCTCTAAATCAGTCCGCATAGAATGTCTTTCATGCCACCACGGCGGGTCACGACAACAGCCTGCAAGCTCTGGAAACAACCGGCGCAATGGTAACCCTCGGACTAACACCCAAGGCAACCAACAGAAAGGAGTAATCAGTGTAGCCTTCACCGTCACTGATCCATAGAAGCCTCCCTCCCAAACATTGAACCGCTCCAAAGGGCTAAGCAAAACAAAGTCAATGCCTTGAGCAGGCAAGCAACAACAACCATACAACTATGTACCCCCGCCCACAAATCTTAATCGAGATGAGTATTTCACCAGGCATAGGAATAAGATCTACCCCTTTGAAACATAATATGATTCAGCTTCCAGAAGCCAAGTTCCTTGAGCAAATTGGCCTTGACACTCAGGTGAATTATTGTGCTTACTATAGAAGTATCAATCATCCCACAGATGACTGCTACACGATAAAAGATATTATCGAGGCCCTGATCTAAAAGGGTCAAATAAAGCACGAAGACTTAAAGAAGGCCTTCGGGGCAGCAGAAGCCTCCCATGCAGTAACAATCTAAGAAGAACATGAAGCCCCTAGTATCCTTCACTCCTTCTTTGTTATAATGCTTCATGAAGGCATAATCACATCGAAGCTTGCAAGGTAGCGTTGATGCCTTGCTCAGGGGATTGAGGACCATTGGTGCCCGTATCACCAAATAAGGGGCCACTACCTTTGGGAATGCACCACTTTCCATGATATATTCGCAAAGTAATAGCAGAAATGTCAAGAGTGTTACAATATCCCAGTAAGAGATCCCCAAGCCACTGCTCCATCAGTGCAAAAAGAGGTCCTCCCAACACAAGACCTTCTCAATAATGATTCAGACTCTGCTGAACCTCAACTTCCCAGCCATGGATAGTCCATCATGGGCGAAGTACACTCAAGTCTTTAAAGCAAGAAGCAGTTCACCAAGCTAGGGTTGTTCACAAGCCTAGCGAGACGAATCAAACACCACCTCAGAAAACCAGAAGGAGATGGGCACCAAGGGCTGCTCGACGGAGAAATGAGACCGCTCAACCTCTAGTGGAGCAAGAATTTCTCAGGCCCCTTCCCCCACTGCCAACCTTACTGGATTTTATCCCTACACTGTCCTCCTTCCTTCTCATCAAGAGGACGTCCTTGTGCCATCTTCCACTCAGAGCACGTCCAATGAGGGTGACGACGTTAAAAGCACTTCCTGGCGGTCTAAGGATGGGACAGACCTAAAAGACCCCCTACACATGTCCAATCCTGACGATGATGCAAAAAGCTACCCAGATCGGTCTGATGAGGGAAATGACCTTAAAGGTCCCCCACCTTCTAAGCCTCCTCCTTATTCTTCTCAGCTTCTCATCCTTCCTCTTCTATGTCTCTTGCAGATACAACCTTGATATATCCAAACTTCGAGGGTCTTGACAGAGAATTTGAAGAAATCAACATAAGCAAGACGTAACGGAAGTGGTTGAAAAAGACACCAGCTCAGAAAGCAAGATTCTTAATAGTTGCTGATGCCCTGACGACTCGAGCCAAAGCATCGCCATCCTCCTCGAAGAAGCACAAAAAGTCAAAGTAAAAGAAACCCCAGTGGGCCCCTATGCCCGACTTTGAGAAAAGACTGAGAGAATCAAGGGGGCAGTGTTTTTATTCTTAAGAAGCTTGCCATATGGTACAAGTCTATGAAGCACCAGCTAGCATGGAGCAAACACTACAGGCACCCGTGCAAATACCGTGTGATTCATATAAGGACGCGTCTCTCTCTACCATCGCTGAACCTCAGTTTCCCTGCAACTTTCAAAACAAGCTTCTGCAACCTGATTGGCTTCCCATGTTTGAGGTTAACCCTTCAGTTCCTTAGTTCGAAAAAGGTGCAAAAGTCGTGACATACTCTGGAGCCCTATTTGAAGTAGAGATGCCAGAGTCATGGCTCTTTGCACTTGAATTTGATGGAAAACCTCTAAAAACAACAAGGAAGAGTTGGAGGAAGCCCCAAAAGAATGGGAAGAAGGCGGTCAAGCTACTGCTGATGAGCTCGAAGAAATAAATCTAAAAGATGATGTTGACCCTAGGCCTACTTTTATTTCGACAAATATGCCTCTAGAAGAAAAAGAAAATTTCACTACTTTCTTGCGAGAAAACCAATACGTCTGTGCTTGGCATTACCATGAGATGCTCGGTTTAGATCCTCAAGTCGTCGTTCATCGTATGGGCATCGATCCAACTGTCAAACCTGCCAAGCAAAATTCAAGGAGGTTCAGGCCTGACCTCGAGATGCAGATAGATGCCGAGGTGACCAAACTCTGACAAGTAGGGTTCATTTGTGAAGTCAAGTACTCAAAATGGCTAGAAAATGTTGTTCCAGTCAAGAAGTAGAACGGTAAAATTAGGGTCTGCATTGACTTCCGTGACCTCAATAGCGCCTGTGCCAAGGATGACTTCCCATTGCTATTCACTGAGGTCCTCATCGACTCAACGATTCATTGTCAAATCGTTTCCTTCATGGATGGATACTCCTGGTATAATCAGATACGGATGGTGCTTGAAGATGAGGAGGCCACTGCATTCCTAACGCCAAAAGGGGTCTTCTATTACACAATGATGCCTTTTTGATTAAATAATGCTGGTGCCACATACCATAGAGAAATGACTACCATCAAAGACATGATGGATAAAGAGGTAGAGTGTTATGTAGACGACTTGGTAGTAAAATCCGAAGAGAAGGATGCTCACATGAAATACCTTGGAAAGGTATTTGAGCGATTGCGCCTTCATTAACTTAAAATGAACCAGCTGAAATGCGCTTTTGGCGTGTGTTCGGGAAAGTTCTTGGGGTTAATTATCAGATATCGAGGACTTGAAGTTGAGCCAGTCAAGATCAAGGCGATCTAAGAAATGTCATCACCAACTAGACTGCGAGAACTGCGCTCTCTTCAAGGGCAGTTGGGTTACATCTGCAGGTTCATCTTAAATTTCTCAGGTCGCCGTAAAACTTCACACACCTGTTAAAGAACGATATCCCTTTCATCTGGGACGAAGCATGTCAGGAAGCTCTTGATGACATCAAACAATATTTACTCAACCCTCCAGTGCTTTCTACACCAGTGTTGGGAAAACCTCTCCTTCTATACGTGGCTGCTCTGGATGAGTCACTCGGTGCATTGTTGGCACAAAACAATGATGACGGAAAAGAAACAACATTGTATTATCTGAGCCGCAGAATGCAGGGGGCCGAGAAGAATTATCCCCCTATAGAGAAGATGTGTTTGGCCTTAATATTCGTGGTACAAACACTCCTTCATTACTTACTTGGTCATGAAGTGAAACTTATATCAAAAGCAGTTCCTGTAAATTTTCTCATGACACGCCCGTGCCTATCAAGACGTCTTGCCAAGTGGGCATCATTATTTATGAAATTTGACATCACGTATGTCCCACAAAAGGCTATCAAGGGTCAGGCCATAGCCGATTTTCTTGCGGCGCATCCTGTACTCGTGGAATCTCCATTATCAGGCCATCTCCCTAATGAAGAAGTATTTTGTACTAAGGTTGTTCATGCGTGGGAAATGTACTTTTACGGAGCCTTCCAATCTGATCGAGGAGGAGCTGGAGTGGTATTCCTGATTCCGAAAAGAGTATTACCACTTTCTTTCTCTCTTGCCATAGCCGATTCTCATAACGAGGTAGATAATCATGCCCTTATAATTGGGTTGAAGATAACCTTCAACCTAGACTTGGAGCAGCTCAAGATCTATGGCAACTCTGAGTTAGTTATCCGGCAGCTTAAAGGGATCTATGATGTGAGAAAAGACACTCTCAAGCCTTTTCACGATATTGCAAAATCGTCGTATATGGCCGAGTTTGAGGACGTATCCCTAAGTCACATCCTCAAAAGGCTGAACTCGCAGGCTGAGTCACTTACAAAACTTGGGGCTACAAATCAATTGTCCTCATCAGGACCCACATTTGTTTGGGTGGCAGAATGGAGAAACATTGAACTAAGAATCGAGGTCGACACGGATGATGAGAGAAATATCTTCCCTAAGTGCCCTCCTTATCCATTGGGCACTTCTATCAGCTAAAGAAGTAATTAAGACTGAACAAGAAATCGCACAGAGTGAAGGAGCTAAGGGTCGAAACCAAGAACCAGAATTCTTTGACCCAATATGCATAGAAATTGAGTAGGTAAAAGATTGGAGAGAACCCATCACTAATTTTCTAAAACATGGCAGGCTTCCTGAAGATCATACCGAATGTAACAACATACGTCAAATGTTTACCGAGTGTACCCTCCTTGAAGGAGATGCTCTCTTCAGGCGATCATTTGACAGTATTCTTCTTAGATGTATGGACATACAGGAAGCAAATAAGGTGTTGGAAGAAGTACATTAAGCAATTTGTGGACTACACCAGTCCGGTCCTAAGCTCTATGAACGGATATGTAGATTGGGGTATTACTAGCCTTCCATGGTTAGTGATTCCCTAAATGTGTCAAATACATTCAATCCTTGTTCACCAGCCTCCAAAGCCCGTACACCCTACAGTGGCATCATGGCCCTTCTCACAATGGGGTATGGACATTGTAGGGCCTATTGATCGTCCTTCGGCAATGGGTCATGTCTTTATTCTAGTTGCAATAGATTATTTCTCCAAGTGAGCTGAAGCAGTCCCCCTTAAGAAAGTTTCTGGGACAACCATGGCTAACTTTGTCCGACATCACATTATATACCGGTTTGGGGTCCCTGACCGGATTATATCTGACAATGGTCCCCAGTTTCGGAGCCACCATATTGATCGCTTGGTCAATCAGTTTGGTTTTGAGTGGAAGTACTCGATTATGTACCACCCTCGAGTCAATAGCTTAGCTGAGGCTTTAAATAAGACTTTATGCAATATTTTAAGAAAGTCGATATCAAAGGCGAAAAAGAACTGGCATGACAAGCTTCCTGAAGCACTCTGGACTTATCGTACTACTACACAGAATGATGCTAATTCCACTCCTTATTCTCTTGTCTATGGGGCTGAAGCAGTTTCACCTCTAGAAATTCAAAGCCCTTCACTACGAGTCGCTATTCACCAAGGAATAATGGAAGACGAGAGAGTCAAGCTTCGATATCGAAAGTTGGATGCGCTTGATGAAAAGAGGCTAGAGGCTAAGAAGAACCTTGAACTCAACCAAGGGAGATTGAAGAGGGCTTTTGACAAGTCTGTCAATGGCCTCTCATTCGCCCATGGTGATCTAGTGCTAGCTGTCAAGACGCCTATTGTTATGTATGGTCGACGTAAGGGGAAATTTGAACCCAAATGGGAGGGTCCCTTTAGAGTAAAAATGGTTTCACCAAATGGAGCCTACACACTGGCACAACCTGAGGGAGAGGATGCAATGTCCCCTATTAATGGGCGATACCTAAAGAAATATTATCCTGATGTATATTCAAAGGAAAGAGACTCAACGCAAAAGTATGCAAGATAGTCCAAATAAATACTAACTCTTTTATTTGCAGTAAAAATGAACTACAAGTTACAAGCCAAAAGTCCTATTATTAGGGAGATTACAAGTCTCTTGCATTTGAGGAAAAGAGAATAATTGACACCAAAAGTGTTTCTCTTGCATCTGAGGATAAGAGGATGGTTACAAACCAAAATTTGTAGTGTTGCTCTGGCATTTGAGGATAAGAGGACAGTTACAGGTAAAAAAAAAGGCCTTTCTCATGAAGAAGAAGCGAAACCACTTGAAGATGTTATAGCTTCAATTCATTCGACGAGTACCACCAGAGAGAACGGTTATAGGCCAAAAGAAGAAGCCAACCATTTTCGATTCATCTTCAATTCATTTGACGTGTAGGAGGATGATTACAAGCCAAAAGACGAAGCAAAACCACTCGGAGAAGTTAGCTTCAGTTCATTCGACATGTGTATCAAACATACAAGTCAGAGATCTCATCTGGCGTGTATATCAAACATACAAGGCATAATTCATTCGACATGTGTAACAAACATACAAAGCAGGCTGCTTTGGCAATGAACTGGCCTATAATGGAGTGCATACCCTGTTCACAGTGGATGCCCTTCCACAGAACAACATGGGCTTCACTGTTGTACTGGAGGACTTGGCTTCCAACAGGTATCACAAGCCATGCCTTACCATCACTCATCACCCTTTGTCGGCCCATGTCAGCGCCACGCATGAACATCACCGCATGTAGCTCATCGCCGAGCGCCCCAATTCCCACATGCAACTTACTGCTGCATGCGAGAAACACTATGAGCGTCTTGATGTGCCTGCTGACGAGCATCGTCTGAAGCCAGTGTCGGCTGCGTCCTCCAAAGGCCAACACCGGCTGTGCTCCCAACTTCTAGTGTTCGCTGCCCTTCTTGAGGATCAACACTGACGGTGTCTACACCGGTTATGCCTCTAACCATCAGCGCTAGCTATGTCAGCGTGGGTTGTGCTTCTATTAGCGTCAGCTCTATCATGACTATTCACCTTTCGAGACTTCTCACTTTCAGGGTCGAAATCCCTTCGCCTCCTTAACGGTTGCACAATTTCCAAGGGCAACCGTCCACCTCCTGCGACGGTTCACCTTCTGTGACTGTTTGTTTCCCCCAACCATTTTCCTTCCCTGCGGTCCACCTACCGCAACCGTTCGCCTTCCTTGTGACGGTCCACCTCTCGCAACCATTCGCCTTCCCTATGACAGTCCACCTTCAGCGACCGTTCCATTTCCATTGACCCTTCTGTTTCTCGTCGGAACTTCTCCTACATGGCTGGAAACTCATTGAGAGACTTTCCCTGCCTACGCTTTTGGTTGGAGAGTCACCCAAATACCATCGAAAACCTCTGCAACTTTCCTTAAGCTACCGAGAAACCACTTAAGCTCCCGAAAAACTTCCCAAAACTTGCAGAAATGCCCACTATTACAGTTCTCTCCTCTTCTACCCTTGAAGACCATGACCGGAGTTCTCCAACTTCCTAGAATGCTCCCTGTGCTAACAAAAAAACTCTTGCAACTCCTCCGTTTCCAAAAATCCCTTGACAATCTTGACGAAACCTTCCATGTAAGGCTTGCCGAAACACTTGATCTCTTGCCAGAATCCCCCTGCTTGCCGAAGATTCCACCCGACACCCTCTGCTCACCGTAAATTTTTTTTAAGTTTTTTACTTTTGGTGAAAAGTGAAGGTTTTACCCCCTTATATAGCTAACACTACCCTCAAGCGCCCCTCCCAGACTGGGAATCCTAGTCGTGTCCAAGGGAAACCAAACGAAGATGGGTCGGGTCGGGTCGGGCTTTGACCCAAGACTCGAGGTAACTCTCATCACCGCTTGTAAAATTCCAACAAACGGGCTCGACAGGGTTGGGATTTGACCCGAGGCCTGGGTAACACTTCATTGTTGCCTTATCAAATTCCACGCAACACAAACCAAGACCGGGTCGGGCTCGGATCATTGCTCGAATATCGATCCACACTCAGCACCAACTACGCGGTCAAAGTTACTTAGCGCCAGTTGTGTTTCAACAACCACAGCACCAACTATGTGCTCGGCAACTCAGCGTTGGCTGTGTTCAAGCATGTGCTGTCCTCAACGCCGGCTGTGTTTTTAACAATCTAGTGCCGATTGTTCTCAAGAACATGCTATTCACAACATTGGCTGTGTTTTTAACAATCTAGCACCGGTTGTATTCAAGCACATGTCGTCCTCAGCACCGACTGTGTTTTTAACAATCTAGCGCCAACTGTTTTTTGAGCAATCCAGTACCGGCTGATTGGTTAAGAAGCAGTGTTGGCTGTCGCATCGTCAGATGAGCACTCAAAAGAAATAAAGGTTGCTGCACCTGATGCCGACTGTCTTTTAAGCAGAATAGGCCAAAGCCATGTGTGTCCCATTGCTATCCCCAATGAGGTTGCACCTTGACTACGACCTGTTAACTCAAGCATAGTGGAACCTAGCTCGATCAAAATCAGGTCATGACTCCTTATCCCCAGTAGGAGAGTCATACTCATACTGTAGCTTATCCCCAGTAGAGTTAGGGTCATTTTGGTTGCTGCAACCCCCAGTGGTCTCTCTCATGCTTATTTATTTTGTCTTCAAGGATATGAAAGACCCACATTTGTCCCATTTTTCCCTTTCTATCTGAACCCCTTGTTGGTCCTACCTATCTTACCCAGGGAGTGAGATTGCTGCCCACAAAACTATTCCTCCAGAAGTCTCACCTACATGGCGGCCCAAGACTTGGTCCGTGCCGCATGACCTTAAATTGCACAGCCTTGGTTCGCGCTACATAACCTTAAATTGCACAACCCTAGTCTAGTTGGACGACCCTAAAACTGCATGGTCCAAACTATATGACCATAAACTATAGCGAAGGTCTAGCTACACAACCTTAAACTGCATGGTCTAAGCTATATGACTTTAAACCATAGTACACATCATGGCTGCATGATGTTAAAAGGCTTCACGCTACGGTCCAAACTATAGGACCTTAAACTGTAGCAGAGGTCTAGTTGAATGACCTTAAACTACATGGTCCTAGTTGCATGACCTTTAACTGCATAACCATGGTCCAAGCTATATGACCCAAACCCGTAGTGCATGTCCTGGCCACATAACAATAAACTGCTTTGCACAGGCCCAGTAGACATGACCTTAAACTCTCCCCCACATATGCGCACACACCTTTTATGTGCATCTTCAAGCACATCTTCCCTAACCGACCCGATCATGTGCACGCACCACCTTTACTATCTCCCCAGTGAGTTCATTCCTTTCATCATCCTGCATCATTCCCCAGTGAGTCTCACCCACGCTCACAAAACGGTGAACCATCCTGCCACCTATACTCATCGTAGGTTAGTGGGTGACCACTCACCACATTCCATCCATACATCATCCATCTTTCATAGGTAGCCTCGTGCCATCTGCCTAGCAATGAGTTAAAACCACTACTATACTCACTCCATGGCCTCTACCGTCTATCATCCATCTCCATTATGGTCCAGTTGTATGGCCTTAAACTGTAGTGCACGTTTTAGCCACATGACATTAAAAGCCTTGGCACAGGTCCCGAAGGCATGACCTTAAACACACCTTCACAAAAAAAAATGATGAAATCACGAGCATGGTGTATAACTTAATAAGGGAATGCCATGACTAAAAAAGACTGACGAGCACGGTCACGAAACCATGAGTAAAAGAGTTCCGAGGATAAAAACAAGGCATGGTGAAAACCTAGAAGGCCATCGTGAGTAAAAATGGAAGAATAAGGGTGGACATGGTCACAAGGTCATGGGTAAAAAAAAAAAAGCCTTAAATAAAGAGAAGTTGGTGAAAACCATCTCTACGACCCAGCTTCCCAAGTTCAAGTGAAAATTCACAAAGGGCGCTTGTACCAATAAACAGGTTGACGCAACATTCGCCTTAAAAGGCGGCTTCAGTCCTCACTTCAAAACAAAAAATCCCTGGTGTTCCAATACCAGGCTAAAAAAATACGAGCTCCAAGGAAAAGATTCTGTAGCCTGAGTCTAGTTGCAAAAGGGACTTGAAAGACAAAATACTCGCCAAGACGGCAAGAAAAGTGTCATGAAGAAGAGCATCATTCCCAGGAGGTTAGAAATACACTTCAAGCTATTGGAGATGCCTCGAGAAGGCTAAGTCAACCATGACTTTGGAGAGGTAATCAAATGATTGACGTAGCTGCAAAGTAGTGGGTAGGGGTGGTTATACCCAAAGCTGGTTATCTTGATAAACTGAGGTACCCTATCCTCTAAGGACAACTGGTGCACGACGCAGATGAGCACGGACAAAAGGCTCTCCAGCAGAACAAACAAATAAGAAAGTCACTCCGACGAATCAAAGACTCCCCAAGAAGGCTAAGTCAGCCATGACTTTGGAGCGGCAATCAGATGATTGTCGTAGCTGCAAAGCAGTAGGTAGTGGTGGTTATACCCAAAGCTGGTTATCTTGATAAACTAAGGTGTCCTACTTGGCAAGGAACAACTGGTCCACGATACAGACGAATGCCGACCAAAGGCTCTTTTGTTTTCTATCCAAGACAAAGAAACCCAGACCAAATGGGAATAATGGCCTTCGACATGGCACTCAATTACCAGACGGCCAAATTTTGACTGACGAGGTCCGTAAAAAGTCCTCGATGTTCACGTGGTCCTGTGGCTAGGAAAAAAAAAGTAATAAAGCCAAAGGAATTTTTTTGAATGTTGTCCTTCTGACTTCTCTCAAAGTGCAACATTTCTTGGGGCAAACTGTTTTAACGCATTTTTCAGCACCTTGGTCCCTGATGTGGAATAAATATGAAGCAGGTCAATAAAGCCTAAAAAATAAGTGGAAATTTTGGCAATCTCAAAATTGCCCCATAATTGGTCAAGATATTCATCATCACTCTAAAAGGTCACCTGTCAAGTTTCGTCACGATCATACATGTCTAAGGTAGTGAACACAGAGAAACAATTTCGAAAAAATTGACCTCGAGCACTCTGAAATGGACCTCATAACTAGAACTATACTTTTTGTGCATAAAATTGCTATGAGACCATCACCATTGGAATTGTCACGGTCGAAAACCATTATGGGTCAAGTTTCGGCTTAATCGGGTACTCCAACACAAAGTTATGGGTGAAATATCAAAAAGAGATAGGCCGCACACTATTCCCATGTGGCCACCTTGCACTAAAACACCATTAAAGGTGGTTGTTCTTAAAGTCACGATCAGTGACATTTGGGGCCTATATCTCACTCGTTTCAAGTCTGATCGTGCTCAAATTTGGTGAGGGTGTTCGTCTCGTCAAGAAGAGTGATTCGATATATGGTACACCCTATGATGATGTCCGAGCAGAGAGAAAAAACTAGAGAAAATTTGTTGATATGTGAAGGAAGTTGCAAAAAATTCAGCAGCAGCGCGCCCCACTTCGACGGCCAAATCACGACGCTTGCATACCAAATCGGCACGAAACTAATATCATTATGTGCGTAAGGTCTATGGCCATCTTTGGTCCGAACCCCATGTAGGATGAATGGTTTGATTTCACACATGGAGGTGTCGTAGTTGCAGTAAATTTTGACCATCAGATTTCAAGATTTTGGCTAAGAACGCAAGACGACAAAATCTTCATCTGGACATGAAATCGAGCTCCGTTTGTTGCAATTTGATCGTGACGGCATGATCAATGTGATTCAATGAAGAAATCATGAAGAAACATCAAGAAACAAATACACAATCGATACAAAGTTTTCAAGATTCATCCAAAATTAAAGTTTCATGATCATGGCTTAAAAAAATGATACGTGGCTCGAAGTTGGTATCAAATCGATCGTCATGCTGAGCCCTACAAGAAAATAATAATCTTTCGATCCAATGGGCACCAGAACAAGCCTAGATCAGTAATGGAAGATTATGCAATTTCTCAGGTAGCAGCATGGACTATTCTAAAATTCCACACATTGTTAGGTAGGGGTGTCCTTTTGCACCCATTTTTAGAATTTTATTTAATTCAATTAAATTGTAATTATCTTCAATTCTAGGTAGTTTTGGGTGTACACATGTTTTAGCCCAATTTTATATAAACATGTAAAGCCAAATTGTAAAAAAGGACCTCGGTTCATTCTTTAATCAATCAATAAAGACTTCAGTTTTGCTTAAGCTTGAGGGTGCATCTTGGAGAGAGAGAGAGAGAGGAGAGAAAAAGGGTCGGTACCCTTCGATATGATCACTTTCTCTCTGCTCCCTCTTTCTCTCTCCTCTATCTCTCTTTCTCTTTCTTCTTCTCATCTTTATCTCTTTCTCTCTCTTCTTCTCATCCTTATCTCTCTATCTCTTTCTTCTTCTCATCCTATCTCTCTTTCTGCTCTTTGTCGAACACAGTCGGCTCTTTCTCCTCTGTTTAATACAGCTGGGGAAGTCTAGTGCCAATAACATGTTCTCTTTCTTATCTGTCTAATACAGTCAGTGAAGCCCAGCGCCGACTGCATGTTCTCTTTTCTCACCGTCTAATACAGTCGGGGAAGCTTAGCGCCGACTGCATGTTCTCTTTCATCTCTGTCTAACACAGTTGATGAAGCCTAGCATTGACTGCATGTTCTCTTCCTTATCTGTCTAATACAGTCGGTGAAGCCTAGCGCCGACAGCATGTTCTCTTTCTTCTCTTTCTAATATAGTCAGCGCTATACAGTCGGTAAAGCCTAGCCCTGACTGCATGTTGCCCTGACTGCATGTTCTCTTTCTTCTCTATCCAATACAGTCAGCGAATCTTAGCACCAACTGTATGTTCTCTCTTTTCTCTATCCAATACAGTCGGTGAAGCCTAGTGCTGACTGCAACTTCTCTCTTTTCTATGTCTAATACAGTCGGTGAAGCTTAACACTGACTGCATCTTCTCTCTCTTCTTTGTCTAACACCATCGGCGATGCTGAACACCGACTGTGTTCTCCTGCTCTTCTTTGTCTGATACAGTCGGTAATGCTCAGCGTCCATGGTGTTTTCTTTGTTGTCTTTGCCTAATACAGCCAGCGATGCCTAGTGTCCTCTATTTTTGTCTCTTCTCTCATATTCTTCTCCTCCTTTCTTTCTCTTCCCCCTCCTTCTTTATGTTCTCTTCTTGTCTTATATCACTTCTTATTCTTTCTTTATGATCTTCATTATGTTATTCTTTTGATTGATTAAGAGGGATTGAGATTAGCCTTTCATAGTGGTCTTGTCATATGGCCGTAATGTTGTCGTGTCAGAATTACTGTATCTGCTTTATTGCCACGATAGACTAACAATCGTGCCTAGCAGGTCAATATCGGTATTGACGTCTAGTAGTAATCCTGCAGAGTCGGTCTTAATTACAGAGCTCGTTTTACTACCGCGTCAGGCCAATTACTCACCAACTTAGTTACCGTGCTGATCTCCCTGCTTGCTCAAATTTTCCTCTCCCCCATCTTTCTTCTCTCATTCCTCTCGTCTTCTTTTCAATGTGCATGTTTCTGTATGTTCACCAAAGAGGCAAGGTGAGGTCTGTTGACCCACCTGTCTTATAATATTTGCCATATGTGTATGATTGCAGAAAACAGGAGAATACAAGCTAATGGAGGCAATTCCGAACAAGTTTTATTACTGAGGGGCTTTCTTCGTGATTTAAGAGGGGGCCCACGAGAGCCAGCCCGAGTAAGTTCTGAACCCACATTAAATTCCTCTCTCATCTGTTGGTAATACCTGCTTTTGTTCTTGAACAAGGTTCCCGAGAGAGTGATCTCAAAGTTTCGGGTCTCCTCGAAACTCGAGACACGTGCCCTCTTATCATCCAGATCCAAAGGGCAAGATCGCGACACCTAACCACCAATATATATATAAGAGCTCAAAAGTTATTACAAGTATGTCCAAGGCACTAAAGGCCAAACAACAAAAATATAAAGCTTCACAACAAAACCACTATATGACCAACTGCCATCGAACACCTACAATCAAAAGGGAGCTTTCACGTCAAGTGTGGGTTTTCAACTGGCAGTCGCGATCATACAATCGTCCAGCCTCAACCCACGAGCTATCACTCTACATTCAAGAAAGCCAAAGGAATGAACTATGAAGCCCAGTAAGTAGGTCAAAGTGTCATGCATTCCTGCCTATACACAGTTATTCAATAGCCATGCATACAGGTTTTACAATATGGAAACATGTATCACAGTTCAACATGTCGTGATAAATTTCACTCATGGTGGGGCAATCGCGATTCAGATATCGAACATCACGTGAGCTAACAGTTTATTAGATCAACAAATTCAGGTAAACATATATTAACTACATGCAAATCCTAAAGTTGCTTATTCCCCAAGTAGAAGCCCTATCAATCAGACCAAGTCAATCCCATTGCTTAAGATTTCTACCATTCATTTGTAGGGAAGACAATGACAAATGGATAACCCATTTTGTAATATCTTAACACACACACATAGTCCCTAGCACGCTTTGGGGCTTTTGAAAGGCATAGTCCTTGCAAGACACGACCCTCTCTTTATGCCCTTCTGGTGAGAGAGCATTACACTACCAATGGATGACCTAATGCATAGTGTCCATAAAGATTTGGGGGGCGTGACCCTCCCGACTACTCATATTCACATCCTAACTCCCATCCTATCATGGGGATTTAAGGAAGATCTCAACTGCAGACACAATTTCTTATCATATCATATCACATTACACTACCAACGGATGACCCGTCGCATAGTGCCTCATATCACATTCTTGTCATACCATATCACACTATTAATGGATGACCCATTACGTAGCGCTTCATATCACATCTGGGGCATGTCTTATTACAACGATGCACATTCAATATTTCATAAGCATTCACCAATTCATAAGCATTCACTATTTCATAAGCATGTCTTATTACAACCATGCTCATTCAATATTTCATAACATTCACCATTTCATAAGCATTCATTATTTCATAAGCATGTCTTATTACAACAATGCTCATTCAATATTTCATAATATTCACCATTTCAAAAGCATTTACGATTTCATAAGGATATCTTATTACAACCATGCTCATTCAATATTTCATAAACATGTCCTATTACAACCATGCTCGTTCAATATTTCATAAGAGAGCAAAAATTTCAATGCAACAGTTTCTTAGAAAAACGAGCATAGTTTCCACTCCATGGGGAATTTGATCATGGTTCCACAACCACATTGAAAATAAACTCACTCATCTAGATTTTAGAAGTGGTTTGGCCTCATTCTGAGGCATTTTGGTATATAAACAATGCTACACACAACATGTGATAGTTTTGAAAAATTCAGCAGAAAATCTAGTGTGGTATCCTTTTATAAAACGAACATAACTTTCAAATCATAAGGAATTTGGTAATGATTTCCTGACCATTTTTAAAATAGATTCATACATATTTCATTTCGAAGTGGTTTTAGCTCATTCTGACATGAATTGGTCAGTGAACAATCTTACACAAGACATGTAAAAGTTTTGGAAATGTTTCTGGATTCACAACAGTGACGTCTTCATAGAAAAGGGGAATAATTTCAAAACCATTGGGAATTTTATTTTGATTACAGAACCATATTTAGATTATACTCACTCATATTTCATTAAAGTATTTCTAACTCATTCTAACATGAATTGGTCAGTGAAAAATCTTGCACAAAAACATGTAAAGTTTTTGGAATTTTTTTTCATAATTCTGGCATGTCCTAGAAAATGGCTCATAACTTCAAAAAAAAAAAGGATATTGGCATGGGGTCTTTGCCTTGTTAAAATAGACACAAAGGGGTACTTTTGAAAAAATTTCATAATCAACAGAAATAATTTTAATACTCAAAAAATTACTCAAATTGGAGTCAGAATTGTAGAAAAACAGGCACATCCAGCAATATTGCAAGAGCATTCAAGCCATATTCATATTCAAAGTTTTATCCAAAATCATGCTTAAACCTCATAATTTGATAGACTAAGAAAACATGCATTAACTAAAAACATGAAGACATGGTAGCTAAACCCAATTACATGCACCAAAAGAGTCCAAGTTTTCCCACACAGGCTCCCCTCAAAGGCCAGGCTTCCAAGCTCAGGGTTCCAAGTGTTAGAAAGGGAGGATGTGGGTGAGAAAAGGCAAAATTTCTTGGAGGGGTGTGACGGGCAGTATTTATGAGCAACGAGATGGGAGTCCGCAGGCAGGTGGCATGTACGTGACACACAAGTGGCATACAGTGGCATCTGGGTGGTTTACTATGGCATACAAGTGGCAAACATGTAAGAGCAAAGCATAAGAGTTCCCCTAGCATCCACACATGGCAGTAACACTCACGACGGTGTCATGCTTAGTGCCATCACGCACAGCAGTGTCGGCTAGGACGGCTTCTTACTTGGCAGCAGTGCTGCTACCACATGGTGGTGTCGCGCATGGCAGTGTCGCGCATGGTAGTGACACACACGATGGTTACACGCATGACGGTGACATGGCGGTGTCCTCATGCACGCACGACAGCCTCCCTTGCACACACAGTGGTAAACCTTACACGCATGGTGGCTTACTCTTACATGCACGACGACATCCCTTGCATGCTCAATAGCATTCCTTGCATGCTCAATAGCATTCCTTGCATGCACAACGGCTTACTCTTGCATGCACGGCGGTATCTATTGAACATACGGCAGTATCCATTACATGCACGACGGCATCTCTTGCACACACGACAGCATCCCTTGCACACACAACGACATCCCTTGCATGCACGGTGGCTTCCCTTACACTCATAGTGGCATCCCTTGTACGCACCTCCTACAAGCTGAAAAAGACCAGGTCCTTACATCATCCCCCCCTTAAAAGGGTTTTGTCCCCAAAATCATGCCTCATGCTAATCAAACAAATGGGTGTACTTAACTCGAATCTCAACTTCCCATACCCAGGTTGACTTTTCTCATGAATGGTATTGCAACAAAACATGGACCAGTGGGATCTCCTTATTGCGTAATACTTGCACCCTTCTGTCTAGTAATTCAACTGGCTTCTCGATGAAGGTCAGGTCTTCTTTGATCAGAATCAGTTCATACTTTAGAATGTGGGACGGTTTGAGTTGGTACTTCCTTAACAGAGATGATTGAAAGACAATGTAGATATTTGCCAGCTCGAATGGTAGGGCAAGCCGATATGCCATGTCTCCAACTCTCTCCACAATTTCAAAAGGTCCAATATAACGTGAGCTCAACTTCCCTTTCTTACCGAATCTCATAATGCCTTTAGTTGGTGATACCTTCAAGGAAACCCGATCACCCACCTCAAACTTGAGGTCTCTTCTTCGGTTATTAGTGCAACTCTTTTGCCAACTCTGAGCAGTCCTGAGCCTCTTTTGAAGCAAAGAAATCTTTTCAGAGGTAATCTGGACAATTTTTTGCCCTAAAAGTCTTCTTTCACCAATCTCATCCCAACTAATAGGTGACTTGCACTTCCTTCCATACAGTGCTTTAAAAGACGCCCTTTGAATACTGGCTTGGAAGCTGTTGTTATAGGCGAATTCAATCTGGGGTAAATGATCATCCTGGCTTCCCTTAAAATCAAAGACACAAGCCCTTAACATATCTTCCAGGGTCTGAATGGTTCTCTTTCATTGTTCATCAGTATGGGGGTGAAAGGTAGTGTTAAAAGTAAGTCTCATTCCCAAGGCTGACTGCAGACTCGCCCAAAATCGAGAGGTAAATCTAGTGTCCCTGTCGCACACGATGCTGACTTGTATTTCATGCAACCTCACTATTTCCTTTATGCATAACTGGGTAAGTTTATCCAAGGTATAGATCATGCAGATCGGTAAGAAGTGGGTTGCTTTGGTCACCTGGTCCACAATGACCTAAATACTATCATGCTCAAAACTCGTTCTTGGCAAACCAGAGACAAAATCCATAGCAATGTGCTCTCATATTCGGGTACGGGCAAGGGTTGCAATAAACCAACGGGTTTCTGATGCTCAACTTTCACTTGTTGGCATGTCAAGCACATAGAAATAAATAGTGCTACTTCCCTTTGCATGTCATTTCACCAGAAAGTTTTCTTCAAGTCGTGAAACATCTTAGTACTTCCAGGATGTATAGTATAACGAGAGCGGTGAGCTTCCTCCAAGATGGATCTCTTCACATCCTCATCATTCGGGATACAACCCGATTTTTTAATCTTAACAAGTCATCGCTGCTCATAGAGAAATCATCTTTCCTTCCCAACTTCATCTCTTCCAAAATTTTCATGAGCTGGGGATCCTTCTTTTATGCCACCCAGATCTATTGAAAAAGCTGGGGCTCTATCCTTATATGAGCTGCCATATTTACCCAACCACCAAGGGGTGGAGTTGGGTGCCATCCCACTAGATCCTCTAACAACTTCATCTCTCGAACCTTTAGATGTGGCACTAATATTACAAGCTTTCTGCTTAAAGCATCTTCTACCACAATAGTCTTACCTGGGTAGTAATTGTTGGTATAATCATAATCATTCAATAGGTCCATCTATCTCCTTTGCCTCATGTTCAACTCATTCTGGGAAAAAAGGTATTTGAGGCTCTAATGATCCGTAAACACCTTAAATTGGGCCCCATAGAGGTAGTGTCTCCAAATTTTCAAGGCAAATATTATAGCTGCAAGCTCCAAATCATGGTTTGGGTAAATCTATTCATACAACTTTAACTGTCTTGAGGCATATGCCAGGACCTTCCCTCGTTGCATAAGCGCACATCCGAGCCCCTTTTATGAGAGGCATCGGTGTAGACTGCAAAGTCCTCATTTCCTTTTAGTAAGGTCAGTATCATAGGTGAAGTCAATCTCTTCTTTAGCTCTTGAAAATTTTGCTCACAGTCATCTGAACATATAAATTTCACCTTCTTCTGGGTTATACGAGTCAGAGGGAGCGCTATTTTTTATAATCCTTCTACAAAACATGTATAATAACCTGCTAACCCTAGAAAACTGCTAACCTCTGACACGTTTGTTGATCTTCCCCACTTGAGTACAACTTCAACCTTAGAAGGGTCAACTGCGATCCCATCCTTAGAAATATTGTGCCCAAGTAAGGCCACACTAGGAAGCCAGAACTCACTCTTGCTAAATGTGGCATATAATGTTTCTGACCTTAAAGTCTGAAGGACCACTCTCAGGTGTTGCTCATGCTCTTCTAAGCTCTTCGAATATACCAAAATATCATCAATAAAGACCACAACAAAAGCATCCAAAAAGGGTCTAAAAATTCTTTCATCAGATCCATAAAAACACCTGGGGCATTAGTTAATTCGAACGACATTACTAAAAACTCATAGTGGCCATATTGGGTTCTAAATGCGGTCTTGGGAACATCCCCCTCCTTGACCTATAGTTGACTATAACCCGATCGGAGATCAATCTTAGAGAACACTTGGCAAATAAGTAATCAATTCTAGGCAAGGGATAGTTGTTCTTCACTATTACTTTATTCAACTACCTATAGTCTATGTAGCATCTCATAGACCCATCTTTCTTTTTCACAAACAGAACCGATGCATCTCAAGGTGACACACATGGTTGGATGACTTTTCCATCAACTCACGCAATTTTTCTTTTAGCTCCTTCAGTTTCGCTGGGGCCATCCTATATGGGGCTTTAGAGATGGGAGAAGTGTCAGAGGCCATCTCTATCTCAAACTCTATCTCTATTACTGAAGACAAGGATGACAATTCCTTAGGAAAGACCTCTGGGTATTCTCTTATGACTAGTATCTCTTCTAATTTAGACTGGACATCCCGATTCTCTACTACATAGGATCCCGATTCTCTACTACATAGGATAAGTATCTAACACATCTCTTAGCCAAAAGATGATAAGTTGGAAGAGCCTCAATAAAATGTAGAGGGGGAGCCTCCTTGATACCAACAAAGTGCAACTCAGGTCGATTAGGGTGTCTAAGAGTAACAGTCTTATCATAACAGTCAACAATGGCATGGTGTATGGACAACCTGTCCATGCCCAAAATAACATCAAAGTCCCAGATATCTAGAAGTATCAAGTCTATGGGCAGGACACACCCCTCAAGTAAAACTCCACATTGTTTATATACCATATCAGTTTCCATATAATCCCCCGTAGGTGTACATACTTTTAAGGTCTAGTCAAGAAGTGAAGGCTCAACATTTATGTGACATGCAAAGTGAGCTGCAACAAAGAATGAGAAAAACCAGGGTCTAACAAAATTCTATCTTCTATACCACAAACAGAGAGCGTACCTCGGATCACTGAGGTAGACGCTTTAGCTTCCTATCTGTGAGTGCAAACACCCGACCTTGAGTCTTTGTTCAGTTTCTGACATGTTCACAGGGCAGTCCTTGATTAGATGGCCAAGCTTGCCACAACCAAAATATGTTCTCTACTTCTTGTGGCACTCAACTGCAAAGTGGTTATTCATTCCCCAGTACGAGCAGGTCGGGCATCGATTATCCCTCACATCGCTCGAGAAGGTCTTTTGGATTTTCTAGTTGCTTTGATTAGCCTTTCCCCTAAAGTCTCTTCTAGGAGGAGGCCGTCTCCCAAAACTCCTAGACAGTGCGGACCTTACCTTTCCTTCCTTCCTTAATTGGAACTCTTCACAATCTTTCTCATTCTTCATAGCTAGGTCCACTAACGGTAGAATGTCTTATTATTAACTGCCATTATTCTCCCTCGGACATCTGGCCTGAGCCCCCTCTAAAATTTTCTCACCTTACGCCCCTTTGTATTGATGATATGTGGCATGTAGCAAGGAGCTCTACAAATTTAGCTGCATACTGCTCCACTGACAATCTTCCTTGCTGCAGCTCAATGAATTTCACCTATTTTCTTTCTCGGACTAAATCAGGGATGTACTTCTCATTAAATGCTATTAGAAAACTTTCTTAGGATGCCTCAGTCTCTATCTCTTCCCATCATTGCCTCACCGAACTTCACCACCGCTCGGCATCCCCTTCTAACATTAAAGTCCCCAATCTAACCTTCTGCTCATCGGAACAATGCAACACTTCAATATCTTCTCAACTTGCCTCCTCCATTTTTCTCTTCCATGTCCCGAGAATGCAAGAGGGGCAAGTCTCCTAAACCTCTCAATCAATCCACTGTCATCTTAGCCTGGGGCGGCGGCAGCCGGGGCTGGCATATAGTCTTTCATCATTTGAGTCATGGCCCCGAGTGTCTTGAAGAATTCCCCTAAGGCCTCAATGTTCTCATTACTAGAACTCACATTGTTGGCATGAGTCCTCATCATCTTGACCTAAAATAGGAACACCCAGTTACTAGCCTATCCAAAAACCATTATAAGGGCACAACCACGACTCTTTAGGCCAAGAATCCTATCATGGCTACTCTGATAGTATAAATTATCACAGCCCCACCCCCTGACCCCATACCATGCTTACTGGAGGGAAACAGGGTGCGGGACCTCGACCAAAGGTATCAAATGCCACTTAGGTGGGAGTGTGCTCAACACTTTTGAAAAGAAGGAATCAAAGAAAACGACGAAAGAAAAAAAAAAACTCCAAACACAACCATAACAAAAGCTGAACAAATTAAAACCAAAATATAAATAAGAGCTCCAAATTTATTACAAGTATATTAAAGGTACAAAAGGCCCAACAACAAAATACAATGCTTCACAACAAAACCATTATATGGACAATTGCCATCTAACACCTACAATCAAAAGGGTTAAGTGCGGGTCTTCAACCGCCAGTCACGATCACCCAACCGACCGGCCTCGACCAGCGAGTTACCACTCTACGTTTAAGAAATTCAAAGGAATGAGCTATGAAGCCCAATAAGTAGATCAAAGTGTTATTCATTCCTGCCTATACACAGTTATTCAATAGCCACCGCAGTAATCATGCAAGTTTTACAATATGGATACATGCATCACAATTCAACATGTTGTGAGAAATTTCTCTCATGGTGGGGCAATCGCAATTCAGATATCGGACATCACATGAGCTAACCATTTATTAGATCAATAAATTAAGGTAAATACATGCAAATCCTGTAGTCGCCTATTCACGAAGTAGAACCCTATCAATCAAGTCAAGCCATTCCCATTGCTTAAGACTTCTACCATTCCTCAAGAGGGAAGAAAATGACAAATGGATAACCCATTTTGTAATGTCTTCACACACACACAGAGTCCCCAGTGCGCTGTGGGGCTTTTGATAGGCAGACGCATTGCAAGACACGACCCTCTCCTTATGCCCTTCTGGCGAGAGAGCGTTACACTACTAATGGATGACCCAATACGTAGTGTCCATATAGATTTGGGGGGCGCGACCCTTCTGACTATTCATATTCACATCCTAAGTCTTGTCCTATCATGGGGAGTTAGGGAAGATCTCAACTGCCGGCACAATTTTTTTATCATATCATATCACATTAAACTACCAACGGATGACCTGTTGCGTAGTGCCTCAGATCACATTCTTGTCACATATCACACTATCAATGGATGACCCATTACATAGTGCTTCATATCACATCTATGGCATGTCTTATTACAACCATGCTATATTCAATATTTCATTAGCATTAATCATTTCATAAGCATTCAATATTTCATAAACATGCCTTATTACAACCATGATCATTCAACATTTCATAAATATGTCTTATTACAACCATGCTCATTCAATATTTCATAATAGAGTAGAAATTTCAGTGTAATAGTCTCTTAGAAAAATGAGCATAGTTTCCACTCCATAGGGAATTTGATCATGGTTCCAAAACCACTTTGAAAATATAGTCAACATATGTCTTTTCAAAGTTCTTTGACCTAATTCTTAGCATTTTTGTCAGTAAACAATGCTACACAAAACAAGTGATAGTTTTGAAAAATTCAGCAGAAAATCTAGTGTGGTATCCTTGTAGAAAAACGAACATAACTTTCAAATCATAGAGAATTTAATCATGCTTTTAGACCTTTTTAAAAATACATTCATAAATCTTTCATTTAGAAGTATTTTGAGTTCA
The DNA here is from genome assembly GCF_000471905.2 of Amborella trichopoda. Next base: position 2,073,835 of record NW_006499973.1, on the reverse strand, counting down.
TTTTGACATGTGTTGGATAGTGAACAAACTTACACAAAATATGTAACTGTTCTGGAAAAAAAGTTCCTGCATTCAAAACAGTGACATCTTCATAGAAAAATTGGCATAATTTCCAAACCGAAGGGAATTTTGTTTTGATTCCAAAACCATATTTAAAGTAGACTCACTCATATTTTATTAAAAAGTGGTTTGCAATCATTCTAACATCTCACTCATATTTCATTCAAAAGTGGTTTGAGCTCAACAAGAATTGGTCAGTGAACAATCTTGCACAAAAACATGTAAAGTTTCTTTTCATAATTCTAGCATGTCTTAGGAAATGGATCATAACCTTCCAATAAAAATAGATATTGATATGGAGTCTTTCCCCTCTTAAAATATACTCAAAGGACTACTTCCCCCCAAAATTTCATAATCAAAAGAAATAATTTTAGTGCTCAAATAATTACTCAAAGTGGAATCACAATTCTGGAAAAATGGACACATCTAGCAAGATTGCAAGAGCATTCAATCCATATTCATATTCAAAATTTTATCCAAAATCACTCTTAAACCTCATAATTTGATAAACAAATAAAACATGAATTTCCTAATAACATGAAGACATGGTAGTTAAACCCACTAACATGCACCAAAAGACACCAAGTTTCCCCACACAGGTTCCCCTCAAAGGCCAAGCTTCCAAGCTTAAGGTTCCTAGTGCTAGAAAGGGAGGACATGGGTGAGAGAAGGAAAAAATTCTCGAAGGGGTCTGAAGGGCAGTATTTATAGACAAGGAGAAGGGGAGGGGGGGGAGCAGCAGGCAGGTGGCAGGCAAGTGACACAAAAGTGGCATACAATGGCATCCAGGTGGTTTACTTTGGCATACAAGTGGCTGACATGTAAGAGCAAAGCATAAGGGTTACCTTGGCATCCACGCAGTACAGTAACACTCACGGCGGTGTTGTTCTCGATGACATTATGTGCGACACTGTCGCACATGGCGTCTTCCTCCTTAGCAGTAGTGCTCGCGGCACCATCTCACACGACGGTGTCACGCATGGTAGTGTCATGCACGACAGTGATGCGCACGGCAGTGACATGCATGGCGGTGTCCTCATGCACACATGATGGCTTCCCTTGCACGCACAGCGGCACCCCTTGCATGCATGGCAACTTACTCTTACACACATGGCAGCATCCTTTGCACACGTAGCAGCATCCCGTGCATGCACGATGGCTTACTCTTGCAAACACCGCAGTTTCCCTTGCACACACGGTTGGCATCCTTTGCACGCACGATGAAATTCCTTGGATGCATGGCGGTATCCCTTGCAAGCACGGTGACTTCTCTTGCACGCACGGTGACATCCCTTGGACACACGACTGCTTACTCTTACATGCCAGAAATGTCCGGGTCCTTACATGGGGGGCTGTGTCAAGAGGAAAGCCCTACAAATGCAAAGAAGGTGGTCTTGGACTGGTGAGATGTGAGGCTTTTCCTGGGGACTTCAAGACACCTTTCCCAATGCATTATGTGTTCGGGTGGCTTGCAGCATACTTCCCCATCACATATACCAGAAACCCAAATTTGGAAGAGAGTATGTGTGCCCATCTGACGAAGATTGTGGGGCATAGCATTTTCCATACCCCCGGGCATGGGCAAAGTCTGTTCGACATCGAGTCCTCCAACTTGCGTCGAGTCCCCTTCCCAGTGAGAGGTTTCACAGATCATGCTTTTGTACATGAGCTTGGCAATGCACTAGATGGTGTTTCTATAGGAATTTCGGAGCTCATGTATCTCTTTGCTCATCAACATGAGCTTGACCAGGGGTGTCCCTTCCCAATCTTATTCGAGAAGCAGTATGGGAATGTAAGTGTTGAGAAGATAGAGGAACTGGGGACTCTCCATGAATCATGGAAGGCAATCCATGTTCGTACTGCTTGGTTGACATGATTAGAGGTCACTGAAGTGAACAAGTTTGTCGTACCTTACTTTGGCAGAATGGGCCAAGCGACCTAGGCAGATGAGCGTTGGTGGAGGATCACCAACCGCAGATACTGGGAGGTTGCCCACTACTGGAAGGAGACAAATAGTAATTGGCGCCAAGAGACCAAGCAAGAGAAGAAATTTAGAGCCCCTCCAGAACTGGGAACAACTTCGGGTGCCCCACGAGATAGCAGTGGACGAGACATCGCCGTAAATGCTTGTTCTGAAGGAGAGGATGGGAACCCTCTTTGACAACCTAAGTTTCATTTTTTAGTGGAAAGAAGGACATAGGGATCTCGACCAAGAAGGGTATCTAGTCCAAGATCTGAATGTCCTCTTAGGGAGTGGTCCTCATAGTGCCCCCACTGCAGGTTCTTCGCATGGTAAGGCCTCAACAAAAACTACACCTTCTCAAGAAGGGAAGAAGAAGAGGAAGCGTTCTATGCTCATGCATGCTTCTGGGTCCCTATCGACTGTTGCACCCTCTCGGAGGCACAAAAGTGCTAGGTCATCTGTTATGGCTGAGCCAGTAGTCAATGCTCCATCCCCTACTACTTTAGAGGTTTAGGATGATGATGTAGCACTTCCAAGTGTTTGAACACATTTTTCAGCACCTTGGTCTTTGATGCGAAATAAAGAGGAAGCAAGTCAATAAAGCCTTAACATACAATGAAATTTTCAACAGTCTCAAAATTGCCCTAGAATGGGTGAAAATCTTCTTAACCACTTCAAAAGGCCACCTACCAAGTTTCATCACAATCCGACATATCTATGGTAGCGTAGACAAAGAAACAATTTCTAAAAAATTAGCCTCCAACATCCTAAAACGGACCCTGTAACTAGAACTATATTGTCAGTGCTTCAAATATCTGTGAGACCACCACCATTGGATCAGCACAGTCGAAAACTCTTATGGGGTCAAGTTTTGGCTTAATCAGACATTCCAAAAAAGCATTATGGGTAAAACACTGAAAAGGGTTAGGCTGCACACTATTCTCGTGCGTCCTCCCAACACCAATCTCCATAAAAGGAGGTTGAGGTGCACAGTCCCCAATAGCAACTTCAAAGGCCCGTATCTCACTCGGTCAGAGTCAGATTGCTCTCTTATTTGGTGAGCATGTACGTCTCATCAAGACGAGCATTTTGACATGTGGCACACCCGTGATGGTACTCGAGCAGAGAGAAAAAGTAGAGAGAAGTTAACGATTCTTGAAGATAATTGCAGAAAATTCAGCAGCAGCATGCCTCACTCGAGCGGCCATATCATGACGCTCGCGTACCCAATCAATGTCAAACCAATTGCATTATGTGCGTAAGGTCCGAGGTTATCTTTGGTCCGAACCTCGAGTACGATGAACGGTTGGATTTCACACAAAGTGGCTTTGAAACTGTTGTAAATTTCGACCGCCGAATTTCAAGATTCCAGCCAAAAACCTAAGACTATGAAATCCTCACCCGGACATGAAGTCGAATTGCATTTATTGAAACGTGATCATGACCACAGGGTTTGTATGATTCAACAAAAAAACTATGGAGAAATATCAAGGAACGAGCACACTATCGATCCGAAGTTTTCAAGATTCATCCAAATTTCAAGTGGCATGATCATGGCTTAAAAACACAATTCATGACTTGAAGTTGGTATCAAATCGATCGCCACGCCGAGCACTACAAGAAAACAATCCTCCTTGGATCAAACAGGCATCAAAACAATTTCGGATCAGTCATAAAAGATTACTCAAGTTCTCAACCAGTAGCATGGATTGTTCTGAAATTTCACGCTTTGTTAGGCCGGGGCAAAATAGTCCGTTTGCCCCCATTTCTAGAATTTCTTTTAATTCAATTAAATTGTAATTATCATCAATTTAGGTAGTTTTTTAGTGTAAACCCATGTTTGGACTCAATTCTATGTAAACACGTTAAACTTAATTGTAAAGACACCCAGTTCATTCTACACATTAATCAATAAAACTTTAATTTTTACCTTGAGTTCATGGGTGCAACTTGTAGAGAGAGAGAGAGGTGAGAGAAGAAAAGGACCTATACCCTTCGATAAGGTAATTTTTTCTCTCGTCCTCTTATCTTTCTCTCTCCTCCTCTCATCTCTCTATTTTTCTGTTCTCTCGTATCTCTATTTCTCTCTCCTCCTCTCATCTCTCTTTGTCTCTCTCCTCCTCTCATTTCTCTCTTTCTCTCTTCATCGCTATCTTTCCCTTCTCTCTCCTCTCGTTTATGTCTTTCTTTTCTATTTCGTCTCTGATCCCCTTTATCCACATTCATTTTCTATCTTTATCTTTCCTTAACGTTTCCTCTCTTTCATGTTCTCTCTCTCTTTCTCCTTCTTCTATGTTCGTGCATGGCGAAGCAGATCTCTTGGCATGATGTTTTCTCGCTTCAAGGACATAGACAGTGAGTCGGACCTTAACCCGAGTGGCAGGCCAGGCCTCTGTCGAAGTCTCCTTGTCTTCTTCATCTAACATGGACAGCGGAGGCACATCGCCGCCCATGTCTTCTCTCTCTTCTTATTCATCTGACATGGACAGCGGAAGCACATTACCACCCATATCTCCTCTCTCTTCTGCATCTGCCATTGATGGAGGAGGCACATCGCCGCCCATGTCTTCTCTCTCTTCTTGTTCATCTGACGGACGGTGGAGGCACATCATAGCCCATGTCTTCTCTCTCTTCTTCTTCATAAGACATGAACTGCAGAAGCACGTCACCGTCCATGCCTTCTCTCTCTTCTTCTTCATCTGACATGGACAGCAGAAGGACATTGTTGCCCATGTCTTCTCTCTTCTTCTTCATCTGACATAAACGACGGAAGCACATCACCACCCATGTCTTCTCCCTCTTCTTTTTCTTTTGACGTGGATGGCAGAAGGATATCGTCGCCCATGTCTTCTCTCTCTTCCTTCGCCATCTGACATGGATGGGGGACCTTCATCTTCTCTCTAATCGCCGCCCATGTTCCTTGCTCTCTTGTCTCTCTTACTTTTATGTCACTCTTTTCTCTCTCCCTTTTTTCCTTTCTCCCTCATTTCTCATCTCACTTTTTCTCCCATGCACGACATCGGTAGTACTATGCATGTCTCTCTCTCTCTCTTTTCTTCATTCTCTCTCTCGTTTTGACCAAGAAAGGCTGAGACAAACATTGCCCAGTATTCTTGTCGTCTAGCAGTATTACCGTTGAGCCAGTCTTAGTCATCGTGCCTGCTTTACTGCCACGATTGGCTAGCCATTGTGCCAGGTTGGCCGATGATCGTTCTGATGTCTAGTAGTATTTCTGTTGAGCTAGTCTAGTTACCGTGCCTATCTTGCTACCACGCTCGTCAATCACTTGCTAATCTAGCTGCTGTATTAGTCTCGCCACCTAGTAAAAATTCCTCTGATCTAACTCTTTATTCTTCTTTCATCTATTCTCTTACCCTTTCTTCTCTTGGATGCGCATACCCGAGCACATTCGCTCAAAGATAAGGTGGGGTCTCTTTTGGCCCACTTGTCTTGTAAAATTAACCATGTGTGTGTGATTGCAAAAACATGAAAATACAGGCCAAGGGAGGGGATTTCGAGGCAGTTCTATGACTAGGGGGCTTTCTCATGATCTAAGAGGGCGCCTACGTAAGCAAGCCCGAGTATGTCTAGAACCCACCTTAAATTCCTCTCTCATCGATTGGTATACCTACCCTTGTTTTTTAGAAAGGTTCCCAAGAGAACGATCTCAAAGTCCCGGGTTCACTTGAAACCTGAGACACATTCCTCCCGATCATCCAGATTCAGAGGGCGAGATCGAGGCACCGAACCATCTATGTGACTCCACCGGGGACTTACTACCCCTTAGTCGGATCGTACTTGTTTGGCTAGTTTCTCCTTTTATTTTATGTATTACACACTTATGGCTTCTGAGTTCTGTAACTCATTCATTCGGATCAGGGATTTTCTTATCCCCGCATTTGCAAGTATCCCCAGGGAACAAGTTCCTCAAACTTTGTTCCCAACTTTTCTTTTGAGCAAAGACCCCGGGTCTAGTTTCAAGGTCTTAACCTGGTTTGGTGTGAGGAGGGACTTAAAGGTCCCTAACTCTCCATCTCCTAGTTCTGGTGGAACTCTCGCCAAGGCCCCCTGCATTGGTAGCACATCTATTACCATACACAGCATGCACCCTACCATCGACAAATCACTTGTCGGTCGTATTGTTGAGGTAAGCTGAAAGGCTGCCCAGTCCCTCTCCGTAAAAGGCAAGCAAGTTGTCGTTGCTTTAGTGGGTCGCCGCAAGGCCCCCCCACATTCTTACACCACCATGAGTCTCTATCTCTAGATGATCAACACATCGAGGTAGAGACCTGGGGTTCCACCTCTTGCACACGCCATAAAGCTCATGGGTCATCCACTCGAGCAAAACCTCGGGGCAACATTTATGTTACCTCGAGTCAACATGCAGGATCAAACCTTCTAAGGTTAGGTCCTACACACATTATGCATAGGCATCCCACCACTTGGGGCAACGCCATTGCTGTGCCAACTCGAGTACACAGGAGACAACCCCCTTGTCATCCTACTCTGCACACACTAGTGCACCCTGTAAGGAGTAGGCTTCCACTTGTTCTCATACAGGCACCTGCTCGCAGTTCTCGGCTTCCTAAGGTAAGACCACTTGCTCGAGCCCGGGCTGACCCCCAGGTCACCCGTGATCCTTCTTCAAGGGGCGCACACAGGTCCCCATCACAGATAGCCCCTCGCCCTCGACTCAGGCTTCCTCATGAGTCAACCTTGCTTTTGCTCTCTCCTCCTTCTTCGGGTAAGCATCTCCAACCTTAGTACTCGTAGACCTTACCCAAGAGTACCATCTTGAATCAGCCCCATCATCTCGGTCGTGTTTTTGAGGCTCATAAGAGAGCTCAAGGCAAAGACCTGATCAAAGATCAAGTCCTTCATCCTCCCATGCCCAGGTTAAGTCCAGTCCCTGACCCTCATCTTTTGCCACACTTGATGGAGACAACTCTCTCTTGTGTAAGAAGAGCTGACCAGCCGTAGTCTAGATTATAGTTTTGGCATGAGGTTCATCAAATTCTCAAGGCTAAACGTGATAGGGGTCTGCAAATTCTGACCAGGGAAGCAACCAAGACGGTCGGGGCAACCAACTCTAATGACCCTCTTCACTTGAACCCCTTCTACCCTCTTCAGATGATAAAGCCCTAAGAAGTCCATGAGCCCTGCACTGTAGTTAGTGTTATAGAAGATGACCCAGCCACTCAACAGCCACGGTCCTAAGACCATCGAGAACCGGTCCTCACGCGATTGGCATATAAGACTCGAGTCCAGTCGGGGCATGCTAACCCCTTACTGATGCGCCATGCTCGGAAGCCATCAACTACAATTAACGCTAACCTTCTTGGAGAAATAATTAGCGTAATGGTTGTGAATCAGCCTGGGAACTCGCAGGAAGAGCGCACGAATAAGTTCAAAGACATGGCGCACACAATGATGGAGAAGATTGATCGTATAGATGTCACACGACAATCAGCCAACCATGAGGTCAATTCGCATCATTCAGATGATGGACCTCCAATGCAGCCCCTTCCCTCAGCCTCACAGGACAATTCTGTCCCTCACCCCATCTCACAGGCAGACATCAATGCTCTGGTGACCCATAGCTTAAAGACTAAACAAATTCTGGGAATACAAGGTGCAGCGCCTTATCAAAAGACATACCCTTCATACATTGATAAGGGTCATTTCCCTCAGATTACAAGAAAGGGAAGTTTCCCCTATTCAATGGAGCCACGTCCCCGATTCAACATATAGCCCACTTCCAAGCAGCATGTCGAGAGACAGAGGCTGATGGGAGACTCCTTCTCCGTCAGTTTGTTGAAACCCTTGATGGCCCGGCTTTTTAGTGGTATGCTCAACTTCCCCCAAATTCAATACGTACTTGGGAGGAAATGGAGAACTGTTACACCAACGTTTTTACGAGGTCGAGAGAGAGGTTCAAACCATCAAGCTTCTCACCTTAACTCAAGATCCTGATGAGCCTGTGGATTAATTCTTATCAAGGTGGAGAAATGGCTGCTCGCCATCCCAATCCTATTCCCAAGAAGGAAGCAGGTCAAACCTATGTGCGAAACAAGTGACTTGAGATTGCTCTACATGTCAAGGCCTCCAATCCGACCTCCATGTAAGAGCTGATCTCTAAATCGGACTGCATAGAAAGCCTGTTACGCCACCATAGCGGGTCACGACAACAGCCTGCAAGCTCAAGGAACAACCGGGGCAGTGGTAGCTCATAACTAATACCCGGGGCAACCAACCAAAAGGAGTGATCAACGTAGTTGTCACGATCAATGATCTAAAGAAACCTCCCTCCTAAACATTGGACCTCTCCAAAGAGGTAAACACAACAAAAACACTTCAGACAAGCAAGCAACAACAGTCATACAACCGAGTACCCCCATCTGTGAACCTTAATCGATATGATTATTGGACCAGGCATCGAAATAAAATCTACCCCTTTGGGAAGGAATGGGTCCTTACGCTACTCTGATTATTACTGAAACAAAACACGATCGATCTTCCAGAGGCAAAGTTCCTTGAGCAAGCGGGGCTCGATACTCAGGAAAATTACTATGATTATCATCAAAGGATCAACCACCCCACAGATGACTTGTCCATGTTAAAAGACATTATCGAGGCTCTGATTCAAAAGGGTCAAATAAAGCTTGACGAGTTAAAGAAGGCATTCGGGGAAGCAGAAGCCTCCCATGAGGTAACAGCCTAAGAGGAAGACTAAGCGCCTAGTCTCCTTCACGTCTTTTTTATTATATGCTTCAAGAAGGCCTAATCACACCAAAACTGGCAAGGCAACCCCAACACCTTGCCCTGGGAACTATGGACCATTGGTGCCTATACCACCAAATTTGGGGTCACGACCTATTCAAATGTTCCAGTTTCCATGATATAATCACAAAGAAAATACAGGGATGTCAAGAGTTTTACAACGTTTTAGTAAGTGATCCCAAGCCACCAATCCACTAGTACAAGAGGGCCTTCCAACTCAAGACCTGGGTAATGATGGCTCAGATCCTATTGAGCCCTCGACCTCCCAGCCATGGATAGTCCACCACGTGAGAAGCAGACTCAAGTCCAATCTTGACGCTCACATACCCGATCAAAGCAAAACCAATTGTATTATGTGCGTAAGGTTCATGGTTAGCTTTGGTCCGAACCCCGTGTACGATGAACGGTTGGATTTAAAACATGGAGGCTTCAAATATGCTATAAATTTCAACCGTTGGATTTCAAGATTCCAGCGAAAAACCCAAGACGACGAAATGTTCATCCGGATAAGAAATTAAATTGCATTTGTTGCAACGTGATCGTGAAGGAATTCTCAGTATAATTTAGTGAAGAAACTATGGAGAAACATTATGAAAAGAGCACATTATTGATCCAAATTTTTTAAGATTCATCCAGATTTCAAATCGTATGACCGTGGCTTAAAAACACGATTCATGTTTCGAAGTTGGTATCAAATCGATCCCCATGCCGAGCCTCACAAGAAAACAATCATATTTCAATCAAATGGGTATCAGGACAACCTTGGATTAGTCATAAAAGATCACGCAAGTTCTCGAGCAACATTAGTGGCTGTTCTATAATTTCACGCATTGTTAGGCTAGGACGAAAAGGTCTTTTTGCAACCATTTTTACAATTTCTTTTAGTTCAATTAAATTATAATTATCATCAATTTAGGTAGTTTTTTGGCGTACACCCATGTTTGGGCCCAATTCTATATAACGCTAAACTTAATTATAAAGACACCCAATTCATTTTACACGTTGATCAATAAAGCTTCAATTTTTGCCTTGAGTTCGTGGGTGTATCTTGGAGAGAGAGAGTGGAGAGAGAAGAAAAGAGCTGGTTCCCTTCGATAAAATAATTTTCTCTCTCCTCCTCTCATCTCTCTCTTTCTCTCGCCTCCTCTCATCTCTCTCTTTCTCTCTCTTTCTCTCTTCGTCTTTATCTCTCCCTTGCTCTCTCCTCTCGTTTATGTCTTTCTTTCCTATTTCATCTTTGATCTCCTTTATCCACTTTCCTTTTCTATCTTTATCTTTCCTTTACTTTTCCTCTCTTTCCTATTTTCTCTCTCTTTCTTCTTCTTCTTTGTTCGTGCATGGTGAAGCCGATCGCTTGGCATGATGTTTTCTCACTTCAAGGACCCTTAACCAGAGTGGCAAGCTGGGCCTCTGTCAAAGTCTCCATGTCTTCTTCATCTGACATGGAGGGCAGAGACACATCACCGCCCGTGTCTTCTCTCTCTTCTTGTTCATCTGACATGAACGACGTAAGCACATCACCAGCCATGTCTTCTCTCTCTTCTTCTTCATCTGACATGAATGGCAAAGGCACATCATTACCCATGTCTTCTCTCCTTTCTTCTTCATCTGACATGGACGTTCGAGGCATAATGTTGCCCATGTCTTCTCTCTCTTCTTCTTCATTTGACATGGATGGCGGCAGCACATTGCCGCCCATGTCTTCTCTCTCTTCTTCTCCATCTGACATGGATGGCAGAAGCACATCGGTGCCCATGTCTTCTCACTCTTCTTCTTCATCTAACACAGACGGTGGAAGCACATCGCTACCCATGTCTTCTCTTTCTTCTTTTTCTTTTGATATGGATGGCGGAAGCATATCGCTGCTCATGTCTTCTCTCTCTTCCTTCTCCATTCGACATGGACATTGGACGTTCATCTTCTCTCTAATCATCGCCCATGTTCCTTGCTCTCTTCTCTCTCTTTCTTTTCTTTCACTCTTCCTCTCTGCATTTTTTCCTTGCTCCCTCATTGATCATCTCATCTTTTTCTCTCATGCATGACATCAATAGTACTGTGCATGTCTCTCTCTCTTTTCATCCTTCTCTCTCTCGTTTTGACCAAGAAAGGCTGAGACAAACATTGTCATGGTAGTCTTGTCGTCTAGCAGTATTGTCGTTGAGCCGGTCTTAGTCACCGTGCTCGCTTTACTACCACGATTGGCTAGCCATTGTGCCAGTTTGGCCGATGATCGTTCTGGCATTTAGTAGTATTTTTGTTGAGCAGGTCTAGTTACTGTACCCGTCTTACTACCATGCTGGTTAATCACTTGCTGATCTAGCTATTGTGTTAGTCTCGCCACCTAGTCAAAATTCCTTTGACTTGACTCTTTGTTCTTCTTTCATCTATTCTCTTACCCTTTCTTCTCGTGAATGTGCATACCTATGCGCATTCGCTCAAAGATAAGGTGGGGTCTCATTTGACCCACTTGTCTTGTAAAATTAACCATGTGTGTGTGGTTACAAAAACAAAGAGAATACAGGTCAAGGGAGGCGATTTCGAATCAGTTCTATGACTGAGGGGATTTCTTCATGATCTAAGAGGGCACCCATGTGAGCCAGCCCGAGTAAGTCTCGTACCCAACCTTAAATTCCTCTCTCATCGGTTGGTCTACCTGCCCTTGTTTTTTAACGAGGTTTTCGAGAGAGCAACATCAAAGTCCCGGGTTCCCTTGAAATCCGAGACGTGTGATGCCCGATAATCTAGATCCGGAGGGCGAGATCGAGGCATCTAACCACCGAGCCCATTATTATCCCTTCGGATCTGGAGATGACCCTTGACCCTAGTGTGGCATCATCAGTGCAAAAGGTGGATCTTGTGATGATTGAGCCGATCCGTGAGGTTACCCCAGTGTCATCCTCTCCGAGGACAAGTTCAAACTTAGCTTCATGTCGCGAGGAAAATTCCCCTTCTATTTTAGCCAAGGCAAGTGGAGCTACAAGTGGAGCGACTGATAAGGACCTATTACTGTTCGGCCGAAACTAATGAGGGAATGGAGCAACATGAAGCAACTTCCCCTGGTGATGTGGGTGATGAGGGTCTGAGCCTTGTTGGAGGAGATGAGCCCGTCTTCAACAAGCAACCTAAAGCGACTACTCCAAACGAGATGGCTGAGTGTGATGAAGGCCCCAACACTTCTCAAGGAGAAAAGCCTCGTGTCGATGAGATGCCTAAGCAACGTGTGGGAGTTGTTCTTGAGGTGGCAAAGGGCACGGGCGATGAAGGTCTGGACACTATTAGGGGGGAGGCCCCTGAGGAATCTGGTGGTATGGGCTTTGAGGTCTCACTTTCAGAGGCGGCTATAGTCATGGTCGTCGTTTCTCTAAAGGCGACTCCGGTTGCGGCCACTTCAGCTGCGATTCCCTCTGCTGAGGTGATCTCGATCCCTGACTTGACCCTAATAGAGGCTCGAGGCAGCAGCGATCCTGACATGATTGAGGGTGTGCTTCACGCATGCCTTCAGCGGTTAAGGGGACAATCCCTCACAGATCTTGTCCCAGCAATTACCAAACTCAAAAATATGTCCTCGCACTGCGCGCTATTGAGGGTGACCTAGAGGTCTTTGACCACTTCGATCGTCTCATGAATGAAATGGAGGGCTAGAGAGGGAAGGGACTACAGCAGGAGGCAGAAACAAGTGAGTTGGCTTCTTTGGAAACGTCACTCATGAGTCGTCGTGAGGAAGTGGACTCCTGCGTATAGAGGAAAGATGTCGTGGCCACTCAGCAAAATCTCAAGAGGGAGGGAAAGACCCGTTTTGATAGGATGAGAGCCATAAAGGCAGAGATGCAGAGACTGAAGGACTAGTTTGATGAACTTGAGCAGGAGATGAATCTAAGGAAGGCCCTGGATGTGGACCTAACTAAGGATCTATCGGAACTCGTTCACACCATTGAGTTAGAGACTGCCTCCATGGCACAAGAGACTCGAAGGGTGGCTGAGGCGGTGTTCGAAGAGCTCATGGCAAAGATTAATGAGATCATCGACCATTTCTAGTCGTGGCTTCACTCCTTCTTCCTCTTTCTAGTTTCATTTTTTTTTACTCTATACAGATAATTGTACAAAATTTTTGTCTATATGAATTAAGTGCCACTTTTTGCCTTTTGCTTGCATTATTCATGGCTTGTATTTCTTCATTTTTCATTACCGCTATTTAGGAGACCGCACGTCAATAACAGGTCCTCCTTGTAGACACATTTGCTCTCATGATTTACTCACGATGCCTCTTGGGTCGCACCCTATCTTTTTATTTGACAACTTTTGCCCATGATAGCTGGTGATGCTACCATGCCCTATCATTTTTTTTTATTTTTATTTTCCTTTTGATGCTTTTGCCCTTGGTAGTTGATGATGCTACCATCCCTGGCATTTTTTTGTTTCTTTTTCTTTTGATGCTTTTGCCCATGGTGTCCTTTTGGGTTTTCACCATGTCCCTCTTTTGGCATTTTTGTCCACAACGCCCTTTCAGGTTTTTGTCATGTCCATTTTTCAGAGAGAGAGATGAGAAGAGGTAGAGTACCCGAGCCCTTGTCTTGTGGTGTGGCAAGCAGTTGTGGTTCTAATGACCTCGAATGGAGCGACGGTTCCCTTTTCGCCTCTTAATCCTTGATTAGTCAGGGGTCATAGTTGATCATCCTCATGATGTGATGAGCCTACAGACTATAGAGACTCCAATCAGGAAAATTTTTGGCCTCTAAAAGAGATGGGTTCTTTGAGATCTCTTGTTTGTCATAGCTCTTCTATTCTGGCATGAATCCCTCCTGGGGTTTTGAAATGATCCACCTTGGAGGGGCTTCTTCCACTTTGGCCTTCCCTTTACACAAGGCTTCTAATTGGTTTTGAAGACCTTGAATTTCTCTTCTTATCCTGGCAAGAGTAACCTGTCTCTAATGGTGAGGCGAGCAGTCCTCATTTGGCTTGCCATCCACTAAGGAATCAGGGATGTGTAGGACTCTTAGAGCGTCACATACCTGGGCTGGCCCTTGGGTCAGATGAGGGACATCTTCTTCTTTTAAGGAGGTTAGGAAGCTAAGGATCCTTTGGTCTGGCTGTTGTGAGGTTTCTGCCTCAAGGAGTGCAATAGGGATATGCAAGATCTTCTACTGGTCTGGCGTATCGGTGACCGTTGGGGCCAAAGCATCTATTCCCATGGTTTCCTTGGGCTCCATGGTACCCATTGGATCAGTAACTAGCGAGGGTGACTCGGAATCGGAAGAAGAGGGGAGAACCTCACCTTCAGGGGAAACAAGTAGCAGTTCAGGGAGAGGACATGGAGTATTGGGATGGATAGAGGTCAAAGGGAGGATTTTTTCGTCTCTTTCTTTTTCCTTGAACATGTCCAAGAGCACTCGTCCTACATCCTCAGTGTCTTCGTGACGGGATGGCCCGGCTATTCTTACAGATCTCCCATCATCATCCTTGGGTTCTTGGGATGATACTGGATTTGCGTAGTACTTTACATCGGCATAATGCATCTCGGCAATGGGGAACAGTCTTTTGTCAGTATAGACCATGTACTATCTCCCATCCTGACTGTACGTAAAGCATTAATGAAGGGAGGACTGAACCACTCCTTAGTCATGCATCCAAGGGTTACCAAGGAGGATGTTGAACGAGGTGTCAGTGTAGATTACATGGAACTAAGCATAATCATTTAATTCACCGATCTTTAGATGAAGGCGAACAGTGCTAGCTGGTTTCTCTCACAACTAATTGAACCCCTGAACTGTGATGTTAGTCGGTGTGAGGTCATCAGATCCTAGCCCTAGTCGGGTGATAATCTTTCTTGGGATGAGATTGACTGTTGATCCCCCATCTAGCATAATTCGGTTAATGGGACACATATGCAACTCGTCGGTTACGAAGAGCTGCCAGTTGTGGAACTTTCCACCCAATTGAAGGTCGTCATCAGAGAAGGAGGCTGCCAGACAGTTGTTTAGGATAGCAAGGTCCACTTTGATGGGCTCTACTTTGGTTTCATATACCTCTGGGCAGGAGAGAGCTTGAACAAGGGCTATATGGTAGTCTCACAATAACGTAACGGTGTCATAGACACTGAGAAGGGCATGGAGCTTTCTTAGGTGTCCAACCATGTCATACTTGACCTTGTCATCGTCGATATTTTTAACCCTTGGACTCGCCACAGGTTTGGGTGGTATGAAAGGTTGTGAGGTAGGCTTAGGTGGTGGAACCTTGTTTTGGGGTACTGGCTGGCTTTGTTGCGCAACTAGTATGGATTGAAGAGGTTGTAAGGATTGGGTTGGTGAAGGTCGTGCCATGGGATTTGGTGCCGACTGGCCAAGTCGTGCAGCCAAGTCTAGTGTGGACAGATTAGAATTGGTGAAAAGAGTATGCGTTAATGAAATAGAGGTTGATGGAGGTTGAGGGTTTGGAGATGGTTGGGTGTATGGAACCAATGGTGGTCTCGGGTACCTAAGGAGTGGTGGATTGGTCGGTGTGTTATGGTATGGGATGAGTGGCAGACCAGGGTACTTCAAGAGTCTCGGTTTCTGCATGAGTAGTTGTAACTTCCGATCTGACCTTAGACTGATTGGGTCACTGTTGGTAACTGCTTCAGAGATCTGCATCATGTGGCATGTTTCGTGAGAATGGAAGCTCTGCCCTCTTGACTCTCTCAATCGTGGTTTGAAGTCGGTCTCAGGAGGCCATTGGGGTCCCTTGGTGTAAGGACCACAATTTTTCTCCCAGTCCAGAGATGCGCATGGCGATGGAGGGTGAAAGAGAGGTCTAGCGTCGTTTGGAGTAACATCGTGCGTAAGATGAGGGTAGCACTGTGAGTGTCTTGGTCATGCGTGCGATCATTGTACATGTCAGCGTCGCACCGTACCTGTCAGTGTTGTGCGCTGACATCAATGTTTTTGAACCACCATGGATACATAAGCCTCTCTCCTCCCCTTGCCAACGCGGTCTCCCTCATTTGACCTCTCTCTCTCCCTCTCTAAGAGACTTAGTGGGAGTTGACTGCTGCCTTGAGAAACCTGTGTGTGGAGATTTGAAGGAGGCCACCTCGTGAAGCTTGAGGACACTTGTGAGTGGAGTTTGGAGACACCGTGATGGACCAGTAAGTGGATTTGATGCCATGCATCTTTTGTTTGATAGGGATTTACTTGAGTAAATTCGATGGGTACAATAATCGAATGAAGTGCATGAATGTAGATGCATTAAAATGGAGCTGAATAAGTGATTAAGTGTTATGAATTAACTTGATTAATTTTTGGAGTAATTTCCTTGCAAAATCTCCTTCATATAAACAAGGTTTTGCCTTAATGTTTTTCTTGGCTTATGAAATGATGTGTTATGTTTGAAAGCACGCTAAAACTTATTACAAGGGGTTTACCAGCAATTGTAAGTGTCCTTGCATCGGAATGTTTTGTTACCAAACAGTGCCTGAATGGGACCAAATCAGTCCTAAATGAAAGATATATGTGTCTATTTCAAGTTTTATTTTATACCACGATGAAACTTCTTATGGATCAAGAGATATACCCCAAAGTGTTGGGGTATGTCACTGCCTACAGTCACTGTAAATTCTAACGACAAATACTATTTTGCACCGAACTCTTTACATACCAAACAACGTCCAAACGTCTTCAAACTGACACCTTTTGAAAGATCTGTGAATGAGCTTAAAGTTGCATCTTTTGAGGATTTTGAAATTCCCCATAGATTGAGAGTTATGTCCCAAAATGTGGGGGCATATCACTAACCTCTGTGTCATCTTTGAAAAGTGATAAGTTTGAGTGCTAGGTGGTAATCTTCATGTTTGTATTATGAGGACGATCCGATGCAACTATGCGATATGTGGTGATTGATAAGTACAGTGCTAATGTGATGATTTCATGACAAATATTGCATGATAAGTGGCGTGATGCTACTAATGATGTCTAAGCGTAAATGCCATGTGATAGCTCACATAATGGATGCTTTATGCTAAATGTTATAATATTATGTGAATGTTGGATAGTTCTGAGTAAGACCCAAACCTTGCATGAGGAATATTTGAATTGTCTGTCACAATTATATGTCATAAAGTACCGATTTAGAGCGAATGAATTGAATTCTTGAGCATGATAAGATGTTGTAATAATGGCCACTACGCGATGGGGCACCCATCGGTAGTGGATACTATTTTGTTATAATACTATCATAGTGGATACTGTTTTGTTATGATACTATTCTACTGGCCACTATGCGATGGGGCACTCATCAGTGATAAATATTGTTTTACTGATATTATTTTACTGATGCTACGCACTACGCGATGGGGAACCCATCGGTGGTGGGGATAGCTATACTAAGGAAAGTGATGCCGGCTATATCCCTGAATGTGCTAAATGATAGGATGCAGTTAGGGGAAAGTGAAATGGGAGGGTCGCATCCCCCGAGATTTCTGAAATGAGACTACTGACTAACGCCTTGCAAGGTAAGTGCCTATCGAACCCCCAATGTGCACTGGTAGCCGCATGTGTAAGTATGAGGGCATTACGAAGTAGATTCACCTACTTGTCATTGCCCTCCCTCCAGAGGAATGGTAAAGGTCCTAAGCAATGGGATTGGCTTAGCCTAATGGATAGGGCCTCTACTTCGGGAGTAGGTGATCTAAGAAGCGAGTGGGTAATGATTGATTAGTGAATGTGAGTGTTGATGATTGAAATGAATGAATGATATCTCTCATTGGATACAATGCCCATAATTGATGCACTGACCTAATTTCTTATTTTCCTAATTATTGGACTGTGACTTCTTATAGTTGAATAAATTTGTTTATGACGTATGAGTAGACTCATTAATGATGCATAGCATTTAGAATCACTTACTGGATTGTAAAGATCATCCTAATTTACCTTCCCTCCTTGTAGATTGTTGATAACAGGTCGAGGATTGAGGGTACATGGGCTCTCGGAACCAGATTCCTTGAGAAGATATTTAAATCTTGTATGTGACTGGGCAATCTAGCCTAGAATTTTGTATATTTTGGAAAATGTAAAACTGTACCCTGTTGCCCTAGACTCATATGTAAAATTTTTAGGAAAAATTTTTATGAAGTACCTTTTGTGGATGTATGAAGCCTCCAAATGTTATTTTTTTCCTCTGTGTTTTGAGTTATTGATGTAGTTAATTTCCATGGTTTACATTGATTACTGAGATATAAGCATTGAGTCCGCTCCGACTTGAGTGATGTACGCTACATTGGGATCACGATACCATGCTCGGTCACATTCTATCACGTACGATAAGGGGATCGAGGGTGGGGTCGTGACAGCTATGGTATCAGAGCAGCCAGGATAGGGTTCTTGGCCTAGGGAGTTTTAAGAGAGTCTTTAGAATAGTTTAGGGGTAGATTAGTGACTGGACACTCTTGTGAATAGGTTGAATATGCTGAGGGCTCTGTGATGACCCAGACTTTCCCGGCCAGTTAGAGTTCATGGCGGAATAACATGAGAGGAAGGACTGTGGAGCCGAGGCAGTGAGCGCGCGACGATAGGGGCATATGCGACAGTAAGAGCTCGCAGCGATAGGAGCGTGCAGCAGTAGGGGCTTGCGACAGTGAAGAGAGCAACGCCGCTAGTGAACAAGGGGCATTACCGTTTGAAAGTCAGCGACGTCTATGAAATGGAAGAAGTAATGCCACACTAGTCAAGAAAAGGAGTGCCACCTGTGTTTTCGCCGGTTGTATAGTGTGCTTCCGTCGGCTGTGTCGTTGCTTCTTGTGCTTCCGCCAGCTGTGTCACTGCCACCTGTGCTTCTGCAGGCTGTGTAATGAGCGCAGGTCAGCGCTGTCTGTGAATGAAGAGGCTATGTCGTGAGTGTATGGAAAGAAGAAATTTCACAAACGGAATTGAGATGGAGCAATTGGAGTGGCGGCGGCTGTGTAATGCCGGCTATGTTTCGTCGTGTGTGTAGCACCGGCTGTGTCACTGATGTGCATGTGTTGATGGTGCCACTTGTTGAGTGTATGCTTCTTGAGTGCCACTTGTCCAGATTTTGAAGTCTCTTGGTACCACTTGGACAGCCACCCAACCCTCATGGGTACTTAAGCCTCCTCTCTCACCCACACCACTTACACTTCCCACGTCTCTCTCTCTCTCTCTC
>NW_006499973.1:2028713-2046017 GCF_000471905.2 Amborella trichopoda | reverse complement strand
CTCTCTCTCTCTCTCTCTCTCTCTCTCTCTCTCTCTCTCTCTCTCTCTCTCTCTCTCTCTCGCTAAGACAGTTTGAGGAAGAAGCTTTAGAGGGCAGCCATTGTTGGGTGGATGAGAGCTGTGAAAGGAATATTGGAGAAGGCACCAATGTTGTTTATGTAAATTGATCCATCACCATTGCATTATAATCATAAGGATGCATGAGTTTTATTCTTGTGAGAAGAGTAATGAATGTGTGAGTGATGTAGAAATTCCTTATGCCTTGTTCACTGAAATTTGGGGTTTCTGTTCTATAATGGAAGTGGTTGCTGAGAATGAATGTGTGGTTCTTATATTTTGTAAGAAATGCATGTTATGTGTGTATATTGTGAGAGGATGGTTGCTATCATGTCCTTTACCATCGAATGAAGGTTATTGAATGTGTTCTTGAAACATGTCATATGCTACTGTGAAATTCCAGAAATATGTGTGTTCTTGAAAGAGACTTTTGAACAGCCAAACGAGGTTTGATTGACCTCAAATTACTGCCATTGGAAATACATGCGAATCTAGTAAAATTATCAGTTTTTCCCACTACCTAAATTCTTCATGAAAAGGAAGTTACATTTCAAATTGAGAGGGTATATCACTATTGACTGTTTTCCTGGAGTTTTCACTAGTACTACTATGGTCACTTATTTAACCTAACCAAAAGAAGTTAATTTCGGTAAAACCATAGCCGTTTGAAAGATCTTTGAATGGGCTAAAATTTTTATGAAGAAACTATTTTGAAATTCTTCTTTGATTGAAAGTTATACTTCGTTATATGAAGGTATGTCACTATGGGCAGTGTTGATAAAATTCAGAACTATCACCTTATTTGGCATAGATCTTTGAACCACCAAATGGGATCCAAATGCTTTCAAATAGGTTTCTTAGAACGCTATACGTCTTGGCTTAAATGTTGATTTTAAAACCGTCACAAGTTGCTACACGGTTTGAGTGTTATAGCGATATGAAGCAGAGTATGTTGTTGTCCCCTATACACAGCAAGGTGTAGCTCGTAAACCCTCATCTCTTTGAAACTTTAAGAGGCCAAACGGGGTCCAATTGTCTTCAAACCACCCCCAATTTGAAATATATATGTGTTTATTAAAAATTTGGTTGTGGAACCATCTTCAAACTCTAAACTGTCCAAAAGTTACATAATGGTAAGTGTACGTCATTGCCCTTGATGGCAAGAAATTGAGCGGTAAGGCTTAACTGGAATAATGTTACTATTACTATGACACTGTCATTATGATACTATTCAAATGTGATATGCCACTATCAAAATGTGATATTGCTATGATCATGTTGAGGCACTTGTATCGTCATAATGTGATACTAATACTGGTTACGTGATATGTGAATGGGCACCTACTGTGTGAATGGGAATATGTGTGAGCGCGACCCTATCGCAAACTCCAAAGCGCATTGGAATGTCAATGTGAGTGAGGGAATTACGTAGCGGGGCACCCACTTGTAATTGTCCTCCCTCCTGAATGAGGGTAGAGATTTCAAGCAACAGGATTGGCATAGCCTGAGCAATGGAACTTCTACTTCTGGAGTAGGCCTTACTAGTTTTTTTACTGTGATATGTTGTCGTTACTATTCTGTTTTAAGTAAGGTGATTGTAACTTATGCATTGTATATTAAATTGATTTTATCATATTACTGTTAGAGTATTGAAAAGCATGTTGGGGGACTTCACTTGATACCTTTTGTATATGTGGACGCTGCATATTGTTATCACTGTTATAGTAGTTGGAATGCAATGGTGTAAATCAAGTTATTGGGCTATTAGCTCATTCCGTCTTATTACATAACTGTAGAGTGAAGGGTGTTGGCATCTGTGCTAAAGGCAGGTAGTCGTTTGGGGGTTTGAAGCTCGAAGTTGAGAAGTTTGAAAGCCGTCTTCATAAGACTTACATAGTATGTTTTGGTGGTCTCACCATTATGATGAATAATTTTTATTTTATGTATTTTTTGGCCAGTAGTGCCTTAAAAAAATTGTAAGAACTTTTGGATATTGAATGAATGAGAAGGTTGTACTTTTGAAATGATATTTGTCTGTTGAATGGATTTATTCTAGTTTTCTTTCATGGTTTGCTCTTGATCCCTTGTTTTATGCGTTGAGCCACTCTCACTTGAGTGACGTTCGTGACCTCCGGTCGCTATCCCAGGCTCTATAGGGGTCGGGTCAGGACAGGCTCATACCCACAATGCAAGTTCTAGCAATGAGAACACAAAGGCACTCGATGAGTTTTATAAAACTTTGGGGGCTATGGCCCATATGAGGAAGGAGATTATGCCAACCCAGTCTACCTTGGAGCAGAATGACAGTAGCCTTATAGAGAGGTTTAGAAGGCTGGTCCCCAACCTTTTGGGGCAAGGATGAGTAAAAAAGGCTGAGAGGTGGAAAAAACAGATAGAGAAAATCCTGGAAGTGCTGAACTGCTCAGATGAGCAGAAGGTTAGATTAGGAACCTTCACGCTGGAAGGAGAAGTCAAGCACTGGTGAGACTCGGTGAAGCAGTCTTGGGAGGAGTCGGGGACCGAGACCACATGGGAAAAATTCTTGATAGCCTTCAATGAGAAGCATTTTCCAGACTCCGTAAAGGAGAGAAAAGAAGTAGAGTTTATTGAACTCCAGCAAGGAGGTATAATGGTGGAACAGTACGCCACCAGATTTGTAGAGCTCTCAAGGTACGCTCCTCACCTCATTAATATCGAGGTGCGAAAGGCGGCTAAATTTGAAAGGGGCCTTCGGCTGGATATTATAGGGAGAGTGATGCTGGCCAACCTGAAGTCATATGCCCCATTGGTGGACCTCGCTCTAAGGATTGAGAAGGACTACAAGGATCACAGATTCAGGAAGGAAGAAAAGATGAAGATTGTGCCGTCAGGGAGATTTCAGATGAAGCCCCGACAATTCCCAAGGAGAGATGTTAGGGGAATGCTCTACCAACTTAATCAGAGGACCCAAAAGAATCACTCGGGCAACATCGAAATCGATCGATGCCCGGTATGCTCTCATTGTGGGAAAGACAACCACACTACCGCCGAATGCTACAAAAAGTGGAACGTGTTCCTGAGATGTGGCAAGCCTGGTCACTGGGTTAAGGATTTCCCCATGGCAAAGACAGAGGACTGACCGAGGACACAAGGATGAGTGTTTTCTCTCACCGAACAAGAAGCCAAGGCCACCTTGGTGATCAGAGGTACACTCTCCATCTGCGGTGTTATAGGTAAAGGTTTAGTTGATCCTGGTTCCTCTCATTCTTTTGTTGCACCCCATTTTGCTTGCCATTTGAATGTTACACCTGCACGTCTCAATTATACTCTAGTAGTACGCACACATGTGGGGGAATCTATGGAAACTGATAGGGTATTTAAACAGTGCGAAATAAAAAATTGATGGGTGCGACCTACCTATAGATTTGATCCTCTTAGATATTCAGGACTTTGATGTTATTCTGGGCATGGATTGGTTGTATACATACCATGCCACCGTCAATTTCCATGAAAAGACGGTAACCTTTAAACGTCCTGACCAACCAGAGTTACCTCTTGCGGGAATTAGAGACTCTTCCCCTATGCTCTTTATCTCTACCATCAGGGTATCTTGCCTCCTGGTTAAGAAATATGAAGGGTATATGGCCTATGTATTAGAGAATTGAGATGTTCAGACTCAATTAGAAGAAATATCGGTCGTTAGGGAGTACCCTGAGGTATTCCCAGATGAGTTTCCCTCTCTACCTCCAACGACAGAAATTTACTTTGAGATGCAGCCCCGGACATTGTTCCCATCTCTAAAGCCCCGTATAGAATGGCCCCAGCTGAGTTCAAGGAGTTAAAAGTGCAGTTGCAAGAATTGTTGGATATCATCCGACTCAGTGTGTCACCCTAGGGTGCACCTGTGTGAAGAAGAAGGATGAGTCCCTGAAGCTATGTATTGACTATAAACAGTTGAACCAAGTGACGATGAGGAATAAGTACCATCTGCCTAGAATTGATGACAACTTTAATTAGCTCTAGGGGGCATATTTGTTTTCAAAGATAGACCTCCTATCGGGGTATCACCAACTACGAGGTAAGGAGGAAGATGTCCCGAAGACTACTTTTAGAACTCGATACGACCACTGGTTAGGTGCCTCGATCTCGCCCTTCAAATCTAGGTGATCTGGTGGCATGTGTCTCAGGTTTCTAGTGAACTCGAGATTTGAGATCGCTCTCTCAAAACCTTGCACGAGGACAAGGCCAAGTATAGCAGACGATGAGAGAGGAATTTTAAGTGGGTTCGGAACTTTCTCAGGCTGGCTTGCATGGGCACCCTCTTAGATTATGAAGAAAGCCTCCCAGCTGCTCTAGCCTCCCAGCTGCTCTAGCTGGTTCGAAATTGCCTCCCTTGACCTGCAATCCTCTTGTTTTTTGTACAACACTTCTATGGTTAATTTGTAAGACAAGTGGGTCAAGGAGACCCACCCTTGTCTTAGGGCAACGTACATTCATGTGGAAGCATGAAAATGTAAGGTTTAGATAAAGATAGAAAGAGGAAGAAAAACTCAACAGAGAGGCGAGACTAACATGACGTCCAGACAATTATCGACTCGGAGTGGTACCAAGACGGGCATGGTTCACAGGACCAGCACGATGGTAATACTACTCGAAACTGAGACCGATAGGGCGGTGTTAAGCTTGGTCTATCCTCAGTCAAGTGAGAAGAGTAAAGGATGAAGAAAAGAGAGCTAGACGGCAAAGGGAGGAAGACTCAACATGGTGATGAGCCTCATCGTTGGCATCATAAGAAGACACCGTGTCCCTTGTGGACGACTATGGCTTATGGTTAGGCTCGCGACGATAGATATCCGTGAGCCACACGGCATCAAACGTGGATGGCAATGAGCATCGCCATTGGTGGCACGAGGAGGCAACACGTCCCTTACCAACTGTGATGGCCCCTAACAAGGCACACGGCGATCACTTCTCATAGATCTTGCGGTGATTACCTCTCGTGGAGCGCACAACGATGGGTGCAGGGAGGCCCAGAAGAAGCCGGCGTACGGCGACGAGTATTGCCTCAACCCTTTGCGGACGGCGATAGGTATCATCGCCTGCAATGGTCACGCGGCAGGATGAAGCCCCTACGGAGGGCAATAGGCTTCGCTACCCACGTTCCTCGCTGAGGAGCTTAGGATACGTCTGTAGACGACTATGAAAGGCATGTGCATGGAGCTACAATCGTCATGCACGACCTGTGAGACTATCAGAGAGGCATGCATGACACTGCCACTGCCGTGCATGGCCTTTGAGGAGAGCTCAGATGGGGAAGAATAATAAGAAAGAGAAGAAGAGAGAAAAAAGGAGAGAGAGAAGAAGAAAAGAAATGAAGAGAGAGAAGGTTTACCTTGAACCTAGGGGTACCGATCAAAAGTTTCTCTCACCTCACTCTCTCTCTCAAATGTGACACAATAGTGGGAAGAAAAAGAAACTGTATTCAGTAAAAACTCTCTCTTTTACAAGGAGTTGGATCATGTGTGTGTCTTTTTGTGTGTACAACGCTGGTAAATATATATAGAATTTGCCCCAAACATGGGTGGATGATCAAAACTAAACCTAATTACTGGAAATTAAGGTTTAATTAGATTAAAATAAATAAGAAAATTGGATGCAAAAATGACAAATTTGCCCCTCCTAATAAATTGTGGAATTTCAAAACAGTCTCTGTGTTACCCTAGAACTTGCATAATCTTGTATGGATGATTCGAGGTCATTCTGATGCTCGATTGATCGTAAGATGGTTTTTTTCTTGTAGGGCTCTGTATGGTGATCAATTTGATACCAACTTCGAGCCATGGATCGTGTTTTTGGTGCACGATCATGTGACTTGAAATTTGAATGGATCTTGAAACTTCAGATCGATAGTGTACTCGTTTCTTGATGTTTTTCTGTGTTTGCTTCACTGGATTACATTGTGCATGCCGTTACGACCGAGAGGCAACAAACGCAACTCAATTCCCTGCCCGAACGAAGATTTTGCGACTTTGGAATTTTGGTCGAGATTTGAAATTTCGGCGATGGAATTTGTAGTTGCTTCGTTCGGTTCATATGCGGAATTAGACCGTTCGTCATGTACGGGGTTCAGATCAGTGATCAATTGAGACCTTATGCCCACAACGAAATTAGTCTTGCATCGATCAGGCTCGCGAGTGACGTGATTCGGCCTCTCGAGCGAGGCACGACGTTGCTGAATTTCCTGCAGGGTCTTCATGGATCAGTAGCTTGAGTGTCGTCACGGGGCGTGCCACATATCCAATCGCTCCTCTTGACCAGACGAACATGCTCACCAAATTTGAGCATGATCAGACTTGGGACGGCTGAGATATAAGTGTCGCAAGTCACTATTCATGATTGTCCCTTCAATGGTGTGGAGTTGCAGGGTGGCTACACGGGAATAGCGTGCAGCTCCTGTTGTTTCCCTCTTTTGCCTATAATTTCATCCTGGAGTGTCTGTTCAAGCTGAAATTTGACCCCTGGGAGTTTTCAATAGTTAGGAATCTAATGGTGGTGGTTCCACAGCAAATTGAAACACCAAAAAAATATATGTAGTTATAGGGTCCGTTTAAGGGTGTTGGAGGCCGATTCTACCGAAACTATTTCTCAATCTGCACTGCCTTAAACATGTTAGAATGTGACGAAAATTGGTAAGAGACTTTTAAGAGACTTCATGAAGATCTTGGCTAGTTCTGGAACTATTCTGAGACTGTTAGAATTTTCACTGTTTGCTAGGCCCTTATTAAGCGAGGGCCCCATGTTGATGAAACATATCTTCCACCTGCCACTACAAGTTTCTTATAATGCCATTCGGGTTAACCAATGCCCCTGCGGTGTTCATGGATTTGATGAATAGAGTGTTCCAACCTTTCCTGGATGATTTTGTAGTAGTTATTATTGATGATATTTTGGTGTATTCAAAGAATTGGGAGTTACACGAGCAGCATCTGAGAACCATCTTTCAAATTTTGGGGTCGGAAAGATTGTATGCCAAACTAAGAAAGTGTGAATTTTGGTTCCCCAGTGTAGCCTTCTTTGGTCACATTATTTCTAAGGATGGGTCATGGTCGATCCCTCTAAGATTGAAGCAGCGCTTAAATGGGAGAGACCAACAAATGTAACTGAAGTTCACAGCTTTCTGGGGTCAATAGAATATTACTGGCGCTTTGTAGGTGATTCTTGAAATTAGCGCTTCGCCTTACCCTGCTGACCTAGAAGAATACGACATTTTTGTGGTCAGATGATTGTGAGAGAAGTTTTCATGAACTTAAGAAGAGATTAACTACAGCCCCAATAACAGCCTTGCCTGAAGGGAGTGAAGACTTTATGGTGTATACTGATGCATCCCAAAAGGGACTCGAGGATATACTCATGCAGAGAGGCAAGGTCATTGCATATGCCTCCTGACAATTGCAACAAATGAGCAGAACTATCCAATGCATGAATTGGAGCTTGTGGCTGTAGTGTTTGTATTAAATATTGGAGGTACTATCTCTATGGGGCCCGATTTACAATATTCACATATCATAAGAGCCTCAAATACCTTTTTTCCCAAAAGGAGTTGAATATGAGGCAAAGAAGATGGATGGACCTATTGAATGATTACGACTGTACAACTGATTACCACGCAGGCAAAACTAACGTGGTAGCCAATGCCCTAAGCCAAAAAGTTGTAGTCTCAGTGGCACACCTGGTGGTTTGAGAGATGAGATTGCTAGAGGATACAGTAGAGTGGCAACCAACTCTACTCCTCGATGATGGGGTTGGGGTACTTTAGTGTGTAAGGGTAGAGCCTCAGCTCTTTCAACAAATCCGAGTAGCATAAAAAGAAGATCCTCAGCTCACGAAGGTTCGTGAAGAAATGAGAATGAAGGAAAAAGAGGATTTCACCTTGGGAAGTGATGAGATGTTGAGGTTCATGGGCAGAGTGTGTGTTCTTAATAACGATAATGTAAAAGAGTTTTTCTCGAAAAAGCACACCGCTCATGCTACAAGGTACACCCTGGGAGTATAAAGATGTCCAGGATTTGAAAAAGACCTTCTGGTGGAACGACATGAAGAGAGACATGGATCAGTTTGTCGCTAAGTGCTTGACGTATCAACAAGTGAAAGCAGAGCATCAGAAACCCGCTGGACTGTTGCAGCCCTTATCAATACCAAAATGGAAATGGGAACACATCACAATGGATTTTGTTTCTAGATTCCCTAGGTCAAGTGTTGGGCATGATAGTATCTGGGTCATTGTGGACCGATTAACTAAGGCCACTCATTTCTTACCGTTCCGCATGACTTATACCCTGGATAAGTTGGCCTAGTTGTACATCAGAGAAATTGTAAGATTACACGGTGTACCCATCAGCATTGTGTCCGACAGAGACACTAGGTTTACCTTTAGATTCTGGACTGGCTTACAATCAGCTTTGGGGACCGAACTTACCTTCAGCACCGCCTTTCATCCCTAGATAGATGGGCAATCAGAAAGGACCACTCAAACATTGGAAGATATGCTAAGGGCGTGTGTCACCGATTTTAAAGGAAGTTGGGAGGACCATCTGCCCCTGATAGAGTTTGCCTACAATAATATCTTCCAAGTTAGCATCCATATGACACCGTGTGAGGCCCTATATGGGAGGAAGTGTAGATCGCCTATCTGCTGGGATGAGGTGGACGAGAGGAAATTATTGAGGCTCAAAATAGTCCAGATAACCTTTCAAAAGATTACCTTAATTAGAGAGCGGCTCAAGACAGCCCAAAGTCGGCAAAAGAGTTATGCCGATAAATGCAAGAGAAACCTTGAATTTGAAGTAGGTGATCGAGTCTTCCTGAAGATATCACCGACACACAAGGGCACCCTATATGCGGCAGGCCTCCACCTGTTCTCTTATAGATACTTGCTCACAGTTCTCAGCCTCCTAAGGCTAGATTACTTGCTCAAGCCCAGGTTGACCCTCAAGTCATCCGTGATCCCTCTCCACGGGGCGCACACGTGTCGCCTTCACAAACATTCCCTCGCCGCCCACTCAGGCGTTTACTTGAGTCGACCTTGCCCTTGCCTGCTTCTCCTTTTGCGAGCAACCACCTTCAGCCTTAGTACTCTAAGACTTTTCCCAAGAACACCATTCTGAACCAGGACTCTCATTTCGATCGTGTCTCTAAAGCCTACAAAAGAGCTCGGGGCAATGATCAGATGGAAGATCGAGTCCTTCGTCCTCCCCGGCCCAAGTTGACTCCACTCCCTGGTTCTCATCCTCTACCGCACCTGATGGAGGTAGCCCTCTCTTGTTCAAGAAAAGCCGACTAGCTGCAGTCTCGATCATAGTTTTGGTTCCAAGTCCATCAAATCCTCAAAGCCATGCATGATAGTGGTCTGCGAATCCTGACTAAGGGAATGACCAAGGTTGTCAGGGCAACCTACTCTGACTACCCCCTTCGCTTGAATCCCTTCTACCCTCTTCATAAGATTAAGCCTTAAGAAGATGTCCATGAGCCTTGCACTGTGGTTAGTGTCATTGAAGCTGAACCAGCCACTCAGCATCCACAGTTCGAGTGCCCTCAAGAATCGGTCCTCATGAGATTGGCATACAAGAGTGGGGTAATGTCAGAGCATGCTGACCCCTACTGACCGACCTAGCGGGCATGACTCGTCAAGTCTGCAAGCCCTCAGTCGTAGCTGACACTGACCTCCATAGAGAAACAGTCAGCGTTATGGTTGTAAGAGAGCCTGGTGATGCGCAGGAAGAGCGGATGAACATGTTTGAAGAGATGGTGTGTGCAATGATGGAAAAGATCGATCATATAGATGTCGCACGCCAATCAGCCAACCACGAGGTCAATTCCCATCACTCTGATGGTGTACCTCCAAGGCAGCCCCTTCCCTTTACCTCACAGGACAATTCTGTCCCACACCCCGTCTCTCAAGCAGAAATCGATGCTATGGTTACCCATAGCCTGAAGAATAAACAAATCCCAGGGATATAAGGCGCAACGCCCTATCAAAGTTCGTACCCTTCGTATATAGACTAGGTCCCGTTTCCCTCTAATTGCAAGAAAGGGAAGTTCCCTCTATTCAATGGAACCACCTCCCCGAACCAGCACAAAGCCCATTTTCAGGCAACATGTCGAGAAACAGCGACTGATGGGAGACAGCTTCTCCGTCAATTTGTTGAGACTCTTGATGGACCAGCCTTTCAATGGTATGCTCAACTTCCTCCGAACTCGGTTCATACCTGGGAAGAAATTGAGAAACTCTTCGACCAGTGCTTTTATGAGGTAGAGAGAGGTGTTCAAACCATCGAACTTCTCACCTTGACTCAAGACCCCGATGAGCCCGTGGACCAGTTCATATTGAGATGGAGAAATCTGACCGCTTGCCATCCCAATCCAATGCCTGAGAAGGAAGCAGTCCAAACATACTGCGCAACTTGCGACCCGAAATTGCTCTATACTTCGAAGCTTCTAATCCGACTTCCATGTCAGAACGGATCTCAAAATCAGTCCGCTTAGAAAGTCTTTCATGCCACCACAGCAGATCTCGACAACCATCTGCAAGCCCAACGAATAATCGGGGCAATGGTAGCTCTCGAAATAACACCAGGGTCAACCAACAAAAAGAAGTGATCAGTGCCGCTTTTACAACTAGTGAACTAAAGAAGAATCATTCCCAAACCTTGGACCTCTCCAAATGGGTGAGTGCAGCAAAGACAACTCCCTAAGTGAGAAATCAACAACAATCCTACAATCGGGTACCCCTGCCCGGTAATCTTAATCAGAACGACTATTTTACCAGGCATAAGAATAAGGTCTACCCGTTTGAGAAGGAATGGTTCCCTGCACTGTTCCTATTATTACTCGAGCAGAATATGATTCAACTTCCAGAAACCATGTTCCCTGAGCAACCCGGGCTCAACACTCAGGTAAACTATTGTGTCTATCATAGAAGGATCAATCATCCCACGAATGATTACTACTCGCTAATGGATATCATTGAAGCCCTAATTCAGAAGGGTCTGATAAAGCTTGAAGACTTGAAGAAAGCCTCCGGGGTAGCAGAAGCCTCCCATGTAGTAACAGTCCAAGAGGAAGATGAAATGCCTGGTATCCTTCACGCCTTCTTTATTATAATGCTTCAAGAAGGCATAATCACACCAAAACCTACAAGGCAGCCTCAACACCCCACCTAGGGGACTAAGGACCGTTGGTGCCTGTATCACCAAATAAGGGGCCATTACCTAAGGGAATGTCACAACTTCCTTGATATCTTTACAATGAAAATACAGGAATATCACGAGTTTTACAACCTCCCAGTAATCGATCCCCAAGTCACTGCTCCATCAGTGCAAGAGGAGGACCTCACAACACAAGACTCTCTTAATGATTCAGCCTCTACTGAACTCTCGACTTCTCATCCATAGATAGGTAACCATGGACGAAGCTGACTCAAATCCTTAAGATGAGAAGCAATTCACCAAGCTAGGGTTGTTCACAAGCCTAGTGAGATGAATCAAACACCACCTCAGAAAACCAGAAGGAGACGGGGCACCAAGGGTTGTTCGCCAGAGAAAAAAGACAGCTCAACCACCGGCTGAGCAAGAATTTCTCAGGCTGCTTTCCCCTTGCCAACCTTACTAGATTTTGTCTCTAACATGATCCTCCTTCCTTCCCATTAAGAGGACATCCTAACGCCATCTTCCAATCAAAGTACGTCCAATGAGGGTGACGATGTTAAAAGCACTTCCCAACAAGCAAGGGAAAGATCTAAAATACTCCTTACACTTGTCCAACCCTAGCGATAACGTAAAAAGCTGCCAACATCAGTATGATGAGGGGAACGGCATTAAAAGTCCCCTGCTTTCTAACCCTTCTCCTTCTTCTTCTTCTTCTTCTTCTTCTTCTTCTGCTTCTGATCCTTCCTCTTCTATATCTCCTGTAGGTACAATCTTGATATATCCTGACTTCGAGGCTCTAGACCGAGAACTTGCAGGATCCAACATAACCAAGATGCAAAGAAAGCGGTTGAAGAAGACGCTAGCCCTGAAAGTAGGATTTTTTACAGTTGTTGATGCTCTGGAAGCTCGTGCCAAATCACAACCATCCTCTTCAAGCAAGGGCAAAAATTCAAAGCCAAAGAAACCACAGTGGCCTCCTGAGCCTGACTTTGAAGCTTGTCATATAGTGCAAGTCTATGAAGCGCTAGTCATTGCAGAACAAAAACTGCACACATCTGTGCAAATACCATGTGACTCATGTGAAGAAACTTCTTCCCCCAAAATCTCCAAACCTCAGTTTCCCTGTAACTTTCAAAACAAGCTCTCATAGCCTAACTGGCTGCCTATGTTTGGGGTTTACCCTTCCATCCCTTGGTTCGAGAAAGTGCATAAATAATGACATACTTTAAAGCCCCATTGGAAGCAAAGATGTCAGGGTCATGGGTCTCTGCATTTGAGGTTGATGAAAAGACCTCTGAAAACAACGAGGAAGAGTTACAAGAGGCTCCAGAGGAATGGGAAGAAGGCGGTCAAGCTACAGCTGATGAGCTCGAAGAAATAAATCTAAGAGATGAAGTCGATCCTAGACTTACCTTCATCTCAGCAAATATGTCGCCAGAGGACAAAGAACACTTCATTACCTTCTTGCGAGCAAACCGAGATGTCTTTGCTCATCGACTCCACAGCCCACTGTCAAATCTTTTCCTTCATGGTTGGTTGCTCCGGGTATAACCAGATATCGATGGCACTCGAAGATGAAGAGGCCATTGCGTTCTTAACTCCAAAAGGGGTCTTCTGTTACACGATGATGCCTTTCGGATTAAGGGATGCTTGTGCCACATACTAGGGAGGAATGATGACCATCTTCAAAGACATGGTGCACAAAGAGGTGGAGTGCTATGTTGATGATTTGGTGGTAAAATTCGAAGAGACGGATGCTCACATGAGAGACCTTGAAAAGGTATTCGAGCGACTATGTCTTCATCAGCTTAAAATGAGCCCACTGAAATGTGCCTTTGGCTTGCATTCGGGGAAATTCTTGGGGTTCATTGTCCTACATTGAGGGCTTGAAGTTGAGCCAGTCAAGATCAAGGCAATCAAGGAGATGCTGTCACCAACTACACTTAGAGAATTGCGCTCTCGTCAAGGGCAGCTGGCCTACATCTACAGGTTCATTTCAAATCTTTTAAGTCGCTGTAAAACCTTCACACACATGTTAAAGAAGGATAACCCATTCATTTGGGATGAAGCATGATAGGCAGCTCTTAATGACATCAAACAGTATTTGCTCAACCCTCCAGTACTCTCAACACCTGTGTTGGGGAAACCTCTCATCCTATATGTGATCGCTTTGGACGACTAACTCGGGGCATTGTTGGCACAAAATAATGATGAGGGAAAAGAAACATAATTGTACTATCTTAGTCGCAGGATGCAAGGGGCCGAGAAGAATTATCCCCCTATCGAGAAGTTGTGCTTGGCCCTGATCTTCGTGGTGTAAAAATTCCACTTCTACTTACTTGGTCATGAAGGGAAACTTACATCAAGAGCAAATTCTTTAAAGTTTCTCATGACACGTTCATGCTTGTCAGGATGTCTTACTAAGTGGGCATTACTGCTGATGGAATTTGATATCACATATATCCCACAAAAGGCTATCAAGGGCCAGGCCTTGGCTGATTTTCTCGTAGCACACCCCGTGTCAGCAGAATCTCCATTATCGAGCGACCTTCCTGATGAAGAAGTATTCTCTACTGAGCTTGCTCAAGCTTGGAAATTGTACTTTGATGGAGCCTTCTAATGAAACCAAGGAGGGAAATATCTTCCCGGAGTGTCCTCCTTATCCATTCAGATCACTTCTATCACCATAGAAGTGAATAAGAGTGCACAAGAAAAGGTACAGAGTCAAGGAGTTAAGGTTAGAAACCAAGACTCAGAATTCTTCGACTCAATATACACGAAAATTGGACAGGTAGAAGATTGGAGAGAGTCTATCACTAGTTTCTTAAAACATTGTAGGCTCCCAGAAGATTGTGCCAAATGAAACAGCGTACGTCGAATTTCCACCAAATATACTCTTAGTCACTGGAGACTCCTCATATTCAAAGCCCAAGTCTCGCCCTCCTTAATGATCGCACGATTTTCAAGGGCAACCATCCACCTTTAGCGATGGTCCACCTATTACGACCATTCGTTTCCCCTAAACCGTTCACCTTCCCTGCAACGGTTGACCTCCCACGACTGTTCACGTTCCCTGCAATCATTTTGTCCCTTTGGTTTCCTGTCGAAACTTCTCCTACACGGTTGGAAACCCACTAAAAAACTTCCCCTGCCTACGTTTTTGGCTAGGACGTCCCCAAAACCTCACCGAAAACTTCTGCAAACTTTCCTTAACTCTTCAGGAACCTCTATAAAATCACAACAATGCTGGAAAACTCACTTAGAGATTTTCTCAGTTGCGTTTTTTCCCAGGAAGTCACTGAAACCCCTGCAAAACTCCCTACAACACCGAGAAACCCTTAAAGGTCCCTGAAAAACTCCTCAAAGAGCACAAAAATGCTCACTACTGCATTTCCCAACTCTTCTACCCTCAAAATTACCACGGTCAGAGCTCTTCCCTCCACCGAAAAGCCCTCTGTGCTAAAAAACATCCCCTGTAACTTCGCCAAATACTTGGCAAAGTCTGCTCGCCGAAGTCCTTCCCTACTGAACAACCGAGAATCCCACTATTGTGCTAAAAAACTTCTCTACAAAACCTTAGACGGAACCCTTGGCTGGACTTCTACCGAGCACCCTTTCCTCACCGTTAGAAAAAATTTTGCTTATGTTTTTTTTTACCCTCGGTGAAAAATGGAGAAGATGGGGTTTTACCCCCCCTTATATAGCCTAAACTACCCTCAAATGCCCCTCACAAATTGGGAATCCCTACCATGTCCAAGGAAATCCAAACAACGATGCATTGGCTCTGGCTTTGACCCGAGGCTCGAACCAACTCTCATCGCCGCCAATGCCAATCTGTACTCAGTCCTGGCTGTGTTTAGGTAACCTTAGCACCGGTCGGCACCCCAGCTATGGTTGTGTTTAAACAACCATAGTGTCGGTCGTTTGCTCGGCAACGCAGCGCCGACCGTGTTCAGGAAATATCATAGGTCGTCCATAGCGCTGACTGCGTTTCAACAAACATATCACCAGTTGTTTGCTCAGCAACTCAGCGCCGACCGTATTCAAACAATAACACGATCCATACCCAGCGTCGACTATGTTTCAATCAAACCAGCGCCGGTTGTGTTCTTATAAACTCAATCATGGTTGAGCACCCACAAGAAATGATGGTTACAGTACCTAACGTCGGTTGTATCTTAAACAGTCCAAGCCGAAGCCGTGTGTCCTACCATTATCCTCAGTGAGGTTACACCTTGATGCTGACCTATTGCCCCCGGCAAAATGGAACCTAAGTCGATCAAAATCAAGTTATGACTTCTCATCCCCAATAGGAGAGCCACACTTCTACTACAGCTTCTTGTCCCCTATTCCCCAATAAGGTCTGCTTCCCAATCTAAATCCCTCATCGAGCTTAACCATTTTATCCCCAATGAGTTATAGTGCTACCCATAGACCTATTCCCCATGAAGTCTCATCTACATGGCGACATACAACCATGATCCGTGCTGCACAACCTTAAACTGCATAGCTAGGGTCCGCGCTGCATGACCTTAAACTGCACAAGCTTTGGTCTACGTGCATGACCCTAAACTGAAAGGTTCAAACTATATGATCATAAACTGTAGTGGAGATCTAGCTGAACGACCCTAAACTGTGCGGTCCAAGCTATACTACCCTAAACCATAGTACATGTCCTGGTCGCATGACATTAAAAGTCTTAGCACCGTGGTCCAAACTATATGACCTTAAACTGTAGCGAAGGTCTATTTGCACAACCTTAAACTGCATAGTTCTAGTTGTATGACTTTAAACTACATACCCATGGTCCAAGCTATATGACCTTAAACCATAGTGCGTGTCCTGGCTGCATGATGATAAACTGCTTTGCACAGGTCCACGGGGCATGATCATAAAACTCACCCCCACATACGCTTACACACCTTTTATGTTTATCTTCGAGCACATCTTTCCTAACCAACGAGTTTGTATGTGCGCATCTTTACTACCTCCCCAGTGAGCCCATTCCTTTCATTATCCTACATCATTCCCCAGTGAGTCTCACCTGCGCTCACAAAATGGTGAACGATCCCGCCACCTGTACTGATCGTAAGGTAGTGGGTCACCACTTTCCCAATTCCTTATATACATCATCCATCTTTCAAAGGTAGCCTCGTGCCATCTCCCCAAGTGAGTCAAACCATTATCATACTCATTTTAAGGCCTCTATAGACTACCATTTATCTCCATTATGGTCCAGTTGTATGACCTTAAACTGTAGTGCATGTCCTAGCTGCATGACATTAAAAGACTTAACACAGGTCCCAAAGGCATGACCTTAAACACACCTTCACAAAAAAAAGATGAAATAATGGGCATAGTGTCTACCTTAATAAGCGAACGCCATGAGTAAAAATGACAGACATGCATGGTCACGAAGCCATGAGTAAGAGAATTTCGCGAATAAAAACTGAGCACAATAAAAACCCAAAAGGGCATCGTGAGTAAAAATGAAAGAATAAAGGTGGACATGATTGAAAGATTATGAGTAAAAGAGCCCCAAATGAAGAGGAAGTTGGTGAAAACTGTCTCTATGGTGTTGCTTCCTAAAGGCCCAATGAAAATCCGCAATAGATGCTTGGACTAATAAACAGGTTGATGCAGCACTCACCTCAACAGGAGGCTTCAGCCCACACTTAAAGAGAAAAATCCCTAGTGTCGCAATACCAGAACCCAAGAACGCGAGCTTTAAGGAAAATATTCTGGTAGCCTGAGTCATTTTACAAGCACGACCCGAAGGACAGAAGATTAGCCAATAAAGCAAGACAAGTCTCATGAGGAAGAACATTATTCTCACGAGGTCATAAACACACTCTAAAAACACTACAAAGGCAAGAAACTGACAAAGTCAAAACAAACCTGTCAGAGACTTCAGCTCGCCTAGCCGACAGGCCCAGACCTTCGGGACCGACTAAAAAAATGCCCTCGACTGGACCCAGTAGATGTGACCTACAGTGTTACTCCAATCATCTAAAGCAAACCTGGTGTAGCAGCAAACAATGCCAACCAAAGCAAATAAATGAAC
>NW_006499973.1:2011247-2028197 GCF_000471905.2 Amborella trichopoda | reverse complement strand
GGGTCTGATTCTGACTGACGAGGTCCATACAAAATCCTCAGCTTCAGAATCAAAATAGTCAACATGAGGGTGAGGACTTCGAAAAGATCCCTCAAAAAAGTCTCTTCTCCCCCTAAAGTCTCCACGGACGGACCCACGAACAATTCATCCCTACGTCTAAGCATCTTAGCTGCACCATTGCGTGAATCTCCTCGGTGTTCACGTGGTCCTATGGTTAGGAAGAAAAAAAAAAGTAAAAGTTGAAGGAAACTCTCTGAATTTTGTCCTTCTCGCTTCTCTTGAAGCACAAACATTCAGTGGGGCAAGCTTTTTGAACATATTTTTCAGCACCTTGGTCCCTGATTAGGAATAAGTAGGAAGCAGGTCAATAAAGCCTACAAAATAAGTGGAAATTTTGAGAGTCTTAGAATTGCTCCAAAATTGGTCAAGATCTTCGTCATCACTCTAAAAGGCCACCTGCCAAGTTTCATCACTATCATACATGTCTAAAGCAATGAACAAAAAGAAACAATTTCGAAAAAATTGGCCTCTAGAACCTTGAAATGGACCCAGTGACTAGAGCTACATCGTTCGTATGTCAAACAGCTATGGGACAACCATCATTGAATCTAGCATGATTGAAAACCCATATGGATCAAGTTTCAGCTTAATCAGGCACTTCAAGCCAAAGTTATGGGTAAAATACTGAAAAGGGGTAGGTCGCAAACTATTCTCATGTGGCCACCCTGTACTAAAACACCATTAAAGCTAGCTGTTTTTTACAGTCACGGATAGTGACTTTTAGGGCCTATATCTCACACGTTCCAAATTGGATCACACTCAAATTTGGTGAGCATGTTCGTCTCACCAAGATGAGTGATTCGATATGTGGTACGCCCCTTGACACTGCCCAAGCAGGGGGAAAAACTAGAAAGAAGTTGCTGATCTATGAAGGAAGTTGCAGAAAATTCAGCAGCAGCACACTTCACTCCGGCGACCAAATCATGAAGCTCGCATACCCGATCGACACAAAACCAATTGCATTATGTGTGTAAGGTCTGTGGCAATCTTTGATCCGAACCCCGCGTA
The DNA here is from genome assembly GCF_000471905.2 of Amborella trichopoda. The sequence goes on along the minus strand of NW_006499973.1, from coordinate 2,027,129 downwards.
CGATGAACGGTTGGATTTGACACATGGAGGCGTCGAAGCTGCTGTAAATTTTGACCGCTAGATTTCGATATTCCAGCCAAAAACTAAAGACGACGAAATCTTCATCCGGACACGAAATCGAGCTACGTTTGTTGAAACATGATTGTGACGGCATGCTCAATGTGATTCGACAAAGAAACTGAAGAAAAACATCAAGAAATGAACACACAATGCATCCAAGGAATTCAAGATTCATCAAAATATCAAGTCAAACATGATTCATGGTTCGAAGTTGGTATTAAATTGACCATGCCTAGCCCTACAGGAAAAAAATAATCTTTCGATTAAACGGGCATCAAAACAATCTTGGGTCAGCTATGAAAGATCACGCAAGTTCTCGGACAGCAGCATGCACTATTCTATAATTTCACACATTGTTAGGCAGAATAGTCGTTTTGCACCCATTTTTAGAAATTCTTTTAATTCAATTAAATTGTAATTATCTTCAATTCTAGATAGTTTTTCGATGTACACTCATGTTTTAGCCCAATTCTATATAAACATGCAAAGCTAAATTGTAAACAGCTCTCGGGTTGATTTAGAGAGATTCAATACAGACTTCTTTTTTTCTTGAATTCGAGTGTGCGTCTTTGAGGGAGAGAAAGGAGAGAGAAGAAAAGGTCCAGTACCCTTTGGTAAGGTAACTTTCTCTTTCCTCCCCTCTTTCTCTCTCCTTCACTCTGCTTCTAATATTTATCTCTCTCTCCTCTTCTTCTAATCTTTATCTCTCTCCTCTTCTTCTCATCTTTTTCTTTCTCTCCAATTCTTCTCATCTTTATCTCTCTCCTCTTCTTCTCATCTTTATCTCTTTCTTCTCTCTTCTGTCAGATATAGCTGGCAAAGCCTAGCATCGAATGCATCTTCTCTCTCTTCTCTTTTCTCTCTCTTTTGTCAAACACAATCGGTAAAGCCTAGCACCGACTACATCTTCTCTCTCTTCTCGTTCTTCTCTCTTATGTCAGATACAGCCGGTGAAGCCTAACACCGACTGCATCTTCTCTCTCTTCTCTTTCTTCTCTCTTTTATCAGATACAACCATAGAACGTTAACGTTGACTGTATCTTCTCTCTCTTCTTTTTCTCTCTTCTATCAGATACAACAAGTGAAGTCTAGCACCGACTACATCTTCTCTCTCTTCCCTCTTCTGTTACATATAGTCGACAAAGCCTAGCACTGACTGCATCTTCTCTATCTTCCCTCTTTTATTACATACAGTTGACGAAGCCTAGCTCCGACTGCATCTTCTCTCTCATCTGTCTGACAGTCGGTGAAGCCTAGCGCCGACTACATCTTCAGTCAATGAAGCCTAGCACCGACTGCACCTTCTCTCTCTCTTATCTCTATTGTTTGATAGCCGATGATACCCAACACCGACTATATTTTCTCTCTCTTCCTCTGCTAAGCTTAGTCAGCGACGTCTAGTACTGACTATATCCTCCTTCTCTTCTTCTTTCAATACAGCCAGCAAAGCTTAGCACCGACTGTGTTTTTTTCTCCCTTCTCTCTCCTTCCTTCCCTCGTCTCTCACACTTTTCTCTTTCTTTCTTCCTCTCCTCTCTCTTATTCTCTTATTTCTTCTTCTTCCTTTATGATATTCATTCTTTTATTTGATTAAGAGGGGTTGAGATAAGTCTTTTATGGTGGTCTTATCGTCTAGTCGTAATGTTGTTGTGTTAGAACTATTGTGCCTGCTTTATTTCCACGACAGACTAACCATCGTGTCTAGTTGGTCAGTATCGGCACTAACTTCTAATAGTAATCCTGTTGAGCCGGTATGAGTTATCGATCTTGTTTTACCACCACGTCAAGCCAATTACTTATTAGTTTAATCATTGTGTTGATCTCCCCGCCTGGTCAAATTCCTCTCTCCCCCATCTTCCCTTCTCTCATTTTCTCTCTTCTTATTTTGAATGTACATGTTTGTGTACATTCACCAAAGAGGAAAAGGTGAGGTCTCTGACCCACCTGTCTTATAATACTTGCCATATGTGTGTGATTGCAGAAAACAATAAGAATACAAGCCAAGGGAGGCGATTCTAAACCAGTTTTATAACTAGGGGGCTTTCTTCGTAATCTAAGAGGGTGCCCACACAAGCCAACCCGAGTAAGTCCTGAACCCACCTTAGATTCCTCTCTCATTGGTTGGTAATACCTGCCCTCGTTCCTAAACGAGGTTCCTGAGAGAGCAATCTAAAAGAAACATCTCGGGTCTCCCCTGGAAACCCGAGACACATGCCACCTTATTCATCCAGGATCCGGACAGCCAGATAGAGGCACTTAACCAATTATCTATATGGAACTCACCTTAAAGTTTTCACCGATTATAAGAGCCTCAAGTACTTATTTTCTCATAAATAATTGAATAAGAGACAAAGAAGATGGATAGACTTGCTCAATGATTATGATTGTACCATCAACTACCACCCGGGTAAGGCTAAGGTTGTGGCAGATGCTTTAAGTAGGAAGCCTATGGTGTCAATGGTTCACATGATGATCCAAGAGATGAAGTTACTAGAAGATTTAGTAGAATGGAAGCCAACTATATCTCTTGAAGATAGGAAAGGAATAATTTCAAGTATAAGAATAGAGCCCCATCTCTTTCAGCAAATCCGAGTAGCGCAAAAGGAGGATCCTCAGTTCATGAGAATTTTCGACGAAATAAAGTCAGAGGGTAAGGAGGATTTTGTTTTGGACAATGATGATATGTTAAGAGTTAAAGGTCAGATTTGTATCCTTGACAATTAGACAGTAAAAATGGCTATTTTAGAAGAATCACACCACTCCCGTTATACAGTACATCTAGGAAGCACCAAAATGTATCAGGATCGAAAAAGATTCTTTTGGTGGAGTAATATGAAGAAAGAACTAGCACAATTTGTTTCCAAGTGCTTGACTTTTCAGCAAGTGAAGGCTGAACATAAAAAGCCTGCGAGACAGTTACAGCACTTACCTGTGCCATAATGGAAGTGGGAGCACCTAACTATGGATTTCATGTCTGCCTTGCCGAGATCAAGTTTGGGACATGATAGTACTTGGGTTATTGTGGACCGACTCACTAAAGTCGCTCATTTCTTACCTATCCATACTACTAATACCATGGATAAGTTGACCCAACTATACATCAAGGAGATAATAAGGCTGCATGGGATGCTTATTAGTATTGTGTCCGACAGAGTCTCCAGATTTACTTCAAGGTTTTGGAATAGCCTACAGTCAGTTATGGGAACCAAACTCACTTTTAGTACAGCTTTCCATCCTCAGAAAGATGGGCAGTAGGAAAGGACTATTCAGACCCTATAAGATATTTTGAGGGCTTGTATTATAAATTTGAAGAGGAATTAGGATAATCACCTGCCTTTGATAGAATTTTCTTATAACAATAGTTTCCAAGCCAGTATTCAGATGGCACCTTTTGAGGCATTGTATGAGAGGAAGTGCAGATCGCCTATATGTTAGAACGAGGTTGGTGAAAGAAAACTTTTAGGGCCAGTGATTGTTCAAAAGAAAAATTTTAGGGCCAGTGATTGTTCAAGTTACCTCAGAAAAGATTGCCTTAATTTGAAAACAACTCAAAAGAGCCTAAAGTTGGCAGAAGAACTATGTCGATGATTGAAGAAGGAACCATGAATTTGAAGTGGGTGATTGGGTTTTTCTGAAAGTATCATCAACTAAGTGCATCATGAGATTTGGCAAGAAAGCGAAACTGGCTCCACGATTTATTGAACCCTTTGAGATTTTAGAAAGGATTGGACATGTGGCATATCGAATAGCTTTATTGCTCAAGTTAGCCAATATTCATGATGTATTCCATGTGTCATTATTGAGAAAGTATCAGCCCAATTTGTCTCACGTTTTAAGGTATGAGCTGATCCCGATTAGGAAAGATTTGACTTATGAGGAGCAGCCAATCAAAATTCTAGACATAAGAGTTGAAGTATAACGCAACAAGGAGATTCCCCTTGTCCGGATTTTATCGCAGTATCATTTGAAGGAAGAATCAATGTGAGAGCAAGAAGATGAAATCCGAGAAAAGTACCCAAATTTATTTGAGTAACTAACAATTTTGAGGACAAAAGCTTTTTTAGGGGGGGATGTTGTAAGAACCCAAACTATCTCGGCCGGTTGACTTCACAGTGGGATAAGGAGAGTGTGGGTCTTGTGGTGATAGAAGGAGAGAAGAGTCATGCGGCGATGGGGCGCGCGACTATATGAGTCACGCGACGATAGGTCGCACGATGATGGTGTTCATGGCGGTGGGCGCACGGTGATGGGACCATGCGATAGAGCAGGCGAGTGCACGGCTGTAGGTGCAAAGGAGCGTGGCGATAAAGGGGGTAACACCACATGCACACGTGAGCTGAAACATGATCAACGCCATGTGGGCATCGCTAGCTGAAGAAGGGACAAGGCGCAACGCATGGCTCTGCATGCATGAAGAGTGCTTTCCACTTGTCATGTTTTGGGTGCCACTTGCCCAACCATTAGCACCACTTGGCCACTGCCCGATCTCTTGAATACTTAGTCACCCTCTCACCCACGCCATTCATTCTCCCTCCATCTCTCTCTCTCTCTCTCTCTCTCTCTCTCTCTCTCTCTCTCTCTCTCTCTCTCTCTCTCTCTCTCTCTCTATCTATCTCTCTCTCTCTCGCGAGGGCAAGGTTGCGGGAAGTATGGTGAGCAGCCATTGTTGGGAGGATGTGAGCTGTGCAGGAAACGTTTGTGGGAAGGCACCATTACGGCACAAGTAAGTGGATCCATCACCATTGCATTATAGTCATAAGGATGCATGGAAATTTATGCATGTGAAATGATCAAAGAAAGTGTATGTGATGTAGAAATTACTTACGCCTTGTTCACTGAAAATTTGGGGCTTTTGGTTCTATGATAAAGGTGGATGTTGAGAATGAATGTATGATTCTTAGATTATGTAAGAAATGCATGTTATGTGCACTATGAGAGAATGGTTGCTATTACATTCTTCACTATGAAATGAAGGTCAAAGAATGTATTCTTGAGACATGTTATATGCCACTGCGAAATTCCAGAATTATGTGTGTTTTTTAAAGAGGCTTTTGAATAGCCAAATGGGGTCCGATTGACCTAAAATTACGACCATTAGAAATATATACAAGTCTCGTAAAATTTTTGTTTTTTCCACTGCTCAAATTCTTTATGAAAATAAAGTTATATCTCAAAATGAGAGGGTATATCACTATTGATTGTTTTCCTGGATTTTCCAATGATGCTAATGTGGTCACTGCTTTTAACTAAACAAACGAAGTTCATTTTCAGTAAAACCAAAGCCATTTGAAATATTTTTGAATGGGATAAAATTTACATGCACAAACTATTTTTAAATTCTTCTTAGATTGAAAGTTATACTTCGTTTTATGAAGGTATGCCGCTGTGGGAAGTTTTGATAAAATCCAGAACTATCACCTTCTTTGCCACGAATGTTTGAACCAGCAAATGGAATCCAAATGCTTTCAAATTTTATTTGTTAGAAATATATGCGTATTGGCTTAAACTTTGATTTTGAAACCATTACAAGTTACTTCATGGTTTGGGAGTTATAGTGATATGAAGAAAGGTATGTCGCTATCCCCTATACACCGCAGGGTGCAGCCAATAAACCCTCAACTCTTTGAACTTTTAAGAAGTCAAACGGGGTCCAATTATCTTCAAACTAATCCCGTTGAAAGGATAGGTGTGTTTAGTAAAAAAATAGTTTTGGAATCACCTTCAAACTGTAAACGGTCTAAAAGTAACGACCCTAATGGTGAGTGCATGTCTTTGCCCTTGATGGCGGGGAATTGAGCGATAAGGCTTAATTAGAATAATGTCATTATTACTATGGTACTTTCATTATGATATTGCTTAAATATGATATGCCACTATTAAAATGTGATATTGCTGCTTATGTGATATGTGAATGGATACTTACAGTGTGAATGATGGTATCATGTTGTTTATGTGATATGTGAATGGGTACCTATTGTGTGAATGATGGTATCATGTTGCTTATGTGATATGTGAATGGATACCTATTGTGTGAATGATGGTATCATGCTGCTTATGTGATATATGAATGGATACCTACTGTGTGAATGATGGTATCATTCTACTTATGAGATATGTGAATAGATACCTATTGTGTGAATGATGGTACTATGTTGCTTATGTGATATGTGAATGGGCACCTATTGTGTGAATGATCGTGCTCGCAGCTGCCTGATGGGAAGGGCACCTACTGTTTGAATGATGGTGTCGGCAGCTGTGATCTTTCCCTAGCTCCCTATGATAGGACGAGAGTCATGATGTGAATATTTGGGAGGGTCACACCCCCCAGATCTATATGGGCACTACACATTAGGTCACCCAATGGTAGTGTAACGCTCTTTCGCCAGAAGTGCATAAGGGAGGGCTGTGTCTTACAAGCCCACTACCTACCGAAAACCCCAAAGCGCACTGGGGATGTGTGTATGTGTGTGTGAGGGCATTATGAAGTAGGGCACCACTTGTCATTGTCCTCCCTCCTTAATGAGGGTTGAGGTTTTAAGCGGCATGCTTGGCTTAACTTGAGCAAAGAACTTCTACTTTGAGAGTAGGCTTTTCTAATTCTATAATTGTGTTATATTGTTCCTGCTATATTGTTGGTAGGGAAGGGATTTATGACTCGTGTTGCATACTAGACTGCTTCATCATAATATTGTTGGAATAGTAGAAACCATATTGGAGGGCTCCACCTGGTACTTTGTGAGTGTATATATATGTACACTGCATGGTGTTATCGCTATTATACTAGTTGGAATGCAATGGTGTAGATCTTCTTACTGGGTTGTTATCTCATTCCACCTTTTTTACATAACTATAGAGTGAAGATTGTTGACATCTGTACTAAAGGTGGGTGGCCTTTGGAGGTTTGAAGCTTGAAGTTGAGAATTTTGAAAAGTCATCCGGCGAAAGCTGTCATAGTATGTTTTGATGATCTCAGTATTATGATGTATCTGTTATTTTGTGTATTTTCGCCCAGTAGTGCCTTGAAGGAATTGTAAAGACCTTTGGTATTGAATAATGAGAAGGTTGTACTTTTGAATTGATATTTGTCTGTGTCAGGATTTATTTTAGTTTTCTTTCATGGTTTGTTCATGATTCCGTATTTTTATGAGTTGAGCTACTCCCACCTGAGTGACGTTTACGACCTCCGATTGCGATCCCGCACCCTGTTGCGCTTCGGTAGAGTTCAGGGGTGGGGTCATACCAAATGGCTCCCGAATGGTCCTAAATCAGTCCTAAATGAAAGATATATGTGTCTATTTCAAGTTTTCTTTTTATACCATGCTGAAGCTTCGTATGGATCGAGATATACCCCAAAGTGTTAGGGTATGTCACTGCCTATAGTCACTGTAAATTCTAACGACTAACACCTATATTGTGCCAAACTCTTGACCTATCAAACAATGTCCAAACATATTCAAGCTGCCACCATTTGAAAGATCAGTGAATGAGTCTAAATTTTCATGTTTTGAGGATTTTGAAATTGCCCATAGATTGAGAGTTATGCCTCGAATTTCGGGGGCATATCACTATCCACTATGTCATCTTTGAAAGGTGATAAGTGTGAGTGCTAAGTGGTAATCCTCATCTGAATACTATCGTATTATGAGGACGGTGCCATGTAACTATGCGATATGTGATGATTGATAAGTGCAGTGTTAATGTCATCATTTCATGACAAATATTGCATGATAAGTGTCGTGATGCTACTAATGATGTCTAAGCGTAAATGCCATGTGATAGCTCACATAATGGATGCTTTCTGCTAAATGTTATAATATTATGTGATTGCTGGATAGTTATGAGTAAGACCCAAGTTTTGCATGACGAAAATTTGAATTGTATGTCACAATTATCTGTCATAAAGTACTGATTTAGGACAAATGAATTGAATGCTTGAGCATGATAAGATGTAGTGATAATGGCTACTACGTGATGGGGCACCCATTGGTATTGGATACTATTCTGTTATGATATTGTGCTACTGGGCACTACGCAATGGGGCGCCCATTGATAGTGGATATTGTTTTACTGATGCTTCGCGCTACGCAATGGGGCACCCATCGGTGGTGGGGGCAGCTACACTGAGGAAAGTGATGCCGGCTATATCCCCAAATGTGTTAACTGATACGATGCAGTTAAGGAAAAGTGAAATAGGAGGGTCGCAACCCCCCGAGATTTCTAAAATGAGACTACTGATTGATGCCTTACAAGGTAAGTGCCTATCGAACCCCCAATGCATGTTGGGGGCCGCGTGTGTGAGTATGAGGGCATTATGAAATGAATTTACCCACTTGTCATTGCCCTCCCTCCTAAGGGATGGTAGAGGTCCTAAGCAATAGATTAGCTTAGCCTAATAGATAGGGCCTCTACTTCGGGAGTAGGTGATCTAAGGAGTGAGTGGGTAATCATTGATTAGTGAATGTGAGTGCCGATGATTGAAATGAATGAATGATATAAGTCATTATACAATGCCCATAATTGATGCACTGACCTGATTTATGATTTACCTGATTATTGCACTGCAAAGCCTTATAGTTGAATAAATTTGTTTATGATATATGAGTAGACTCATTAATGATGCATAGCATATAGAACCACTTACTAGGCTGTATAGCTCATCGCAATTTACCTTCCCTCCTTGTAGATTGTTGATAACAGATCGAGGATTAAGGTTGCATGGACTTCAGCAGAAATCGGAGCCAAATTCCTTGAGAAGATATTTATTTCTTGTATGTTACCGAGCAATCTAGCCCTGAATTTTGTATATTTTGGAAAATATAACACTGGGCCTTGTTTCCCCAGACTCATATGTAAAAATTTTGGGAATAACTTTTATGAAGTACTTTTTGTGGATGTATGGAGCCTCCAAATGTTAGTTTTTTTCCTCTATGTTTTGTTATTGATGTAGTTAATTACCATGGTTTTCTTTGATTACCAAGATATAAGCGTTGAGTCCGCTCCGACCTGAGTGACGTACGCTACATTGGGTTCACGAACACGTGCTCGGTTACCCTCTGTTGCGTACGATATGCGGGTCGGAGGCGAGGTCATGACACTTGGCCTTAGGATTCTTGTGTTGCTTGATGTGCTCCTCAGTAATGGGAGGATGCTTCTTGTTGGCTCTAGACGCCAAGGCATTAGCGACTGTCAGGAATCCAATTGCTTGGGCCACCGTCTTCTTGAGCTGTTTTCGATGCCACCTGCTAATGTTGTAACTTTTCAGCTCTTTATCAAGAGCCTCAAAGTCTGAGCATTCGAGAGTTGTATCTACAAAAGACATATTAGCAGAAGAAAAAGAAGGGTTAGAAGAGTCCAGGATAGAAGATGGGGGAGAGCTTTTAAGGTCGTCACACAGATTGGACGGATCCGAGTGGCTTTTAGCGTCATCACCAGAATTTGACATGTGCAGGGAATCTTTTAGGCATTCGCCCTTCTTAGACCATTGGGGGAGGTTTTAAAGTCGTCACCCTTATCAGACGTGTTCGAAATATGAGCAAAGGAAGGTTCAGAAATTCCCTCTTAATTGGACGGCGGGTTTGGTTAGTGAAAGCGACTGATTCGGGGAAGAAATCCCGCAGGGTTGGTAACAGAGGAAGGGGCTTGAGGAATTCCAACTCGGTCTGGGGTTGAGGGTCTTTCCTCTTTCGGTGGGCGACCCTTGGTGCTTGTCTCTTTTTACCATTTTTGCGAACAGGTGTGAGCTGACCAGGTTCAAGTAGCTTAGGAGCTGGCTTTGCTTGGCGAACCACTTCCCTTCTCATGGACTTCATTTTGTTTCATCCTCGATAGGCTTGTCATGGTTGGGAAGTTGAGGGTTCGTCAGAATCAAAAGGCTCGGGTGGTGCATTCTCATATGAGGTCTGTATCTAAGTGACCTCTTATGTTGGCAATCTAGCGGTTCGAATGTCATCCCCTGAGATAGTGTCAGTGACGTGTCCTTCTTGGACTTTCTCCGTGATTATGGCTTGGAAGGCGAAGCACCCCTCTAAGTCATGACCTTGTATCTGGTGATACGGGCACCAGAGGTACTTGGGCTGTCTCAATGGCTTTGGTACAATGAACCCTACTTGAAGCATCATGCAAAACCTCGCCTGAAGAAGGTCTGGTAGTTCATCAAGATGATATTCTTGCTTGTCTTCTTCTTGTATTGTCACCACATGGGATGCTTCAGCTGCCCCGAATGCCTTCTTGAGGCTATCGCGTTGTATATGTCCCTTTTGGATTAAGGCCTCAACGTGATCTTTGCGAGTGAAGCAATCCTGAACAGGGTGCCCCAACATTCTATGATAGGCATAGTAATTCTTGTGGGTGATAAAATTTGCATCTTCTGGCATTTTCATCTCAAGCAAGGCGATCATCTGTTGCTCTATCATCCGGAGTAGGGTCGGGAACCACTCCTTATCAAAGTTATAAACTTTCTTTCTCTTCGCTACCCAATAGTCCTCTTTGTAAGGGTTCGGAGGTGGATGCACCTTATTGTAGAACTGAGGTTTTTATTGGCTTGCCTAAGGTGTCCCTTGAGTATTTGCATGGTCCACCCTTTAGAGAAATCCAGAGTTTGAGGAGAGGCCTTCTTGGGATCTAATACGGTGACAGTGACACTGATCCTTCATTTCTCTTGATTGCCCCGAGAATTGGGATGAACATTACTGGGGTTTCGACTGTTTCCCCCATTTTATGATTGCGTCTGGTGCCCATTGTGATGCTAGAAAAGGCTTTCTATTCAGACCGCTTTGGAGATCAGATCCGATATAGAAGTTGAGTTTGAAGCTTCAACATGCAGGGAGATCTCCGGCCACATGTTGCGCACACATGTTTCGACCGCATCAATTTCAGGCATGAGGGTAGCTTGGTGCGCAACTAGATCTCTCCATCTTACAATGAATTGATCCACCAGCTCATCTAAGCCCTGGGTCAATGTGAGAAGCTCAATTGCCTGAACTTCTCTTTCAACTTCATAGAAGCTTTTGTAGAACAAGTGATCCATTTCTTCCCTGGTCTGCATAGAGTTTGTGGACAGTCGGGCATACCACTTGAATGTTGGCCCTTCAAGAGTTTCAACAAAATGACAGAGAAGAAGCCTCCCATCAGCGACTATCTCTTGACATGTAGAATAGAAATAGTGTGACGATCCATATTTTTCCCTGCCTAATAGAGTGCGCGGAAGGATAAAGAGGGAGGGGCGATTAATTGAAGGCACGAGCGGCAGATAAGGGTGCATGGCAGAGTGTGCACGTGGTAATGGAAGGCGCGTAGCAGTGGAAGGCGAGCGACTGTGGAAAGCACGCGGCAGTGAAGAGAGAGCAGAAAGAAGAGCGCGCACGGTAGAGAAACGCGTGCGGCAGAGTGCACGCACAGCAGAGTGTATGCGGCGGTAAGAGAAAGGAGAAGGGAAAGAGACATACACAGCAATGATAGAAGTAGAAAGAAGTGCCATCGTGCGAGCCTGTGCATGGCCCTTGATCGCCACCTGCCTGCTGCATGCTGCCACACCCACCACTTGTCCTGTTGCATGTGTGGGGCTTGCCACTTGTCAATCTTTGGGCTGCTACCTTCAGCTAGCATGGTATTTAAGTCTCTCTCTCTCTCTCTCATGTCATTCACTCTCTCTAAAGCCCAACACTTAGAGCCCACTATTACCCCAGTTGAGATTCTTGATAGTATGGAGGTTATGCTTCGATTGGTGCATGCATGTCACTGTTAGTAGACTGTAATAAATTCCATAAATGTTGCTTCTGTTGTATTGGTATTTTACCTAGCCAATTGAGGTCCAATTACTTTCAAATTGACATTTTTGGAAAGATAGGTGTTTATACTTGAACTTTTCCTTTGGAATCATCCCAGAATTACTCAGGATTTGGGAGTTATGCCTCTGTTAAGAGGGACATGTCACTATTAATAAAATGCAGAAAACTCAAGAGTTGTTGTGTATGTTGTACCCAAGAGTTAACTGATCAAACAGTGGTCAACTAACATGGAACCACTTTTGAATGAGATATAACTGTGTCTACTTCAATTGTAGTTTTGTGACAAAGTTGAGATTCTTTATAAACCAGGAGCTATGTCTATTTTCTGTGAGACTATCACACATGAATTAGTGGATGTTATGAATTAGTGAATGCTATGCAATAGTGAACGTCATGACATAGTGAATATTATGAAATAGCGAATGTCAAGAAGCGGAGAATGGTCTCAAATAGTGAATGCCCTAAAGCCGTGAATGCCTATGAAATAGCAAGGGCAGTGAAATAGTGAATGCTTATGATCAGAGTCACGACACAGATATGATATGAAGAACTATGCAATGGGTCATCCATTGAAAGGGTGATGTGGTATGATATAATTGTGATGAGTGCTAGGTGATAAGACCTGTGTAATCAGCTGTGTGACAGATGATATATAGTACGTGATAATTGATTAGCTAACCTGCTTTGAGCGTATTGCATGGCCGGCTATTGACATGGTTATATCTCTGGTAATATGAGATGTATGATTTTCTTAGCATGCTTTGAGCATATTGCATTGCCTGAGATGTGTGACTGACTGACCTGCTTTGAGCATATTGCATGCCCATATTGTGAAATGTGACTGATTAGCATGCTTTGAGCGTATTGCATGACCGGCTATTGACATGGTGATATCTCTGATAATATGAGATGTATTATTTTCTCGGCGTGCTTTGAGCCTATTGCAATGCTTGATATGTGTGACTGATTGGCATGCTTTGAGCATATTGCATGGCCATGATTGACACCACTGAAGTGCGCCTAAGGAGATATGTGACTTCTTGGCATGCTTTGTGCATGATGTATTGCCTGGGATATGTAACTGGCTTGAGGTAGGTGGTTGACCTGAGTAATGTGATCGACCTGAGCAATGTGATTGGCCTGGTTGATTGGGCTAGAGGGTGTGTTAGTATATGTTGACTTTGTTATGTTCTTTTGATGGTTTTGATATATTAGATTATGTTGACCGATTGAGATTTGGATAGATTGCTAATGCATATTATATTTGATATCTGAATTGTGCTTACTCCTCCTTGAAAATAATCATTCTATAATTGTGGTATGATTGCAATACATGACTCATGTTTTTTGAGGATGGTATAGAAGCCTAAATATTGCTGTGAGATATTACTCATAGGCAGGGAAGCATGATATTGTGATCTACTTACTGGGCATCTTGGCTCATTCCTTTGCTTCCTTCCTTGTAGATTAACTGTTGCAGATCGGGGACGAACAGGTGGTGATCGTGAGTGGAAAATTGAAGGCCCGCACTCGAAGAGAAGACCTCTTTGTTTTGTAGGTGTTAGTTGGACATCGGCTGTGTTGTTGGTTGTGAAGCTTTATATTTTTTTTATGGGCCTGTAGTGCCTTAGATGAATTAGAATATGCTAGATATTGTATATAACTCTTGGAGAATGCTTATGGATATGAATGGTTTTAATTTATCCAGCTTTTGTTGTGTTTTTTGTGGGAGTTCCTACTTTCTTTTGTGGTTTGCTCTGATTTCCTTCTTTTCAAATGCGTTGACATTACTCCCATCTGAGTGGCATTCGCGACCTAAGTGATCGTGATCCCACACCTTATCGCCCTCCGGTGAGCTGTGTAGGCGTCAGGGGGCGGGGTCCTGACAGTTATGGTATCAGAACCGCCAGAATAGGATTCTTTGCCAAGAGAGTCTTCGGAGTGTCTTTAGTATGGTCTTGAACAGGATTGTGACTGGGTGCTCTTGTTTTAGGTCAAAGCTATTGAGGACTCGTGCCAATAATGCGAGCTCAACAATGAGAATACCGAGGCCCTCGGTGAATTCTTTAAGACCTTAGGGGCCATGACTCAAATGATCAAGGATAATATGCCAGCTCCGGTTGCCTCTGGCCCAGGACATCTTGATAGTTGCTTTATAGAGAAGTTTAAGAAGTTAGGGCCACCAATCTTTAAGGGACATGGCGGAATGGAGAAAGCTAAATGGTGGCAGATGCAAGTTGAGAAAATCTTTAGGATCTTGCAATGCACAGATGAGCAGCAGTTGAGGTTGGGTACCTACATACTAAAAGGGGACGCTGAGCATTGGTGGCATTCAGTTCAGCAGGCTTGGGAAGAAATGGGGATAGCATCTACTTGGGAAGAATTTTTAGGGGCCTTTAACGAAAAGTATTTTCTTGACTCAGTAAAGGAGAGAAAGGAAGTAGAGTTCATAGAATTACAGCAAGGGAAGTTGACTGTGGAACGTTACACAGCTAAGTTCTCAGAGTTGTCTCGATATGCGCGGCACATTATTGATATGGAGGCTCGTAAAGAAAGTAAGTTTGAGAGGGGCCTTAGACCAGATATTCAAGGAAGGGTAATGGCGGCCAATCTTAAGACTTTCTCCCCACTAGCAGATTTGGTCAGAAAGATAGAGAGAGATTGCAATTGATTAAGGAGGGAGAAGTAGAAGCCAAGGCCCCCACCTCCGAGAGATTTCCAAGAAATAGGAGACAGAAGAAATGGTAAGGTCGAGAAGACCTTTCAGGGCGATATCAAGCAGAACCAGCCGGTGCAGTGTGGTTCTTGTGGGAAGCTCGATCACAAGACTTTCAAGTGATGGCTATAGACGAAGGCATGCTTGAAGTGTGGCAAGCTGCCCCACCTAATTAGAAACTTCCCATGAAGAGTGAGTCTAAGCCAAAGATTCAAGGTTGTGTGTTTGTACTTGTGGACCAGGAGGGAAAGGTTTCTACTTCAGAGGTTCAACATAAGCTCTTTTATTTATTGTAAGAGATACTAGAATTTTGTTTGATAATGATTGCCTTTACACTCGGTTTTGGCATCACATTTTGGATGTTACCTAAGTATTAAATGAGACCTCTTGGCATGCTTTGAGCGTATTGCATGATTATGAAGAGATATGAGTTTCGATTGGCATTCTTTGAGCATATTGCATGGCTAATGATAAGTTACTATCAACATACTTTGAGCGTGTTGTATTGCCTGACTTGTGACTCTTGACTAAATGTGTAAAGCCTGTAATGAAATTCTTTGAGGGGGGATGGAGGGGGGGGGTACTCCTTGGTGATTGACTCAAAATGAGGTATAGTGTTTGGGAGATAGAGTCATGCCCATAGAATTTTTTTTTCTTAGATGCCCTTTTAGGCGTGAGTTGGTTGTGTGTACATGCCTTAGTAGATTGTTTGGAGAGGAATGTCATTGTTAAACCCCCATTTATGTGATGATCAAGTATATGGTTTTCCCGGCCTAGTAGAGTGCGCGACGGGATAAGAAGGGAGGCACACAGCAGTGGATTTTGTGGCAGTGGAAGGCGTGCGCGGCAGAGTGCGTGCATGGCAGTGTAAGGCACGTGGCAGTGGAAGGCGCGCCGTAGTAGAAGGCACGTGGCAGTGGAAGGTATGCAACAGGGGAAGGCGCATAGCAATGGAAGGCGTGCGGCTGTGGAAAGCGCACGGCAGTGAAGAGAGAGCAGAAAGAAGAGCGCGCACGATAGGGAAACGCGGGTGGCAAAGTGTGCGCACGGCAGTAAAGGAATAGAAGAAGAGAGAGTGTGTGCAGTGGAGTGCGCGCAAAGGTAAAAAAAAGGACAAGGGAAAGAGACTCGCACGACAGTGAGAGAAGTAGAAAAAAGTGTCGTCGTGCGAGCCTGTGCATGGCCCTTGGTCGCCACCTGCCTGCTGCAAGCTGCCACACCCACCACTTGTCCGGTTGCATGTGTGGGGCTTACCACTTGTCAATCTTTGGGCTGCCACCTCCAACCAGCATGGTACTTAAGTCTCTCTCTCTCTCTCTC
>NW_006499973.1:1985347-1999913 GCF_000471905.2 Amborella trichopoda | reverse complement strand
AACGTCGTCTATCATTTTATTTTTAGATCATATGTTACAATTTTATGCTTTATTGTAGTCCATGTATGTTGATATACTTATTCCATGATAATTATATGTTTATCCTTTTGTGTGATGTAAATTAAATGCTGAATGGCGGTTCATGCAGGGAAAGAACATATCAATATTCGCATATTCATTCAAAAACATGAAAATTCTTAATGGAGTACCCTCATTTTTTATTGAATTCCTAAAAAAAACTATTTATAATGAATTTTAATAAATTTTTCGGATTTTTTTTAAGCTTTATTCTGACCGATTCACCCGATTCCCGATCCGGATCGCCGATTCGCCTATCCGGATAGGTTTTTTGGAAGTCCGATCCGGGTCACCGATCCGTTTTTTAAACCATTGGATAAAACAAAAATAAATTAACCTAAAGAGACATAGGGCTTTTGGTAGAGTTGCTCGTGAGGGGGAGTGGACGGACGAAATTAGCGAAACCCAAAACGAAAAAAGAAAGGCACGAAATGAACAAAGGAAGCGTGTGTTTTGGCTTGTGGGTTTGTTTTTTTAGAAAAAGTAAGCGAGAGTTGCAGGGAGAAGACCAGAGAGCCACTAGCAAAGTGACGATGAGGATGGTGACGAGGAAGAGAGACTGCGACTGAGATGGGGAAGGCGAGAGCAGGCAGCAAGTTGTAGATAATGGGCAGCAGCACGAGATGCTTGCGATTGCAGGCTGGCAAAGATGGAGCAAGAACGGAGGCCACGAGTGCAGGTGGCAGAGATGGGATAATTGGGTGCAGCAGCAATGGTGGCTGAAGTCGGTCGCAGATGAAGGGAGTGGAGCGAGACAGGCTGAGAGAGGGAGCATCAATGTGGGTTGCAGCAGAGGCGGGTGCGCCAGGGAATGGGAGTCGCGAGAGAGTAGGCGACAGTGGCAAGTGGAGGACGCAGCAGCTAAAGAGAGGCGAAATTGGTTACAGGCAGAGGAATTGAGCGATGTGTTAGAGATATGGAGGACAGGGGCTGAGATGGAGAAGGTGTAGCAGGCCCTGGTAGTTGCAGGCGTTGGAAATGAAGAAAAGAAGAACAGGGGCAGAGGTGGCCATGGCTGCTGATTAGAGTGGTTGTGGGTTGTGATTGTAGGTGAAGAAAGTAGTGCTGCTGGGTAGATAGAGCAGAGGTGGCATAGCAAGGTTGGAAGGAATGGAGGTGAGACAGAGGAATGAGATTGATAGAGAGAGGGACAACTGTTGCCGTGTGAGGTTAAGGGGTGCGCGAGGTAACTTGCGTGCGATTAGGGCAGACGGCAATGGGTAGAGGAGGTGGAAGGAGAGGCACATGGCGATTGGTTGGCGATCGTGCACGAGACGGCGATGGGTTGACGAACGAGATGGCGATAGGTAAGATGGGTGCACGATAGCGATAGGTAAGATGGGTACACCAGACGATAATAGGTAAGATGGTGCGCACGATGATAAATAAGAAAAGGCTCACACGGCTCTAGGAAAGAAGTTGGGCCAAGATGGTCTCGCAGGACCACAGATCGTGAGAGGGAGGAAGTACTACAGTACATCAAAAAGAGGTGATGTGAGGTACACAAAGTAAAAAAAAGAGAGAAAGATGGACATGAAGGACTACCAAGAGAATGATAGGCAAGTGAACCCGAGGGTGCACAAGGATAAAGTAGTCGTACAGGTATCACAACAAAAAGAAAAAGAAGATAGGTGGACCTGAGAGACCACCAGGAGATAGAGAGGAAGGTTTGTCATGAGGGACCACAAAGAGGGAAGGAGAGAAGAAGAAACGAAGAAAGAGTGACACAAACGGCAATAGGCTTCCGTCGTCTGTGAAAGAGGAAAGAGAAAGAGAGATAAAGAGGAGAGAGAGAATAGAGAAACACTGAGTCCAAGAGTACCGACCCAAAAATTTGTCTTTCTTTCATCTCTCTATCAAGACGTGACCCAACAATAGGCAAGATAAATAAAATTTTAAGCAAGTGAAGGGTCCTGTGTATAATGACATTACGTGATATATATATCATTTGCCCAAACATGGGTGGATTGATCAAAATTGAACCTAATTGCTGAAAATTAAGATTTAATTGAATTAAAAAATTTGCAAAAATGGGTGAAAAATGACATATTTGTCCCTACTTAACAATTGGGAAATTTCAAAACAGCCCCTGCTGCTGCTCTAGAACGTGTGCGGTCTTTCATGAATGATCCAGGGTTGTTCTCGTGCCCGTTTGTCCAAAAGATGATTGTTTTCTTGTATGGTTTGACATGACGATCGATTTGATACCAACTTTGAGCCATAGATTGTGTTTTTAAGCCACGATCAGGCGACTTGAAATTTGGATGAATCTTGGAAACTTCTGATCGATAGTGTACTCGTTCCTTGATGTTTTTTTGTAATTTCTTAGCTGGATCACATTAAGCATGCCGTCACAATCGTATGGCAACAAACGCATCCCTCTTTCGTGCCCGGATCCCGATTTCGTGCCCGGACAAACGCATCACTTTATTGGCTTCGTGTACAAAATCCGATCATTCATTATGCGCGGGGTTCAAACCAATGATAGCCATGGACCTTACGCACGTGATGGAACTGGTTTCACGTCAATCAGGTTTGCGAGCATCGTGATTTAGCCGCTCGAGTGAGGTGCGACACTGCTGATTTTCCTGCAACTTTCTTCACAAATCAGAAACTTCTCTCTAGCTTTTCTTTGCGTTCGGGCGTCGTCACGGGGCGTGCCATATATCGAAACGCTCGTCTCGATGAGACAAACACTCTCACAAAGATTGAGTGCGATCTGACTCGGGACGAATGAGATATAGACCCCGAAAGTCACTACTTGAGGTTGCCAAAACAGTCACCTTTAATGGTGATTTGGTTTAGTGAGGCCATACGAGAATAGTGCACGGCTTACCCCTTTTCGGTATTCTACCCATAACTTTGTCTTGGAGCACCCGATTAAGTCGAAACTTGACCCATAGGGTTTTCGACCATGTCGAATCTAATGGCAGTCGTCCCATAGCAATTTGACACACCAAAAATGTAGTTCTAGTTATGGGGTCTGTTTCAAGTTGCTAGAGACTAATTTTTTTGAAATTGTTTCTCCGTCTACACTGCCTTAGACATGCCAGAATGCGATGAAACTTGGTAGGAGTCTTTTAGGAGTCCTAATGAAGACCTTGACCAGTTCTGGGGCCATTATAAGGCTGTCAAAATTTCCAATATTTGTAAGGCTTTATTGACCGGTTTCTCCCTTTGATTCCGTGATTCCGCATCGGGGACCCATGGTGCTGAAAAATTTCTTCAAACACCATGTGCCGCCAAATGTTGTGCTTTGAGAGAAGTGAGAAGGACAACATTTGGAAAATTTCCTCTAGCTTTATTTTTTTTTTCTTCCTAGCCACAGGACCACGTGAACGTCGAGGAGATCCACACAATGCTGTAACTAGGATGCTCAGACGTTTGGATGCAATGTACAGGTCCATCCATGGAGACTTTAGGGGGAAAAGAGACTTTGAGGGATCTTTTCGAAGTCCTCACCCTCAAGGGACTATTTGTGATTCTGGCAGTTGAGGATTTGTGTGGACGTCATTGGTTAGAATCAAGCCTGTATGGCGGCCAAGTTCTATCAACCTTTGGTCGACATTGTTTGTTGCTACACCAAGTTTTCTTTTGATAATCAAGGTACGTCTATGGACCTCATCCTGTCGGGTCCAATATGGGGGCTTTTTGTTGGCCTGTCCTGAAGGTCTGGGCCAATTGGCTAGGGAGGATTTTGGCCAGAAGGCCTCGTGGGCCCCATCCTGCCGAGTCAAGTCAGGGCCTTTTTGTTAGCCTGTCCCGAAGGTCTGGGCCTATTAGCTAAGGAAGGTTTTTAGCGAGGCGACCTCCTAGCTAGACATCACCCTGAAATCTCTAGCAGGTTGGGCCTTGGTTTTGTTAGTTTCTTGCCTTCATGGGGGTCTTTAGCAATTTGGAGGGATCTTTTGGTCATCGTCCGCACCATTAAGGACTCTGTTTTTTTTTTAGGGATCTATTGTTCATCGCTCGCACCCTCAAGGACTAATTTTTATTTTTGAGGGATTTATTGTTCATCGCCCACACCCTTAGGGACTTGTTTTGCTTTTTATGCTGAAGTGTGGGAGATCTTATGAGGCTCTCACTCCCGGGTGAGCCATTTTGTGTTGTGATTTGATGCTGGCAGTTAAGGACTTTATGTGGACCTCATTAGCCATAATTATGCCTGCTTGGCAATTGGGTGCCGGCTGAGACTGTGATGCTGCGTCAACCTGCTTTTTGTTGGTCCAAACGCCCCCTGTAGGCTTTTACCTGGACTAGGAAAGGGGCGCCATAAAGATTGTTTCACCAACCTCCTTTATTTTGGGTTCTTTTATCCATGACCTTACGGTCATCTCCACCCCTTTTCATTCGTTTTTTCTCACGGCGCCCTTTTAGGTTTTCACCGTGCCTAGGTTTTTATTTTCATGAAACTCTTTTACTCATGGTTTTGTGACCATGATCGTCTGTCATTTTACTCATGGCATTCCCTTATCCAGGTATACACCATGCCCATTATTTTTTTCTCTTTTTTTTTTATGAACGTATTTAAGGTCATGCCTTCGGGACATGTGCGAAGCCTTTTAATGTCATGCAGCCAGGACGTACACTATAGTTTAGGGTCATACAGCTGGACTGTAGTGGTGATAAATGGTAGTCTGTGGAGGCCATAGAGTGAGTATGGTGGTGGTTTTGACTCACTTTGGGGAGATGGCACAAAGCTACCTATGAAAGATGGATGATGTATGAATGGTGGGTGAAAAGTGGTGACCCACTAGCTGATGGCGAGTATGGATGCTGGAATGGTTCGCCGTTTTTTGAACATGGGTGAAACTCACTGGGGAATGACGGATAATGGTAATGAAGTGAAAGGACTCACTGGGGAAACAATGAGGGTGGTGTGCGCACACGGACGGGTTGGTTAGGGAAGGCATGCGTGAAGATGCACGTAAAGGGCATGTGCACATGTGTGGGGGTGTCTTTGAGGTCATGCCTCCTGGACCTGTGCAAAGCAGTTTAACGTCATGTAGCCAGGATATGCACTATGGTTTAAGGTCATATAGCTTTGACAATGGTTATGCAGTTTAAAGTCATGCAACTATGGCCATGCAGTTTAAGGTCATGCAACTAGACCTCCACTACAGTTTAAGGTCATATAGTTTGGACTATGCAGCTTAGGGTAGTGCTCCTAAACCATGGCTATGCAGTTTAAGGTCATGCAGCACGGACCATGGCTATGCAGTTTAAGGTCATACAGCTCAGACCATTGTGTGGGTAGCCATGTAGGGGAAGCTCCATGGGGGATAAGTCTATAGATAACAATCTGACTCCCTGGGGATAAAATAGTTAAGGCTATACACAAGCAGAGAGCTTTAGATGAAGATTGTAGCCCTATGAGGAGTGGCAAATGGAAGCGAAGGGGATTAAGAGGGTAAGTGTGACTCCTTGGGGTAAAGGATGAAGCTTCATGTAACTCCACTGGGGATGACAAGCCGGAGCACAGGTGTAACCCCACTGGGAATAGTGGTAGAACAAGCTCGGCGGTAACGAGGTCTAGCATAAGGGCATGCATGACAAGAAGTGGGGTCATGGGCAGTTAGAGTGTATGATGGAGGCTTAAGGGGGCTATGAATGATGTGACTCAACTGGACAAATGGTCGCCATGAGAATCTTGAGGTAATGATGATGTGTGGAATGGGTACAATGGGAGGTGAAAGCGCCCTATCAGGTGTAGGGATATATGGTTGAGACTGCGATACACCTCTTTGAGATATTGCTCTGTAGAGGCGAGCCCATGCCTTGCATGCTTTTCTTTGAAGCCTCACAGCCGAAACTGTGGTACACCTCTTTGTGATATGGCATTGTAGAGGTGGTTGCATGCCTTGACAGTTGCAGGCTCTGCTTCAAAACCTCGCAGTCGAAACTGTGGTACACCTCTTTAATATATGGATTTGTCGAGGCGGTCGCATGCCTTGAAGATTGCATGCTCTACTTCGAAACCACAGTTCCACACACCTCTTTGTGATATGGCTTTGTAGAGGTGGGCACATGCTTTGATGGTTACATGCTTTGCTTCGAATCCTCACAGTCGGAACTGTGGTACACCTCTTTGTGATATGGCTTTGTAGAGGTGATCACATACCTTGACAGTTGCAAGCTCTACTTCGAAGCCTCACAGCTGGAAGCGAGGTACACCTTGATTAGGGAGGACAAGTCAGAGGGGCGGTGTCCTTTCACCGGAGCTTGTGGAGAAGGATGTAGTAGGGGATGTGTTGGAGGGTGTCATGTGGTAACCCCATAGAGACATGTAGGAACAGGAAGCAGTTTATAGTCTTGTGAATGGACTATATGTTGTGCAGTTTACTGTTTTGCTACAGGGACATTTAACATGTTTACTCGTGATGACCCGTAGGGGAGGATCAACACGCCCGTCATTTGAGAGTGAGTTCCCCGAAGGGTTTCACCATACTTCTTTTATTTTGACAATCTTGCCATAGTGCCCTTGTGGGGTTTTCACTATGCCCGTCTTTTTCTTTTTGACATATTTTACCCATGCCCTTGTGGGGTTTTCACTATGCCCGTCTTTTTCTTTTTGACATATTTTACCCATGGTGGCCTTTGGGGTGCACATCATGTTCGTCATTTTTTTTACTTTTTTTACCCATGATGCCCTTGCGGGTTTTCGTCATGCCTGTCTTCTTCTTCTTCTTTTTTTTGGGGAAACGTGTTTAAGGTCATGCCACCGTGACCATCAATTTGATGTGTTTTAAGGTCATCCGTCAAGACCTGAGGCCATGTTTAAGGTCTTGCCTCCGAGACTGTCAATTGTGCAGTTTAACGTCATGCCACTAGGACGTGTACTAAAGTTTAGGGTCGTATAACTTGGACGGTGACTATGTTGTTTAAAGTTATACAGATAGGACTATGCAGATTAAGGTCATGCAATTAGACCTCCGCTACAGTTTAAGGTCGTATAGTTTGGACCATGCAGTTTAAGGTCATGCATCTAGACCGTTGCTTGGAATCAGGCCCCAAGATCAATTTTCCCATGTCTATGAAGTTTTGGATGATGTCCCTGGCGGCATGGTACTTCTTAGTGCTATGACAAAGTCTCCTATGATATCGCAATAATTGGGCTCGTCATCCCTCCTAAGTTCCCTCGATCTTTTTGGCACAGGTAGCTCGATCATCCCCTCTGATGGAAGAGTCTCAAGCAGCTTGGGGATCATACACTTGTCAAAGGAGTAATCCTCGTGTCGGCCTTGACCTGAGGAGTGCATGGTATTTGTTATGGCAGTTGATAATTGATCATCGTCTTTGACTGATGCGAAGGGTCTAAATATCCTTTCTTGGTGCTTGAGCAAACCTTCAATATGAGCTGCCTTGTTGACCATCTTGGTGAATGTATTGGCCCATGATGAAGTGACATAACAAGCCAACTCTGGGTGCATCCCGTTTATGCAATACTCTATCTCTGGCGGCTCACCTAATTGTGTGGCCAGATTGATGGCCAGATTGCGCCACCTTTTGATGTACTCGATCACTAGCTCGTGTGGCTTTTGTTTCATGTAAAGAGTTCAAAGAGTTGCACTTTCTTTTCTATGTCCCAGAAAAACTTAAGGAACTCTTCATCCATTTGTGCCTATGATGAGATTGACCTTGGTAGTAACCGAGAGTACCATTTGAATGCTGCTCCTGTAAGGGTTCCCACAAATTGTCGAAGCAGTAGGTGCTCATTGTTTGTTGTATTGCCACAGGCTGCAATGAAATGGGCTATGTGTTGCTGCGATGAGCTAGTATTATCAAACTTGGGGAAGTCAGGTCTTTGATAGCTTAGTGGAAATGGAGTTTGGTCAACCTACACTGGGTAAGGCTTTTGATAGCGATTTGGCCCTTCCATCACGGGGATATTGTACTTTTTCAATGCTTCAGCTACCATTCCTTTCACTAATTCTTCATTCCCAACCTGAGCTGATGGGGAGGAGACCAGCAATGAGGGAGATGAGGGTGTGTGTACCCTTTATTCTGATAAGTGTTGTTTCGATGACCCGATATGGTGCTTAAGGGACGGTAAAGAGGCCTTGGTGCCCCGAGGGGGTACGAGACACCAATACCTCTTGGCGTAAAGTTTTCATTGTTTCATCTTTTGACCTCATCTCAACTTGTAATCGCCTTAACATGGCCTTGAGTTGCATAATCTCCTCGCCATAGGATTTTAGTACTTCGTCGATCACTATAGCTTCAACAGCTGCCACACTTGAGGACTCTTCTTCTATTTGCCCGTTACATGCTTCGAAGCTTACAATCTTGGATTCGACTGCTGTTGCTTCAACAACATCATTGATGAGGATCACTGGGCCTTCCCTCGGGCCTACTTCATTTTCCAAGGCTTGGGTATCCTCATCATCTAATGAGAATGTGCAACTCTCAAAAGACGATGAGGTCACATCATCATCATTGGGGGAGCATTTTTCAAGATATTGGAAGAACATGTGATCGTCCTCATAAGGAGCCACAACACTTTCAAGATATGGAGCCCATATGTGGTCAACTTCGTAAATAATCATGGTGTCTTCGGGAGCTGGAGGCACTATTTCATTGGGGTGGTCAGAGAAGGGAATGCTTACCATTTCATCCTCTATTAGGGAATGATTTTCCTTCAATGAGAGTGACGAGCTCTCGTCAGAGGTATGAATCATTGGGTGGATGAGAACGAGGGATGTCTCCCCATCAGAAATGAGCTCTTTATCACCTAACGGGAATGTGAAACCCTCATAAGATGAGGCCATACTATCATCGTCAAGAGAGCACATGCAGCACGCATGACATGGGGGGAGCATGCAGCTGGCTTTGCGGGGAATCATGGTGCCTTCAAGGCATGGAGGAGCCATATCAGTGTGGCTGCCAACAGGGAAAGTGCAACTCATCCCATCCAGTACTGGGGAGTGGCTTTCCTCGAATCAGAGTGACGAACTCCCATCTAAGGTAAGAACATATGGATGAGAGAGGGTGAGGGAGGCCACATCATTATAACCATCCAAAGGGGACGGGAGTCCATCACTTCTCCGAGATTCTAGGGAAAATCCCGATGAAGGCTGGGAGAGGGTAAATGACGGCAAAGTCCCATTCTTGTTTATGAGATTAACTCAACAATGAGCTTTTCAGCCCTTTGAAGCAGCTCAACAGTATCGGTTCTTTTTTGAGTTTTATCTAGGGGAGCTGGGATGTTGAGGTAGACTTTGGGAGGAGCTGGTGGAAAATTTTCTTGCATCATGGGAAGGAGACCAGTCCCTTCATAATTCGAACTTTCCACCACCAAGGGATCATGGGCAACGTCCTCAGTGGGTTCGGCTTCCGTCTCACTTGAATCACCAGGACTGCCCCATAGCAGTGCCTTTCGACTCATCGGGAGTCTAGGAGAAACTGATTTGGGTCTATGAGCTGCCCCGAGTTCAGTCTGCTCGAAGAAGGCTTTGCTCTCGGTGCCCCAACTTGAGAGGGGCTTGGGAGTTTGATCGAGTGATGGCTCAACTGGCTTGGGGTCACTAGGATCGGACTGGCTCTTTGCCCTGTCTGGAGGCTCGCCTTTGCCTAGAGTCAAGCTTGGATCTTCATAAATAACCGGCTTCATCATGCCTCGATCAATCCTTTTAGTGTTCATCTCATGCCATGCTTTTCCAGCGTCATCCGCATCAAGGGGAATGAGAGGGGGGAAAGGGCTCGCATCTTTGAGAAGGAATTCTTCAATCACTTTTTCTTCTTTGCCCCTAAGCTGGGCTTTCAATGTCTTGGTCTCCCAACCCCATTTCTGGGCTTGACCGTGATTTCCCTTCTTCATGGCCAAGTAGTACTGCCTTTGAGCAAAGGCAAACTGTTCTTCCAACCCATTGACGTGATTACCCTTGGAACCGAGTGGAATGTTAGATCCATGCGTGTGTGCATAGTGCAAAGATGTGCTTCGGGCGAGCGGGGGGATTGGCACGTGTACGTCCTCTGCAAAAGGACTTCGGGTGACCTAGTGGTCAGCCTGGACTCAAGTAGCATGTCCGGCCTTAAGAGGCATGGTGTCGTGAGCATGTGTGTGATGGAATGGTCGTGTGACCATCCCTCGCATAATGAGCAAGTATGTGCTGAGAGGGGGTACTAGGAGGTTCCCCCTCGTGTGCTGAGGCAGATGCAGCAAGCAATGCAGTGCATATTCCAGGGGTGTGCAAGGCCGGTTTGAAGAAGAGTTGAACTCTGATGGTGTCTCGAGGTAACTTGAAAGGTGCCCCGAGGATGTGCAAGGTCATGTCCAAGAAGACCTGAACCCCGACAGTATCCCGAGGTAACCTGAGGATTACCCGAACTGGTACAGTGTTCATATGAAGGATGTGCAGGGCAAGTCCAAGAAGACCTGAACCCTGACAAGGTTTCGAGATAACCTGAGGGTTGCCCTGAGTGGTGCAATGTGCATGCAAAAGAGGTGCAGGGCCAAGTCTAAGAAGACCTGAACCCTGACAGAGTCCCGAGGTAACCTGAGGGTTGCCTCGAGGTGTAGCTAGAATGGATGGTCCACTAGCTTTGTTGGGTGTGTGTGAGGTGGTGGCTTCAAAGCCGCTTCCTCCTGGTCCTGTCACAGGGGCCCGCAATGATAGAAAATGGGGGGTAGCCTCACGACGACCAGTAGGAGCAACGACAGATGAACTGCCAGTCATGGGGGAGGGAGAGGCAGCCTCCGGGCTGCCCAGAGCAATGAGACCGGCAAGTGAGTTGCTAGTAGTAGGGTGTGTGCTGTGTGTGGTGGCATGTGTGCCACCAATGCAGGTGCGTTGGTAGAGGGTCCATCAACTCATGGATGTAGGAAGTGAGGGACTTGTAGGTCCATCCTCACCTCTTTCCAGGTGATGACATGGGAACGCGACACAGGGTCGATGCTCAGAAGAAAGGTCAGGAACGAGATTCGCAGAACCTATTCCCGATGAAGACTCACGAGTCCCCGGACTTGGATGAAGGGGTTAAGCAACCCCAAAGACAGGTGTGTATAGTGAGCAGAAAAAAAAAGAAAGGAAGGTCAAACAAGAATGATCCAACGATGGGGTAACGTGTCCCCAGTGAAATTGCCAAGCTGGTTAGGTGTATCGATCTCGCCCTCAGGGTAAGGTTGACCTGGTGGCGTGGCTCTGAGTTTGAGATGGACACTGGACTTGAGATCGCTCTCTCGAGAACCGCGTAAAGAAGATGCGGGCAGGAGTACCAACCGGTGATAGAGGAATTGGGGTCGTGAGGCGGGACTTACCTCACGTGGGTCTGTGACACACTCGGGCTGGCTAGCGTGGGCGCCCTCTTAGATCACGGTGGAAAGGGTCCCTAGCCTATGGCCGGTTTGGAATCCCCTCCCTTGACCTGTTTCTCCTTTCCTGCAAACACACACACACAATTGAAAGTACAAACAAGTGGGGCATAGGACCCCACCTTGTTAAGGGTGAAGTGAAAGTGAGAGAAGAAATTTGACCGGGCGGCTAGGCTGGCATAATGACTAGACCGATACGGTGACTGACTTGACGTAGTAGCAAGACAGGCACGGTAACTCAGACCGACAGGACGATAGTACTACTCGACGACATAATCAATACCGATCAGTCTTTCACAATAGCTAGTCTAACGTGGCAGCAAGATAGGCACGGTAACTCAGACTGGCACGGCGACAATACTGCTCGACGACATAACTGACAGACAGCTAGTCTGCAAGAATACCTAGTCTGACGTGGCAGCAAGACGGGCACGGTAACTCAGACCGGCACGACGACAATACTACTCGACGACAAGACTGGCACGACGGCTCAAAGTTCAGTCTGCCCTCTAGTCAAACAAGCAAAGAAGAGAGAGAGGGGAAGTGGAGACTAGCTTGACTCTCGTTGGGTCTTCCAAAAATGACGAAGGTGAAATAAAAGTGATGATGAAATAAGGATGACAGAAAACGAGATGAAATAAAAATGAGAGAGATGAATTAAAATAAAATAAGATTAGAATATGAGACGAAATAAAAATAAAATGAATAAATGAAGTAAAGAAAAATAAAATAAAAGGGATAAAAGAAAATGAAATAAAATAAGATGGGGTAAATAAAATATAAGTTGTAAATGAAATAAAGTAAAATAAATAATTAAAATAAAATAGGATGAGGTAATGGGATGGGTGAGTAAAGTAAAATAAAGTAATGGAATGAAATGGGATAAGGTGAAATAAAAGGGATAGTGAAGTAAGATAAACAGTGGAGATAAAGTAAAACGACGTAAACTACCAAAGTGCATAAATGACAAGAGAGTGGGACTATGGTAAGTAAAATGCATATAAGGAAAGGAAAAGTTTAGTTAAGAGAGAGAGGGAGTTTGACGCTTGGATTTTTCATTAAAGGGCTGCTGAAAACGTGAGACAAAAAAAGAAAACGTGGGTTTAGTTAGAAGAGAGGGAGAAAAAGGACGGGGTTTTGGGTTTTTATGAATGACGGGTGTAGCGATGAATAAAACAAAAAAAAATTAACCTAAACAGAGAGAGGGCTTTTGTTGAGTTGCTCGTGAGGGGGAGTGGACGGACGAAATTACCGAAACCCAAAACAAAAAAAGAAAGATACGAAACGAACAAAGGAAGCGAGTGTTTGGGCTTGGGGTTTTTTTTTAGAAAGAGAAAGCGAGAGTCGGAGGGAGAAGACCAAAAAGCCACTAGCAAAGTGACGATGAGGATGGTGACGAGGAAGAGAGACTGCGACTGAGATGGGGAAGGTGAGAGCAGGCAGCAAGTTGTAGATAATGGGCAGCAGCACGAGATGCTTGCGATTGCAGGCTGGCAAAGATGGAGCAAGAACGGAGGTTACGAGAGCAGGTGGCAGAGATGGGATAATTGGGTGCAGCAGCAATCGTGGCTGAAGTCGCTCGCAGATGAAGGGAGTCGAGCGAGACAAGCTGAGAGAGGAAGCAGCCATGTGGGTTGCTGCAGAGGCGAGTGTGCCAAGGAATGGGAGGCACCAGAGAGTAGGCGACAGTGTCAAGTGGAGGACGCGGCAGCTAAAGAGAGGCGAAATTGGTTATAGGCAGCGGAATTGCGCACTGCCGAAGAGAGATGGAGGAGAGGGGCTGAGATGGAGAAGGTGTAGCAGGCCGCTGGTAGTTGCAAGCGGTGGAAATGAAGAAAAGAAGAGTAGGGCAGAGGTGGTCATTGTTGGGTTTTTGTGGCCTTTAACTTATGAGTGTGTAATGAAAACCTTTTACAATAGTGGACATAAACTTGGTGGGAGTGTGGTCTTTCGAAGTCCATATTAAGAAAATAATATTTGCGGATAACGGGCTGTGCTTGACGATTTAGGCCAGTCGGTTGGAACAATGTACCTGGGCATAAAAAAAAACCGTTAAGGTTTTTTGGATTAGCTCTTGATGAGGTCAGAGCTTATGCCTTGAAGAGTGAGCCGAGGGATTGTGTGACCCTTGTATGTGATGATAGACCTATAGAGACTGGGGCCAAAACCTCATCCATGTTCCATTATACGGCATGCATATAGATAGATCGTTCAGGAAAGTTTGATATCCACCTTTAGGTGAAGCATATGCATGTGCGAGAGATACCCATATGCATCATAGAGCTGTGGTCGCATCAGATCGTGATGACCTTGACTTGCCTCTAGGGGAGGACCTGTAATCCACAGACTAGGATTGTGACTCCTTGGCTCATCGACCAGACTTTGGTGACCCACTAATGAGCCCCTGCTTGGACTGTGGGTCAAGAGAAACACTGGGTCGATTCAATAAAACAAATGTGGTATGCAGTCCACAATTGAAGGTGGAGTACCCCGTGATCGTTGATTGAATTCCTGAACCATATGGATCCACTTCCCACTATATTAATTTAATTATGTTGATTTTATTGTTAAATTATTTTATATTTATTTTTTGAATTTTTGTAAGTAATTTGATATTTTATTTCTTATTTTTGGACTTATAAAAATGAAGTTATTAATTTACAAAGTTATAATGTTTTAAAATTCATTTTTTTTAATATTTATTAAAAAAATACATGAGGGCCCATAATACACATGGACCCACCATGTGGGCATTAGGTGGGGCCCCACGTACCATACATGGGTGGCACGCCCCACCCTTGAATACCTTATCTTGTTTTGTCTTCAAGTTTATTAAAAATGGTAACTACATCTTGTAGCATGTGGTCAAATATTGACCATTTCTTATCGTGATTATTGAAGGAATATCTTGACTTGATATTATTGAAATATTCTTATGAAAAATATGAGATGGAATATGTAATTTATGGTATGCATTATATCTTTAATGGATTTAATTTATTTAACTATATTGATGGGAAAATAGTTTAAGGAATGGAAGATAATGATTCAGGCACCTCCATAATGTTGATGACCCATTTATGGAATGGATGGCTCAGATCTCTCACCCCACAAGTCACCTTGATCAACGGTTCATATTCAATTTCAAGAAAAAAGCAAACTATGGAAACCCTAGAT
>NW_006499973.1:1962386-1985327 GCF_000471905.2 Amborella trichopoda | reverse complement strand
TGATGACCCATTTATGGAATGGATGGCTCAGATCTCTCACCCCACAAGTCACCTTGATCAACGGTTCATATTCAATTTCAAGAAAAAAGCAAACTATGGAAACCCTAGATCTAAATTTCACTATAAATAAGGGTGCTCTCCCTCCATCTCAACATACCTCTCTCTCCCACAAACTCTCTCTCTCTATCTTCCCTAAGGGCCACGCCCCTCTCTCTCCCTACTCTCTTATTTTCTCTCTCTACTCTCTCTCTCTCTCCTAAAAAGGACCCTAGGGGGTACGCCCAACATAGAGACTCTCTCTCTCATAATCTAATCTAAGGGTTGAGAAAATTAGGATTTGAGCCTAATTATTTTGGAGTTAGGGTTTTGTAGAGATTTAAGAGTGGTTACCTAGTTTGGCCAAAATTAGCTTTCTCGGTTCGAGATTGGAGCTAGACTATTGATCCCACACCATTAGATGTGGTGACTCGGTGTAGGGTGTAAAAAGCTCAGTTGAGGTAATCTCCGACATCTTTTCTTTTAATTATTTATTCTTTTATTTTATATTCGCAAGCACAGTATTAGGTCATATGAATGACATCAAGTAATTGAGATTTATTTTATTTATGTGTTATTTATTTTTGGAATTTTTATTGTTTGTAATAAGACCACATGTGAGTGATCTTGTTGCCAAAATTATAAGGGGTGATTATTATTAAAAAAAAAAAATGTATTTCCCTGGCATAAGATTACATAGGTCTTTCTTTCATTGGTATTAGAGCTAGTTTTACTTGATTGTCATTAGGAGTCTTTTCTTATTTTTTTTTAGAATATAAAATAATGGCTGCTCATACCTTCATCTCTGAAATCTTGAAAACGAAAGGTTTGATGGGACCAACTTTACTTCATGGAAAAGAAAAATTAAATTTGTGCTCTATGAAGAAAACTTGCATGAGATACTCTTTGAGGACCGACCTCATAGTCCAACTGACGACTCATCTCAAATAATCAAATATGAGTACGCCAACTGAAAGATGAGGAACTTGAGATGCAAGCACATTCTTTTATGACCATGATGGACTCGTATGCTTCTGAGTACAAGTCAATCTATACTGCAAGTGAGATTTTTGACAAACTTGAAAGAGAGTATGTTGAATCCTCTCTCATGAAGCAAACTATGGCTATGAGAAGGTACAATGATTTAAAAATGATAGAATGTACCAAGTTTGCAGATCATGTGCACGTGTTTCGTGCGATAGTAAGAGATTTAGAAGCTACAGGCATGAAGCCTAATGAATCTATGCAAGTGATTCATTTAATGAATTCTCTTTCTAATTCGTGGGAGACTTTCATATCTTCCATCTCTGTTAGAAGAAAGGCATCAAAGTTGGAGGAACTCATAACGACTATCAAATCTGAAGAAGAAAGGAGGAGTTTAAGGCAAACCCCAAGGGATGCTGTGCATATGGTAAAATCTCAACCATCTTTTAAATTTAAGAAAGGAAATGAGAGAAATACTTTTGAGAAGAAAAGATATTTCAAAAGAAGAGATTTTGGAAATAAAGGAGTAAAGAGAGAAACTCGAACTTCTTTTATTTGCAAGAAGGTGGGCCACATAGCCAATAATTGTCAGTCCAACAAATCTGGTGGAACTAACAAGGAATTGGCATGTGTGGTTTTCGAGTCCATGCTAGCTAACCCCAAGGAAACTTCTTGGTGTCTTGACTCAAGGGCTACGGCTTATGTTAACACCAAGGATGGTTATCGTTCTTTCACTCCCATGGGGTCAGGACAGCAGCATATTTATATGGGAGGAAATCAAAAGACTGATGTACTTGGAGTTGGAGATTTTGAGCTGAAACTAAAGAGTGGGAGCACCTTGATCCTAAAACAAGCACTACATGCTTCTGATATGAGGAAGTGCTTGGTTTCGGCTCCTAAGATGTCTATGGGTGGATTCTTAACCACTTTCATTGGGGAGAAAGTGGTGGTCAAGAAGGGAAAAGATATGATCATGACTGGACGACTTGTAGACAGGCTATTTACCATTGAAATAAAAGAGAACGTTGCCTATGTCTCGTCCCTTAATGAATTAGATGCTACCCTATGGCATATGAGGTTAAGATACATTAATATCAAACGAATGGAAAGATTAAAAAGGGACGGGATTCTTCATAATTATAAGAGATATTTATCGAAAGTGTGGGAGTCTTGTGTGCAAGGAAACCTAATAAGGAAAATACCACCAGGGCAAAAAGAGCTACTAGCGTATTGGAAATCATTCATAATGACATTTGTGGACCTATGAATGTAACCACCAAAGTGGAAAAAGATATTTTATCTCTTTTATAGAAGACCCCTCGCGATATGGCCATGTGTACCTTAATCATGCAAAATCACAAGCCCTAGAAAATTCAAATAATATAAAGCCCAAGTTGAGAATCAATCCAACCTGAAAATTAAAGTCCTTAAAATTGATAGAGGGGGGAAATATTCATCTAACCTTTTCAAATAATTGTGCATTGAAAATGGGATCAGCCATCAGTACACCATGCCTTATACTCCTGAACAAAATAGTATAGCTGAGAGAAGGAATAAGACCTTAGTGGAAATGGTAATAAGTATGATGGGGCATGCAAATCTCTCATTGGAGTTTTGGGGAGAAGCCGTATTAACGGCATGTTACATCCTTAACCGGACTCCCACAAAAGCAGCCCCACTTACTCACGAAATTTTCACAAGTCGTACTCCCTCCCTTAAACACCTGAAAGTTTGGGGTTGCTCAGCCCATATCCTTATCCCACATCAAATTAGAACCAAATTGCAACCCAAAACTGTCAAAACCATTTTCATTGGTTACAGGGGTATCGATTCTACAATATTAAAACTGGTACGGTTATTGAAAGTCGCGATGCTGACTTCTTTGAGGAAGGATTCCTTGAAGCAAGGTTGAGTAGAAAACAAGCCAACTTTTACGAGGAGGCAAAAAACAAGGATGTAGTTTGAGACCCTAAACTTGAAACTTCTAAACCAACCCAACCTGTTTCTGAACTCCTTAAAGAAAGTGAACCTTTACCTAAACCAAGACGAAGTAACTGAGACAGTCGACCACATTTTTACCTAGAACATTTTGTCAACCTTGGAGAACATTTTGATAAGTTTAGGGAAGATCCAGATTAAGAACCTAGAATTCACCGTGAAGCCTTGACCTGTTCTGAAAGGGAATATTGGGTAGAAGCCATGAAAGATGAGTATGCTTCCATTAACCAAAACCATGTATGGGAATTAGTACCCCTACCTAAAAAACGTAAGGCCATTGGTTGTAAGTGGATTTTCAAGAAAAAGTTGAACTTTTAAGGGATAATAGAAAAATACAAAGCTATGTTAGTTGCAAAGGGTTTCACCTAAAAAGAAGGGATAGATTATGAGGAAACTTTTTCTTCTGTTGCCAAATTTCCATCCATCCGAATCTTTATAGTTATAGCAGCCCATTTTGACTTTGAGGTTCATTAAATGGATGTCAAAACAGCCTTTTTAAATGGGGATTTAGAAGAAGAAATTTACATAACCCAACCTGAGGGATTTGAGGAGAAAGGGAAAGAAAGCATTGTAGACTTAATAAATCCCTTTATGGCCTGAAACAAGCATCGCAACAGTGGTACATAAAATTTCAAGAGACTCTTGCTCTTGCAGGATTCTCTACAAATAATGAGGATTATTGCATATATCAAAAGATCAGTGGGATGTGGATGATATGCTAATTGTTAGTAGCTCAATTGCCCTAGTAGCAGAGACGAAAAATTTCCTTACACAACATTTCGATATGAAGGATCTTGGAGAAGCTTCATATGTGTTGGGCATCAAAATAATAAGAAACAGGAGAGAGAAGACTATCCAACTTTCTCAAGCAACCTATTATAAGAAGATACTGGAAAAGTTTGATATGAGTATGTGTAAGCCCATGTCAACTCCAATTGACAAAAAGACGAAGTTTAGTAATAAAATGTGTCCTACCAAAGACATGGATGTAAGAGCCATGGAGAGAGTGCCATATAGGAGCGCAGTTGGGTCCCTTATGTACTCCATGACGAGAACAAGGCCTGACTTGTCCTTCGTCATGAGTCTAGTGACCCATTTTCAAAGCAACTCAGGAGAGGAGCATTCGAAAGCAGTAAAAAGAATTCTCAAATATTTAAAAGGGACCATGAACTATGCGCTCACATATAAGGGCGGAACTGAAGTAGCAATAGAGGGATATTCAGATGCAAGCTATCTCGCGGATTCAGATAATGTGAAGTCTACATCCGGGTATGTTTTTATGCTTGAAAGGGGCGCGATTTCTTGGAATACAAAGAAACAAGATATTGTGGCTTTATCCACCATGGAATCCGAGTATGTGGCATGCTATCTAGCAGCCAAGGAGGCTATGTGGATTAAGAAGTTTCTTAATCAACTTAATTTTCATCTTGTATGTTATAAGGCAGTGCGAATTTTCTGCTATAACACGGTGGCTATTTGTGTATCTAAGGAACCTTGGTTTCACAAGAATTCCAAGCATATCAAGCCATACTTCTATCACCTGAGAAATGAGGTGAGATTGAAAGAGATCGAGATCAGTTACATATTTACAAATTTGATGATTGCAGACCCTCTAACTAAGAGAGTTGTCCCAAAGGTTTTTGTAAGACATGTGAGAGAGAAGGGGATGAGAAAAAGTGAGGAAGAGAGAATGTAAGGCCTTCAAAGGCCAAGTGAGAGACGTTGGATTTATGTGGCCTTTAAAGGCCTTATGAGTGTGTAACGAAAAATAATTACTATAGTGGAACATAAACTCGGTGGGAGTATGGTCCCTTAAAGACCATACTAAGCAAATGATATTTGTGGATATCGGACTGTGCTTGACGATCTAAGCCAGTCGGATGGAAAGCCCAAGGTACCTGAGTATAAAAAATAAACCGAGAAGGGTTTTTGGGTTAACCCTTGATGAGATCGGAGCTTATGCCTAGATGCGTGAGCCGAGGGACTGTGTGACCCTTGTGTGTGATGGTAGGCCTACAGAGATGGGGGCCAAAACCTCATCCATGTTCCATTACAGGGCATGCATATAGATAAATCGTTCGGGAAAGATTGATATCCACCTTTGGGTGAAGGATATGCATGTGCGAGAGATACCCCTTGCGCCAAAGAGCTGTGGTCGCATCAGGTCGTGGTGACCTTGACTTGCCTCTAGGGGAGGACCTGTAATCCACAAACTGGGACTACGACTCCTTGGCTCATCCACGATACTTTGGTGACCCACTAATGAGCCCCTGCTTGGACTGTGGGTCATGGGAAACACTGGGTAGGTTCGACAAAGCAAGTGTGGTCTGTAGTCCACAATTGAAGGTGGAGTACCCCGTGATCGATGATTGAATTCCTGAACCATATGGATCCACTTCCCATCATATTAATTTAATTGTGTTGATTTTATTATTAAATTAATTTAGATTTATTCTTTAAATTTTTGTAAGTCATTTGATATCTTATTTCTTAATTTTGGACTTTTAAAAATGAAGTTATTAATTTACAAAGTTATAATGTTTTAAAATTGATTTTTTAAAATATTTAATAAAAAAAATACATGGGGGCCTATAATGCACATGGGCCCACCATGTGGGTATTAAGTGGGGCCCAACATACCATACATGGGTGAAACGCCTCACCCATGGATACCTTATCTTGTTTTGTCTTCAAGTTTGTTAAAAATGGTAACTACATCTTGTAGCAAGTGGTCAAATATTGATAAGGAAATATTGACCATATCTTATCTTGATTATTGAAGGAATATATTGACTTGATATTATGGAAATATTCTTATGGAAAATATGAGATGGAATATGCAATTTATAGTATGCACTACATCTTTAATGAATTTAATTTATTTAAATATATTGAAGGGAAAATGGTTTAAGGAAAGGGGGATAATGGTTCATGTACCTTCGATAATATTGATGGCCCATCTATGGAATAGATGGCTCAGATCTCTCAACCCACAAGTCTCATTGATCATTGGTCCATATTCAATCTCAAGAAAGAGGCAAACTATGGAAACCCTAGACCTAAATTTCACTATAAATAGGGGTGCTCTCCCCCCATCTCAACACACCTCTCTCTCCCACAAACTCCCTCTCTATCTTCCCTAGGGGCCACGCCCCTCTCTCTCTCCCTACTCTCTTATTTTCTCTCTTTACTCTCTCTCTTCTAAAAAGGGCCCTAGGTGGCATGCCCAACATTGAGACTCTCTCTCTCTCTTTCTCATGATCTAATCTAAGGGTTGAGAAAATTAGAGTTTGAGCTTAATTATTTTGGAGTTAGGGTTTTGTATAAATTTAAGGGCGGTTACCTAGTTTGGCCGAAATTAGCTTTCCTGGATCGAGATTGAAGCTAGACTACTGATCCTGTGCCATTGGATGTGGTGACTCGGTGTGGGGTATAAAAAGCCCGGTTGAGGTAATCTCCGGCATCTTTTCTTTTTATTGTTTGTTCTTTTATTTTATATTCTCTCGCACAGTATTAGGTTGTATGAATGACATCAAGTAGTTGAAATTTATTTTTTTGATGTGTTATTTATTTTTGGAGTTTCTATTGTTTGTAATAAGACCACCTGTGAATGATCTTGTTGCCAAAATTATAAGGGGTGATTATTATTAAAAAAAAAAAATTGTATTTCCCCGGCATAAGATTGCATAGGTCTTTCTTTCAGTCGTGGCTGCTAATTAGAGTGGTTGTGGGTTGTGATTGTAGGTGAAGAAAGGTAGTGCTGTTGGGTAGATAGAGCAGAGGTGGCATAGCAAGTTTGGAGGGAATGGAGGTGAGAGAGAGGAATGAGATTGACAGAGAGAGGGACAACTTTTTCCATGTGCGTTTAAGGGGTGCGAGAGGTAACTCGCGTGTGGTTAGGGCAGACGACAATGGGTAGAGGAGGTGGAATGAGAGGCGCACGGCTATGGGTTGGCGGTTGTGCACGAGACGGCGATAGGTGAGATGGGTACGCAAGACAGCGATAGGTAAGATGGGTACATGAGACGGCAATTGGTAAGATAGTGCGCGCCGCGATAGGTAAGGAAAGGCTCACAGACGGCTTTAGAAAAGAAGTTGGGCAAAGATGGTCTCGCAGGACCACAGATCTCTTGAGAGAGAGGAAGTGACCACGAGGGTGCACCAAAAGAGGTGATGTGAGGTACACAGAAAAATATAAGAGAGAAAGATGTACGTGAGGGACTACCAAGAGAAGGAGAGGCAAGTGAACCCGAGAGTGCACAGGGAGAAAGTGGTCATGCAGGTAGCATAACAAAAAGAAGAAGAAGACAGGTGGACCTGAGGGACCACCAAGAGATAGAAAGGAAGGGTGGTCATGAGGGACCACAGAGAGGGAAGGGGAGAAGAAGAAAGGAAGAAAGAGTGACATAGACGGTCGCCTTCAGCTGTCTGAGAAAGAGGAGAGTGAAAGAGAGAGGAGAAAGAAAAAGAGGAGAGAGAGAAAGAGAGAAACATTAAGTCCAGGGGTACCGACCCAAAAATTTATGTCCTTCCTCTCTCTCCCAAGATGTAACCCAATAATAGCCAAGATAAAAATTTTATCAAGTGAAGAGTCGTGTGATATATATATCATTTGCCCAAACATGAGTGGATTGATCAAAATTAAACCTAATTACTGAAAATTAAGATTTAATTGAATTAAAATAAATTGTAAAAAAGGGTGGAAAATGACAGCTTTGCCGCTTCCTAATAATTGAAAAAATTCCAAAACAATCCTTGCTGCTACCCTCGAACGTGTGTGATCTTTCATGGATGATCCGGGGTTTCTCTGGTGCCCGTTTGTCCAAAAGATGATTGTTTTCTTGTAGGGCTCGGCATGACGATCAATTGATACCAACTTCGAGCCATGGATCGTGTTTTTTAGCCACGATCATGTGACTTGAAATTTGGACGAACTTGAAAACTTCGGATCGATAGTGTGCTCATTCCTTGATGTATTTTCTTGATTTCTTTACTAGATCACACTGACCATGTCGTAATGATCTCGTGGCAACAAACACAACTCAATTTTGTGCCCAGACAAAAATTTCACAACTTTGGAATTTTGGCTGAAATCTAGAATTTCGATGCCAAAATTTTCAGTCACTTTATTGGCTTTGTGTGTGAAATCCGACCATTCATCATGTACGGAGTTCGGACCAATTATAGCGATGGACTTACGCACGTGATGGAACTAGTTTCACGTCGATCGGGTTTGCGAGTGTCATGATTTGGCCGCTCAAGCGAGGCGCGACGCATCTGATTTTCTTACAAGTTTCTTCACAGATCAGCAATTTCTCTCTAACTTTTCTTCACGCTCGGGCATCGTCACGGGGCATGCCACATATCGAAACGTTCGTCTCTATGAGACGAACACGTTCACAAAATTTGAACACTGTCCGACTCGGGATGAATGAGATATGGACCCCGAAAGTTACTTCCCAAGGCTGTCAAAACAATCACCTTTAATAATGATTTGGTGTAGTGAGGTCACATGGGAATAGTGCGGCCTACCCCTTTACGGTATTCTACCCATAAATTTGTCTTCGAGTGCCCGATTAAGTCGAAACCTGATTCATAAGGGTTTTCAACCGTGCTGAATCCAATGGCGGTGGTCCCATAGCATTTTTGACGCACTAAAAATGTAGTTCTAGTTATGGGGTCCGTTTCAAGGTCCTAGGGACTGATTTTTCTGAAATTGTTTCTCCATCTGCACTGCCTTAGACATATCAGAATGAAACGAATCTACACTGCAAGAGGCTTTTAGGAGTCTTTATGAAGATCTTGACCAGTTTTGGGGTCATTATGAGACTGTCAAAATTTCCACTGTTTGTCAGGCTTTATTGACCAACTTATCTCGGTTATTCTGCATCGGGGACCCATGGTGTTAAAAAATGTCTTCCAACAGAGAGCACAGGCGAATCAGTACGTAGTAAAGAGTAGAGGAATGAGTGAAGTTGTCGTGAGTGAAGCTGCCGTGAGTGAAGCTACTGTGAGTGAAGCTGTCTGGTGTGCAAGGTGGAAGCCGTCATGCGTACAAGGAGGAAGTCGTCGTGTGTGCAAGGAGGAAGTCACCGTACGTGCAAGGAGGAAGCCTCCGTGTGCGATGTTGTCGTGCGCGACACCATCGTGCACGATGCCACTGATGTTGTCACCTGCGACACCACCGTGTGCAAAGTTGTTATGCACGTTATTGCCAAGAGTGAATGTATAAGGCAGTCTAGGGGAACTTCTATGCTTGCTCTTACATGTGTGCCACTTGTATGCTACTGTATGCCACTTGTGTACCCCTTGCATGCCACCTGCCTGTTGTCTGGCCCTCTTTACTTATAAGTACCTCCTTCACACCCCTCTTAAGAGTTTTGCTCTCTCTCACCCACGACCTCCCTGTCAAACACTTAGAACCTCAAGCTTGAAACAATTCTTGGAATCTTGGGCTGTGTGGGGCGAGCCTTGGAGTTGTTTTGGTGCACATAAGTGGATTCAACTTTCATGCATTGTTGATACATGTTTTCTTAGTTCATCCAAGTATGAAGTTAAGCATGATTGCAGATGTGATTTTGGAAATGAAAATGGGTGTTCAAAGTATGAAGTTTGAGCATAATTATGTGTGTTACTTTAAATATGAGTATGAATGTTCATATCATGAAGTTTAAGCATAATTATAGATGTGATTTTGAATATGAATGTGGCTACATGCTATTGAATTCTAGCTGGAATGTGTCTGTTTTTCCAGAACCGTGACCCCCAATTGTATGATTGTTTGAGTATTAAAAATACCTCTGTTGATTATGAAACTTGGTGAAAAATTACCTCTTTGAATCTATTTTAAGATGGAAAATACCACTTGAAAATACCTCTTTTGGTTTAAAAGTCATCAGCCATCTTGTAAAGAATGCCAGAATTGTGCCATAAATTTCCAGGAACTTTACACACTTTTGTGTGGGACTCTTTATTGACCGAAATGTCTCAGAATGAAGCAAAAACACTTCTAAATTAAATATGAATGAGTCTATTTTCAAAATAGATTTGGAATCTTAACAAAAGTCCTGTGGATTGGAAATTATGCCAATTTTTCTCTGAGACTATCATATTGGAATTTCTGCTGTTTTCTATAACTAAATGTGCTTTTCTATGGAACTGTTCACTGACCAAAATATATCAGAAGGAGCTCAAATAACTTCTAAATGAAAGATGTATAAATATA
The DNA here is from genome assembly GCF_000471905.2 of Amborella trichopoda. The sequence goes on along the minus strand of NW_006499973.1, from coordinate 1,975,084 downwards.
TTTTGAAATTAGTTTGGGAAGCATGATGAAATTCCTTTTGGTTTGAAAGTTAAGTCCGATTTTCTATTAAGATATCGCCTTGTATTTTCTGTTATGAAAAGCCAAAAGTTTCATCCAAGAACACCAACTAGTTTGGACATCTTTAGGTCAATATTTGGGGTTATCCCCTTCACGAAAAGTTGTGTTTTTATGAGCCTAGATTGTTATAATAGTGGCTCCATGTCTAAATATTTTTTGAATCCTATGATATGCCTTTAAAGGTGGACCATGCTCACCGTGAAAAACTAGAAAAATAACCTGATGATTCCTTTTGAGCTAATGAGCTCGATGATATGTGTGCATGAGTTATGATCTGTTGTGATATGTTCTATTATGATAAGAATTGCTCTGTTATGAAATAAATTTATGAAATGAATTTCTGCTCTGCTATGAAATGATGAATGTGCATGTGGTTGTAATAAGGCACGCTTATGAAATGATGAATGTGCACGATTATAATAAGACACGCCCATGAAATGATGAATGTGAATGATTGTAATAAGATATGTCGCATATGTGATATGAAGTATTATGCAATGGGTCATCCATAGGTAGAGTGATATGATATGATAAGAATGTGATATGAAGCACTATGTAATGGGTCATCCATTTAAAGTGTGATATGATATGATATGATATGATAAGAATGTGATATGAAGCACTATGCAATGGGTCATCCATTAGTAGTGTAATATGATGTTGTATGATAAGAATGTGATATACGGTGTATTTTGTTACGAAATGAAAGTATGCTTTGTTACAATATGTGTGGTCAGCTACATGATATATGATATGTAATTTACTGGCATGCTTTGACCATATTGTATGACCATGATGTGATATGTTATTTATTGGCATGCTTTGAGTGTATTGCATGACCATGATGTGTTATGTGATTATTAGAATGCGTAATTGTAGACACCCCATTTTAAATCTGATAAATTATGTGGTTTTCTGAACCCTTAGGACCAAACTTAACCTAGTAAACCCAAATCCAGAGTTCACATAGCCTACCTTATGATCTGGAACCAGCTTGCCTGCCCAGAGCCCTGTACAAACCCTGTTTTGACCCAGATTTCTATAAATGCCCTATTTTACCAAAAAACTCATTAAAAATAGTAAAAAAATCTGTTTTGCCCCAAATTTTCTCTGAGAACTTTACAAGAGGCTGAAAAACACACTTGAAAATAGAAAAACTCAAATTTGACAATTTTTGGTCTGGGCAATATGGGGCATGCCGCCCAGGTGACATGACCCGTGCCGCCCGGGACCCTCAAACTATGACTTTTTGACCGAGGATTTTCTTCTTACACGTGCTTTTCCTTCCCAACAAGTTTGGACCCATATAAGACCTCTTTTCATGGTCATTTGAGGGGATCGAGACTTCAGAGAGAAAAAACCCTAGAGATAGAGATTGAAACCAAAGAGAGAACAAGAGAAACCCTAGAGAAAACCCTGGCTTCCTGAGACTCTAACCCAAAGCAAAAGAAAACATAGACCTAGGGTACAACCACCCTACATCTACCCTTAGGTCACAACCACCCTACTATCACCAGAGACTTGTTGATCGACATTTGGACCAGAAGGGCAAGAGGAACCGGTTCTGATACAGGTGAGCCCTCAAGGGCACGAGAGTCCCGGGCCATCCGTGGTCCGGTACTCATTCTCCCTTCATTTATTTTATTTTTTTATTTCATTTATTTTTTTTGATCTGATTTTGATTTTTTTTTATTGAAAAATCATATTTTAAATGCTTTTGATCAAGCTGGCTCCACCACATATCTGAGAGCAGATCTGCTCATTTCTAGACAGATCTAACCTCAGATCTGAATTCGATTATTCCCACGTTCACTACCACTTGTTTTCCATTTCATTCTTATCAATTTAAAGTTTCATATCATAGTGATCTACATCCGCAGATCGCTTCAATTTTGCACTATAAACAGTTTGGCGCCCACCGTTGATTAAATCGAGCATGATTTGAGCATCAAAATTTTGAAAATATCAGAATATTTTGAAACTTTGCAAGCATGTTCTAGGTACATTTTGTGACTCTTATCAAAGTTTCAAGTCAAAATAAAATATTTAAAAATATAAAAAATATATTTTTCTATTAGATCTGCAATCCCCTCCTGTCGCTTTATTTTAATTTATTTCCATTGAAAAAATTTTTATTTGTTGTTTCTCCAAGTTTATAGTAAGCTTATTTTATCATTATCTACAAGAAAAAAAATATAAAAACAATAAATAATAATAAGTTTTTGGGCGACAGTAGGCGTGCTGCCCAGGCGACACAAGGTGTGCCCCCCAGGAGACGCGGGTCGTGCCGCCCAGATCTAGGGTGACACGCCCTCTGGTGCCCCCCGTCACCCAATTCATAGTTTTTTAAAATTTTTCAGGCTGGTTCATGGTCTGTTTTGTGATTGTTCACAAAATTTCAAAGCAAAATAAAATTTTTTAAAATAACAAAAAAATATTTTGCTTGATACAGGTTTGTTCTTCTGTCTCACTTTGTTTTAATTTTATTTCATCAAAAAGTATGATTTTTCTGCTTCTGCAAGTTTCAGTGGCATTATTTCATCAAGATCAACTAGATAAAAATAAAAAATAAAATAAAATAAAAAATTATTTTGGGTGACACGACCCGTGCCGCCCAACCTATAGACGCGACACGACCCATGCCGCCCGGGCGACACGGTCCATGCCGCCTTATCATAGAGGTCCCAAAAACATTTTGTGACCCCACAGACCTATTCCAAAGCCTTTTTTGTGAATTTTTAAAAATATAAGAAAAATATTTTGCTTCAGATAAATCTGTTCTGCTATTGACTTTTTCTTTTTTATTTTAGTTTGTTAATTTTGACTGAATCCTTGTTTTCCCTGCTTTCACCACGCTTAGTTTAACTGTGTTTCATTAAACTTAAAAAGGATAAAAAAAATAAAAAAATAAAAAAAGAATATATCGAGGGCTGGTCGCACCCTCCCTGAACTGTGTCCCGTTCCAGTTACCCTCGACCCGAGCCGCGCGCGACCCGGGCCGTGCTCGACTTAGCGCGGACTGTGTCTGGTCTCATTTTGTTGACTTTACCTTCTTAGGATTTGCTTACCCTCCATCTATATTGTGCTTCAAGCGATTTCGCTTCGAAGGGCGCATCGTTAAGCACGATCAGTGCCGAGCACTCACTTATTTTCTTTCTTTGATTGTGTACCTGTGTGATTGACTTTATTTTCATTTGTGTGCTTCTTTACACACTCTAACACACACCGACCTGGAATCCTGGAAAACTAGAAAACAAATTATTTGAAAATCCCCAAAATCCACGTTAACGGCGTGAGGGGAACCCAACTTTGAGAGTCGAGGCAGTTGGAATTCGCGTAACTTTAACTGTGAGCGGCTTCCATAATCCTTTGCCTCAAAGCAACTCCGCATATAGTAGGACCTGGCAAAATCCTATAACAAGAGGCCAGGACCTATGCGGGGACTTATATCGGCCTAGCCGCATTTCAGTAGTTAAGAACCCACTCTCAAGCCAAGCCTACCTATAGTACTATACTAGGTCAAACTTTTTCGTGTGCTTGCTTGTTTATTGATCTTGGGTCTCAGCCCGGATCTGCTCTTGGTCCGAGCTGAACCCTCTGGGTCCAGGTTCAGACTTGTACCCAGCGTAGCCCAGGTACGAACCAAGACTCACCTTGATCCGAACTTAAGCCCCTCTTGGTCCGAGCCGAAGGCTCGTTCTTAGTTCATCTTTGATCCAATCCAGATCTATATCTGGCCTGATCATTAAAACTGTCTGGGTCCAAGTTTAGGCTTATACCCAACCTATCCCAAATTCGAACCAGGTTCACACCCAGGTTCGAACCTAGGCCCCTTTTTGGTACAAGCCAAGGGCACGTACTTAAACCAACTTTGATCCAGTCCGGGTCCACACTCGGTCTGATTATCAAAACCCTCTAGGTCCAAGCGTAGGCTTGCACCCAGCTCACTCCAAGTCCGGACCAGGTTTGCATCCAGGTCCGAACTTAGACCCATTCTTGGCCCGAGCCGAGAATCGGACTTACCTTGCCTAGATCTTTGTCTAGGTTCTAGTATAGGTCTAATCTTAGAGTTACCTCTAGGGTTAGATTAGGCTTACCCTAGTTTGGAGTCTAAACCAAAACTTGTTGAGTCTAGATTCCAAGCTAGTTTTAGCTTAGTTGTCACTCAAGGTTGGCCCCTAGAGTCAAGTTACGTCTACCCTAGGCCCTCAAGTCTAGATCTTACCCAAGTCTGATTCTAAAACCCTACGAAGGGTGATCACCATGTTAGTCACCCAAGGCGATTATAATGACCGTTCCATGGCTGACTCTAAACTGAACCTTCCCAAACCTAAGGACCAGTATGTCATAATCCCTTGGGATTATGGCCAAAACTCGGGCCAATCCATTATCCATCGTCCAGGTCTTCAATTAGAAGTCGAGTCCCAGGGATCCACTTCTAACCCTGAGCTCTGTATGGTCCAAAAAGTTGGCTCTGCCCAAAAAACATTAAACAGTAGGAGCCGTATGAACTTAGGAAACCAAAGCAGGAGCCGTGTGACCTTAGCCAACTAAAGAAGGAGCCGTGCGAGGGAAGAAGTTCATGCTGTATCTAACGATGCCCAGAAGTCGCATCAAGATAATCCTCGGGCTCAAGGGTCTCAAAATCATGAACCATCTAGGTCTAGGGGGTCTAACCCAACCTCGAGCCACTGTAGTACAACGCACAATGTCTTGAACACTGTACACAGCCGAGGCCTCAATCTAGACCAACCCTTAGGCGAGATAGGAATCCAAACTACCCTCAAAATTCTAGTTGACTTAGGTTACATAGCTCATGCCCCAGTTCATGGTAGTCCAAACCAACCTAATAGCATAGGTCAACCCATAGAACAACCAAGTCAGCCAATTCTTCAATCGATCCCTCTTGTGTATCCTGGCCCAACCAACCGTGCAGTTTTCGAAACTGGTGGCGATGCCTATGGTTCAGTACGCCCCTCAAGGACAAATGTGTCAAACCACCCCAGTAATCGCGGCTCATCCATCACAGGCCCAAGCAGGCCAACATCTACCCCAAGTCTCAACTCATCAGTCTATGCTTGGGAACCCACCGACCGGTGGGCCCACTCTCATGCATGATACCCAATAAGAAGGCACCTTAAAAGCGATACAAGATATGCTTGTAAGGATGGGTATGCATGAAATCCTACCCCCAAAGGCTTATGTTCATGAGACCCTGGGAGGCATGGAAGACCTTCCCCCTGGGTTTGTCATCCCAGAGTTTAAAAAAAAATTTAATGGGAAGAGTGACCCAGATATTCACGTCAACGCGTACCTCCTCTTCGTCCGAGCCTTGCGAGACAGGCCTAACCAGTTGAAGGCCCTGTTTTCAATAACTTTGACTAGTGAGGCTTTAAACTGACATCAGAGAATAATGACCACTCAACCACACATAACTCCAGACGAAATGTTTAACCAGTTCGTCTCTCATTACTGTGGGTCGACACCAAGATATCTTTCCATGGGCGAGCTAAGTGCAACCAAACAAAACTCAAAGGAATCCTTCGAGGATTTTATCGGTCCATTCCATGAGGCAGCGATGTGGGTCATCGAATGTCTACTTACGAACCCAGCTAAAATCTCCATGGCCTTAGAAAATGCAGCTCCTGAATACAGGATCTTCTTTAGCCAAGGACATATCCCCCACTCTTTCTACTCCATGATCGAGCGGGTGGCGCGACATGAAAGGGCGAGAGGGACACCCCTCAGTACTAGGCCCGATAACAAACCCATCATGACTCCCCAGAATAAAAATAAGAGCAACGGTAGGGGAAAGCTTCCGATCAGGTTAACAAAATTATTGTTAATGGAACGGCTCAGGGTTCAACCACCCAACACAATAATAGGAATCAAAATTGAAGGGGGTTGGCCTAGAGCTGCTGGAGTTACCCTTGAAGAAAAACATTGTTCAACTCCCCCCACCATCTGAACCACCATTTGAGGTTAAGGATAAGAACAGATGGTGCAAGTGGCATAGAAACCATGCCCATGATACCCAAAATTGTTTCTACTTGAAGCGGGTGATTCAAGGGTTGATTAATGAGGGCGACATCATTGTTGGACCTAGAAATCAACCTGTTGAAGAACCCAATCAAACGATGAGTATCTTCACAAACCCTCTCCCCAAAAATACAGCCACAATGACCGAAGAAATGGGAGCTCCGAGTAACTCAAAGGAGGATGTTATCATTCACATGATTGAAAAGGTTATTACTAAGACCCACATCCCGAGCAACACACAACCGGATGAGTTGTGTAGGATGATCAACCAACTAATGGCACCAACGCCAATCATATTCACGGACGATGACATCCTAGCTAATGTCAATCACTTTCACGTTCAGCCTCTTCATATCACTATTTTCATGAAAGGATATGAGATACGGAGAATGCTGGTTGATAATGGGGCATCCCTGAATATATGCCCTATGAAAATGGTGAAGCAGATAGGTAAAAGTCCAGATGACGTCGAACCGTGTCAGTTAACCATCGCTACATATGATGCAACCAAGAGGCAAACTGAGGGCATAGTGCCTCTCACACTCAAGATTGGCCCCACCATTCAACCGGTAAAATTTTATGTCTTGAACATAAAACCTTCTTTCAACATGCTGCTAGAAAGACCCTGGCTCCACGAAAACCTCGTGGTCGCCTCCACGCTACATCAATGCCTAAAATTTCCAACAAAAAATGACGTTGCAAAGGTTTGTGTCGACCCCCCTTCTTTTCTGAATCCTAACTCACATAGCGAAAAGCTAACCGTAGGGGTCGAGCTCAGGGAAATCCCGCTCACTTCCTTCGAGCAAGCTAATTGTGCGACTTTACGCCTAGAGGCCAGCGACCTCGTTCCTCAAATTTTGCAAACTTTCTCATCGATGGAGGAGATTATCCATTGCCAACATTGATACAGCTTTGGGTCCCTCGAAGCCTGGCACATACTCTTCTCCCAAGGCTTCCAACCTGGTTATGGTTTGGGAAGTCAAGAGCAAGGCATAAAGGAAGCGATTTCTACATCACCTGAAGCCAAAATTGGAAAAGGGGATCGAAGAGGGTTCGAGTGTACTCTCGCCCTATTTCAAAGCCAAAAACAACCTTCAAGCCCTCCATGCTTCATATCAGAGGATTCAAAGCCTCGATCCTCTCGATGCCCGTCCTCCAAAACGGTCGAAAGTGATCCTCGAATGCCCAACAAGGATAGACTCTCATCCACATCTCAGCACACACAAGAACTTGGAATTGAAGACCTATTTGCTGACCTGGATCTGGAGGAGGTGTGCACAATTGGTTCTAACACCGCCAACGGTGCTCATCCACCAACACTAACCCAAGGATGGAATTGGTCGATCATTCTTTTATCTCGAGAATCGTTGGAAGCATACCAGTGGCACCTACAAGTCTCGGTGCCAAAAAACGAATAGGCACACGATGGCCATCTAACCACCCTGCGCGTCCAGTCCCCAACATTTCTCTAGCGAGTTCCATAAGGGACACCTTTTGTAATATTTCAAAAATCAGTGAAAATTTAAAACATGATAAAGTTGATAATAATAAAAAAGAATTTTCCAAAACTGCGCTCACTCAAGATAGCCCAATAACGGTGCATAATACCTGAGATGATGAATTGGACGACCAAGATGAAGAACAAGAGAATCAAGAGTCTGAAGAAATCTCTCAACCTGAGGAACTTACTTCCCATGTTGAGCAATTCAAGAAGAGGTTCGATGGTGACCCAACGGCTATCATCGAAGAGACGATTGATGTAAAACTAAGAACTGACAAGGACCCAAGATTAACCAAGATTGGAACTTCCTTGTCTTCTGAAGAGGGGGAAAATGTGATTTCCTTTCTCAAGGAATATCGTGATGTCTTCGCTTGGTCATACGATGATATGCCAGGGCTAGATCCCACATTGGTGCAACATCACTTAATATTCAACAAAGGGGCAAAGCCTGTAAGGCAGAAATTCTGATGTCAAAAGACCCACCTCAAGCTCAAAATCAAAGAACCAATTGACAAACTGCTCAAGGTGAGGTTCATTACTCCCGTCGATTATTCTGAATGGTTGGCCAACATAGTGGTTGTACCCAAGAAAGACGGAAGTATCCAAGTGTGTGTCGACTACTGAGACCTCAACAAGGCATGTCCAAAGGATAACTTCCCGTTCCCAAGCATATATGCCTTGGTCCACAACACTGCGGGACACGAGATGTTGTCATTCATGGATGGCTTCTCGGGTTACAACCAGATCCTCATGGCAGAAGAAGATCAAACCAATATGTCATTCATAACGCAATGGGGAACCTACTATTACAAAGTCATGCCCTTCAGTCTCAAAAATGTAGGAGCAACTTATCAATGGGGAATGAGTAACATCTTCAATGATCTAATGCATACTGTTATGGAAGACTATGTCAAGTCAAAGACCAGGTCTGATCATCTCACCAACCTGAGAAACATTTTCGAACGACTTTGGAAACATCAACTAAAACTTAATCCATAGAAATGTGCCTTTGGAGTTGAATTCGGCAAATTACAAGGCTTTATAGTAAGTCAAAGAAGCATTGAGGTGGACCCATCCAAAATATGAGCCATCACTGAAATGTCTCCTCCCCGGAACATCAGAGAAATCTATAGGCTTCAAGGTCACATACAAGCCATAAGGCATTTCATTTCACAACTGACAGATAAGTGTGCCCCATTCAATAGACTCCTTAAGAAGGACACCCCATTCATATTGGATAATGAATACCAAGAAGCGTTGGATCAAATCAAAGACTACCTTACCAAACCTCCCATCCTTAGTCCTCCTAGTCTAGATAAACCCATGTTCCTATACATGTCAGTGAAAGACAAGACCATGGGGGCAATGTTAGGACAATATAACAACCATGGAAAAGAACAAATGATGTACTATATCAATAAAACAATGGTCGAGTATGAGACAAGATACACGGATGTGGAGAAACAATACTTAACACTTGTGTGGCCATGCAAAAACTAAGACATTATGTCTTATCTCATTCAGTCAAGCTCATAACAAAAATTAACCCACTAAAGAACCTATTGGAGAGACCAATCCTCAACAGACGTTTGGCGAAGTTGAGAATGCTATTGAGTAAGTTCAAGATCGAGTATGTCACTCAAAAATCGGTCAAAGGACAAGCCATTGCTGACCACTTAACTGAACACTCACTGCCAGACAATATTCCCGTTAACACGGATCTCCCTGATGGGAACCTCTTCATAATTGAGGACTCGATTTGGGAGCTATACTTCGACAGTGCAAAGAACAAATACGAGTTAGGTATAGGAGCCATACTATGCTCACTCGAGAAAATTTTAATGCCAACAACCATCAGATTAAATTTCTCATGTACCAATAATGTTGCTGAATACGAAGCCTTGATAGCAGGGCTTGAGAATGCCATGGGAATAAAAATCTAGCAAATACGAGTGATTGGTGACTCCTTACTTGTCATAAACCAAATTCAAGGGATTTGAACAGTGAAAAAAGAAAAGCTCAAACCCTATCAAGAAAAGGTGGAAAAGATTATTCCATACTTTAAGAAAATCACCTTTCAGCACGTAACTAGGGAAAATAATCGGTTCGCCAATACCCTTGCGACCCTTGCTTCAATGGTTGATATTCCTCTAGAAATCACCACTCTGCCATTCTACATCAGGAACAAACATGACCCTTCCCCACCGAAGATCGAAAAGGAAATAGAGCAAGATAATGAGAATGATGGGGAATTTTCTTTCGTGGTTTTAGATGATCTAGTCAAAGAAAAACTGTGGTTCCACGATGTTTTGTCCCTGCTAAAAGATGGTTTTTACCCTGAGGAGGCTTCAAAAAAGATAAAGAAGCCCTTCGAAGGTTTTCTATGGGATTCTTAGTAAGAGGTGATCTCCTATTCAAAAATTCCTTCATGGCATCATTCTACGGTGCCTTGATCAGCCAGAAATTGACTAAGTACTAACAGAGTTACACGGTCATTCTGGGGCAGCCGCCTTAGCTCAGAAAATTAGGCGTCAAGGCTATTACTAAACCACCATGGCCGAAGACTGCTGGAAGTTTGTTAAGTTCCAAATGTCAACTCTATGGAGACCTCATCTATGCACGGTCCATATCACTCAACTCAACTCCGCCCGTATGGCCCTTCGCCATGTGCGGTCTTGATATCATTGGAATGATATCACCAAAAGCCACAAATGGCCACCGTTTTATATTAACAGCTACATAGTCCTTCAGAAAATGGGTAGAGGCCGCATCATTTGTCAAAATAAAAGAACAAAATGTTGCCCGTTTCATAAAGAACAACATTATATTTAGATTTGGTGTTCCTGTGTCAATCATTACTGACAATGCATCCAATTTCAAAAATGAAAGAGTCACTAAGGTTTGTAAAAATTTTGGGATAATGCAGAAATTCTCCACACCTTACTACCCTCAAGGAAACAGACAAGCAGAGGCCACAAACAAAGGACTTCCCAGAATAATAGACAGAACAATTGAAGGTGGCAAAGATTGGCACGAAAAGCTAAACGACGTACTATAGGCCTACCGGACAACTAAGAAGGCTCCTACTGGCATGACCCCATACTTATTGGTGTATGAGATGGAGGCAGTGTTACCCATTAAAGTTGAGATACCATCTCTCCGAGTGCTTATTTACAAAAATGTAGTTGAGGAACAAAAGATCGAGGCACAAATCACTGCCCTCTTTGCTTTGGATGAAAAACGACTACGAGCAACACAAAATATCATTGCTTATCAGCATAGAATCGAGAGGGCGTGCCAAAGAAAATTGGTTCCTCGACAATTCAAAGAAGGGGATATGGTGCTCAAGAAAATCTTCCACACTCCTGCAAATTCATATCCTTCAAGTAAGTTCAAACCTAATTGGGAGGGGCCATTCGTGGTTACCCGAGTGCATGCAGACAATTCTTGCAAGATCAACAATCAGGAGGGGAATGAACTCAATGACCTCATTAATGCGATGTATCTCAGAAAATACTAGTCGTAACAGGCTCAAAAGCATGGTGAAAATCTGAAAGAGCACCACAAAGGAAAAAAAAAAAGTAATAATAATAATAAAACAAAAAATAGACGTAGTGAAAACCTAAAAAGGCATCAAGGGTAAAAAAGTAATAATAATAAAAGAATCTCCAAGAAGGAGCTTTTGACTCAAAACACCCAAGTACAAACAAGTATTTGCAAGTCCCAACAAAACTGCATAAGCAGACCCTGAGGATGAAGACTCCTCCTAAACCCTATGGTTTCCCAATAGAATCAACTCAGAAAGATGCGGGAAGGTGACATGAGTAGAAGACTGAAGTAATTTCAACGAACCCTGGGAGAACGTCGAGACCCCTCCAAGATAGAAGCGCGACAAGAATCTAGAGAACTCTTCATGAATCCATGAAGCATAGGATGAAAGCTTCGAAGGTACAGGACAACTTCAAGACCTTTGAGTTCTCACGATCCCACAAGGAAACCCTTTCATCATCTTTGGGTAAAGCATAATAAAGAAAATAACCACCAAAGGGGTCACAGGTGGCAAAACTGTAAGGCCTATCCCTTTTGAAAATGTTGTTTCAATTTGATTGTTAAAATCATCTATTTTCAAAAGCTTTCTCCTTTTATAAAGGACTTCCTCCATCATTACAAGAGGCTAAACTGTTAGTTGATCTGGCCTCGTTCTTGAAGCCAACTTCATACGCCGATTAGGAAGGCTTGAAACTAGCCAGGCACTCCATGGTTGTACGAGTATAACTACCAACTATCACATATCAGAGGTGGGTGAACCTCGCCAATGACAAAATTGGCTAGTATGGGAGCATTTTTCTCTCGACTGGATCCCCTGAGGCAAAATGAGGCAAACTCATCGCTGTGTATGCGTATGATGTCCCAATAGCTGAAATTTGAGATAAGAACCCTACAACTAAGGGGCCGAGTTTATAAAAATTCAGTTTGAAAAGTGTGTGTGAAGAAAGTGTTCTACTCTACTTCGACAAATCAGTGGCCCACGTGAAAATAAACAAATACCCCACAACTGAGGCAGTAAAAAAAAATAAAAAAAGAGGGGGGAAAGCATGGGAATAGGCAAGATAAACGAGAAAAGAGAGAGCCATGTATTTATATGTACTTCAAGGTCCATAATGATCTCCTATAAAAAAAATTAAAAAAAAAGAAAAAAAAAAGAGAGAGACAAAGGTCACTTCTTTGATACTAAATCCTCCTCGACCCCTGCTGTACGATTGCTCGCCTCTCCCTCCAATATCCATCGAACCTGCCTCGGACCCCTCGTCATCTAAGTAGATGCTCGAGACTGTGACTGACTCCGAACAGACGATGGTAATGGCACCCTCACATAAGGATTCACATCTGCTAAAGAACGGTTGCCGCCTGCAGCCAATAGGAGTCCTAACAGTCAGCCACACCTGTCCATAAGACCCTTCACATCCTCCTTAAACTCGTGACATTCATCTCTGGCCGAACTCTTTTGAAACAACAACATGAAATGAGAGAGGTTGTGATATATATATATATATATATATATATATATATATATAAGTAA
>NW_006499973.1:1909584-1961486 GCF_000471905.2 Amborella trichopoda | reverse complement strand
AGTAGTAGTAGTAGTATATATATATATATATATATATATATATATATATATATAAAAGGGATATATGACAGCAAAGCATACCCTCTCTGATCTATAGCAGTCTACACGTCTCTCTAAATATCTAATGCGATCGAGAGATGGTCCAAGAAGAGTAGGATCAACAAAAGTGGATGATGGTACTGATCGTACTCTCTCCAGCTCGTCCCTCAGGGAGTCACGCTCCGCCACCATCCTATCAAAATTCTGGCGTAGATGCTCAAAATCCTCTACATTGAATCCTGCTCCACGACCGCTGAGTCATGCTTAGCATGAAGGGAAGCGACTTCATCAGTAGATGATCGGCCCTCATCAAGATAAGCAGTCCTCAGTTCCCGCATCAACCCCTCACCATGTTCGGTCAGAGTGGCTATATTTCTCAAAAGAGCCCTATATCTATCCTCATACTGAGACAGAGAGATACCCTCCTCTTCCTCCTCACCAATAACTCGGGCAGCCCTACTCCTCCATTCCTCTATCCAAGGAGCCATCTCTCTCATATAGGCATCCTCATCGATGGTGCTAACTATAATGGGAGTCCAGGGCAGGGTAATCTCACATGACATCAGAGGAAGGCCAAGCTGACAGTGGACTCGACCAGGGAAAGTGGGCTTCACCAGAAACATGCAAATTAGGTGAATTGTCATCCTGAAAGCTTGAGAAGAGGACGTGTAAATAGCAGGGACAAGCTCAACTCTCATGGGAGTCCAGTCGATTTGGAAATTAAAAAAGGATATGTCAAAGTCCAATAAAGAAGGAGAAACCGGGGAAGAAGAAGAAGAAAATGAAGAAAGAACAGATAAAGCACATAACTCACCTTCCCTACGGCCTGAGTGTCCAAGAATAGTGAGTAATACAACCGTGAAGGGATCCTCTCAGAATCCCACACTCCAGATGACCAGTTATGAATTGTCGGGAATGATGGCGCCAGTCGACCAAGAAGAGGACAAGGAATAGTGATGTGCTCCGATACCCAGACCTGGAGGAAGATCGAACAACCCTCCAAGTAGCGGGTTCCTCTGGCCACACTACAAAGGTGATGATGCAGCCAACCCACGATCGCTGGACCCCACGCCACTCGCTCCAAGTAGTCTAGCCGTCTGGTCGCCCAAACCACTGACAAATGGGCTCGACCCTTAGATCGATCCACAACTAGAAACTCCCCGAAGAAGTACACAAGGAAGGCCTGCAGGGAATGTCACTATATGAAAGAGGACCATGATCAATGGTCTGATCCTCCTCCTCCCGGAACACCTCCGGCTCGTCCTGGATCATAGTCCGCATCCCGGATCTTCTCTCTCTCCTGCTCTCGTCACTCCTCATCAGTAAGCAATGCCTGAGGAGGCACTATATCCTCATCAAAAAATGCGCTCCCATCACCAAGATCGGAGATGTCATGCCCGACTCCCTCTGCATCCCTTGATGATCGAGCAACACCTCTGGACGAAGGGTGACTAAACTCACCCTGCACCGACTCACTCGTCCCAGCACCATCCTCTTCCACAGGGGCCTTCCCCTTATGGGATGGTCTCCTACCCACAGAAACTGAAGCCTAGGGAACACGGCCATCCATCATCCTCTCTGCACAGTGGGGTACTCCAGTAAATTTCCACCTTAGCTTCCCAAGGTGGATCTCTGAATCATACCTTCCCCTGATCTTTTTAAATGGAATACATACTAACTCCTTACATTCAGAGGTATAACTTGTAGACATCCCCGGGGGAATACTCAAGAAAGGCTCGCCCTAATTCCGAACCCCAAGAATCCGGGAAACATCCTCAAGGGTAGGGGCAAGCTCGCCACATTGCAGCGGAATGGAACAGGTCTCCGGTCTATATTGGAGACATAACTCCATAATCAAAGCATGATCTAAGCTAAAAGGCCTTATCCGGCAGACCTCCCATAAACCAATCCAGGCAAGAGCATGCCTCTGCCCAGGAGTCAACAACACCGCCCATTTGCAAATAGCAAATAGATGAGATCTACGGTCAACGAAGAACCCCTGCAAATATATACATGTATAAAAAAGAAAAAAGAGGGGGGAAGGAGTCATTAAGCTTGAGCCATCAAGTTCTCATGCTACATGAACAAAAAAAAAATCATCTTTTTTATAAAATGACTTTTTGAAATAAACTGTTTTCAAATGATTTTGAAGCTCATTGGCTTTGGACATCCTGTCAGATTCTCCATGGTGGCATGAGCCTAAACTGCCAACTAATTTTCAAAAATAACAATTTCAAAAAAAAAAAATTTAAAAAAGAAATGCTCCTTGGCGGCATGAGCCTAAATTGCCAACCAACTTTCTAGAAAATAAAATAAAATGAAAAAGAAAAAGAAAATGCTCCTCGGTGGCATGAGCTTAAACTGCCAACCAAAGCCAATTCAATTCAAACGTCAAACTCGTGCGATGTAAAAGGGCCGAGACAGGTAACATCTATCCCCGTATAATGCAAAATGTCTGGCACAACCACCCTGTTCAATGAAAAACTTCTAGCCCCCGTATGATACTAAAAGTCAGGTATATCCAATTCAACGTCAAACTCGTGCGACGTAAAAGAGCCGAGACAGGTAACGTCTAGCCCCGTCTAACGTAAAATGTTGGATGTGTGTAAAAGGGTCGAGTGTATGGTCCATCACTGCATGACATTAAATTGCTTAGAGGGGCTCTATGGTTGCAGGAGTTAAAACTGCTAACCAACCTTGTTTTTCAAAATATCTCTCTTTTCAGAATTTTCACTATATGTCTTGTGATTACAAAAACTTTAATTCCTTTGTTAAAATCATAGCATGTCCCTGCTCCAGGTTTTATTTCAAATCTCCCCCTACTTTCAAAATTTTTAAAAAGTATTTTAAAATGAAGGAGCTTGGATACCCGTATATGATGATTACGGCGTTCGCCGCGATTGTCGTGTTCCTGCCTCATCTCTCACTTACGATTCGGTCAGACAGGTTTCTTCCTATAGAAAGCCTTTCCCTATATACTGCTTTAGGAAACCCTAAGGCGATCAAAGAAAATGCCAACGTTAAAAATTGAAATTGTGAACACCCTTGAAGTTAAGTTCCATGGCCAGAAAATCCAACTCGAGTTTCAAGCTTGTGTAACTCATAGACATTTCATGCCGAAAACCCTAGGAGGAAAATGTTTTAAGTGGGTGAGCTCGGTGAGCGCAATGACTTGGAGGGATAGTTGGTGTGCCCCCTGACCAAGTGAATTTAAGATAAACTTTAAAATGTCTGCTTTATCTTTGATGTTTGCCTGCCCCCCGAATGATAGGGAATGTCAGAGTGTCTACTTCTTTGCCACTCACCTATCCCTCGAAGGACATGGAGTGCCAAATAAGGGCAACTATAGACACCCCATTTTAAATCTGGTAAATTCAGTGGTGATCTGAACCCTTAGGAGCACACGTAACTTAATAAACTCAAATCCATAGTTCACATAACCTACCTTGTGATCCGGAACCAGTTTGCCTACCTTGTGATCCGGAACCAGTTTGACCATGATTTTTGTAAATGTCATGTTCTACTAAAAAATTCACTAAAAATAGTAAAAGAATATGTTTTGACCGAAAGTTTCTTTGAGAGCTTCGAAAGAGGCTGAGTAACAGACCTAAAAAGAAAAAACTCAAATTAGACAAGTTTTCATTTGGGCGACCCAGGGCGTGCCGCCAAGGCGACACAACCTGTGCCGCCCAGATCTAGGACCCTCAAACTTTGACTTTTTGACTAGGGATTTGCTTGTTATGCATGCTTATCCTTCCTAACATGTTTGGACCCCTATAAGACCTCTTTTCATGGTCATTTGAGGGGATCAAGACTTTAGAGATAAAAAACCCTAGAGATAGATATTGAAACCAAAGAGAGAACGAGAGAAAACCCTGGCTTCCTGAGACTCTAACCTCAAAGCAAAAGAAAACCTAAATCTAGGGCACAACCACCTTCGATCTACCTGTAGGGCGCAACCACCCTACTACCACTAGAGACCTGCTGATCGACATCTGGACCAAAAGGGCAAGAGGAACCAGTTCTGATACGAGAGAACCCTCAAGGGCATGGGAGTCTCAGGCCATCCGGCCCAGTCCGGTACTCATTCTCCCTTCTTTCTTTCTTTTTTTATTGCATTTATTGTGTTTTGATCTTATTTTGATTTGTTTTGATTGAAAAATCATATATTAAATGCTTTTGATAAAGCTGGCCACCACAGATCTGTGAGCAGATCTGCTCATTTCTAGGCAGATCTGGTCTCAGATCTGAATTCGATTGTTCCCACTTTCTCTACCACTTGTTTTCAATTTCATTATTATCAGTTTAAAGTATCATATTAGAGTGATCTACATTCGCAGATCACGTCGATTTTGCACTTTAAACAGTAAAGCATGGCCATGATAAGATATGTGTTTTATTGGCATGCTTTGCCGTATTGCATGGCTATGATGTGATATGTGATTTATTGGCATGCTTTGAGCGTATTGCATGGCCATGATATGATATGTGATTTATTGGCATGCTTTGAGCGTATTGCATGGCCGTGATGTGTTATATGATTTACTGGCATGCTTTGAGCATATTACATGGCCATGTTCTGATATGATAAGAAAGGTGTACCTGCAATTGAGATCTTTCCCTGACTCCCCATGATAGGAAGGGAGTTAGGATGTGATGGAAATTTGGAAGGGTCGTGCCACCAAAATCTATGTGGGCACTACACATTGGGTCATCATTTGATACTGTGACGCTCTCTCGCCAAAAGAGCATAAGGAAAGGGTCATGTCTTGCAAAGCCAACATCTATCAAAACCGCAAAGCGCGCTGGGGACTGTGTGTGTATGTGAAGGCATTATGAAATAGGTCATCCATGTGTCATTATTTTCCCTCCTGAATGATGGTAGAAGTCCAAAGCAATGGGATTGGCTTGGCTTGATGGATAAGGCTTGGGATTGGCTTGGCTTGATGGATAAGGCTTCTACTTCGAGAGTAGGCAATATTAGGATTGCTTATGGTTGATATATGTTTGCCTGGTTTATTGATCTGTTATTATGCTCATGATGGAAAGATGTGATAAACTGCTAGTTCATATCTGATATGTGATTGGCGATTGCTCCACCATGAAAGGAATCACTCACGACACATTGCTAATACAATTGTGATACATGACTCCATGATTGTAAGACTTGCAGGAACGTTGGGCATAGCTAGGGATTACTGTGTCGGCAGGAATGCATGGCACCTCAATCTACTTACTAGGCTTCATAGCTCATCCCTTTAACTTTCATCTGTGTAAAGTGATAGCTCGTGGGTGATCAACGGGCGGTTTGGTGATCGGGGCTGGTGGCCGAAGCCTCGTACTTCTTGTTGAATATTTGTTTTGATTGTATGTTTTAGATGGCAGTTTGGCCATATAAACTCTCTTTGTATTGAAACTATGTAATATTATCGGGACTTTGGTGCCTTAGACCCATGTAATATTTTGGGGCTTTTATAGGCAGTTTGGAATTTATTTGTCTAACCCATTGGTGATTATGTCCGTTTGGAGTTTTGTTTTTCTTTTGTGTTTTTCTTTGATTCTGTCTTACAAAAGCGTTGAGCGCACTCCCACTTGAGTGGCATTCACTACCTTTGGTCGCAGTCCAGCACGCTGTTTTCCTCTGGCAAGTACGGTAGGGGGTAAGGGGTGGGGTCATGACAATTTATGGTATCAGAGTAGCCAGGATAGGATTCTTGGCCTAGAGAGTTTTAGAAGTATCCTTATAATGGTTTTGGATAAGTTAATAACTGGCATCTGGGTGTTCCTGTTATAGGTCAAGATAACGAGGACTCGTGCCAACATTTCGAGCTCAAGTAATGGGAACACGACAGCTTTCTAAGAATTCTTTAGAATGCTCAGGGCCATGACTCAAATTATGAAGGATTGAATACGGGCCCTGGCTATCCCTGCCCCAGACAAGGATAATAGTGGAATGATTGAGAGTTTTAGGAGACTTGCGCCGCCAGCATTCTCTGGACATGAAGGAGTAGAAAAGGGTGTAAGATAGACGAGGAAAGTAGAGAAGATCTTTGAATTTTTTCATTGTTCTGATGAGCAAAAAGTTAGATTGGGGACCTTTATGCTAGAAGGGGATGTCGAGCATTGGTGGAATTCAGTAAAACAGTCTTGAGTGGAGACAGGGACTGCAGCCACCTGGGAGAACTTCCTAGTGGCGTTTAATGAGAAGTATTTCCATGACTTCATCTGAGAGAGGAATGATGTGGAATTTATGGAGCTATAGCAAGCGAGACTATCGATAGAATAGTATGCAGCCAAGTTTGCAAAGCTCATGCTATGCACTTCATATCACTAACACGGAGGCGCGTACGGCGAGCAAATTGGAGAGGGGACTTAAGTCAGATATTCGAGGGAGAGTGATGTCAGCCAATCTTAAGGTGTTATCCCCATTGATGGACCTAGCTATGAAAATTGAAAAGGACTGTGAGGAGTACCGGCTAAAGAAGGAGAAGTAGAAGGTAAGGCCTTCACCTTCGAGATGTTTTCTAGAAAGAAGAAATCGGGGAACGATAAGGCCCAAACGACCTTCTAGGGCAATGTCAAGCAAAACCAGCCGGTGCCCTGTGGCTCTTGCGGGAACCTTGGTCATGCAGCTTCCGGGTGTTGGCTGAAGACGAAGGCATGCTTCAAGTGTGGCAAGTTAGGCCACCTGTTTCGAAACTACCCCATGATGAGGGACGAGTCTAAGCCAAAAACTAAGGGTCGGGTGTTTGCGCTTGTAGAGCTGGAGGCGAAGGCTTCTACCTCAGTTTTCCAAGGTAAGCTCTTTGCTTGTGGTAGAGAAGCTAAAGTTTTGTTTGATCTTGATTTCTTTTCACTCTTTTATAGCACCACATTTTGCATGACACCTAAGTGTTGAATTTGCACCTCTAGATCATGCCTTAGTGGGTGCACACCTTCTTGGGGGACTCTTTAGTGATTGGCTCAGAGTTTAGGCATTGTGGAGTACGGTTGGGAGGTAGAATCTTGCCCATAAATTTGATTCTTTTGGATGTTTAGGATTTTGATGCCCTCCTAAGCATAGGTTGGTTGTATGCTCCTCATACCTCAGTAAATTGTTTGGAGAAGAGTGCCACTTTCAAACCCCCCCCCCCCCTCCTATTTATTTGATTAGCAGATATATGATTTTGAGGACAAAATCCTTTTTAAGGGGGGGATGATATAAGGTCCCAGACCTTTTCCGGTGTCATTGAAGTGCGTCGACGCGTTGTTGACACGTGTGAGCTAGCGCGCAAACACTTTGCATAGCAATGGAAAATTAGTATATAGTTACACGCAAAGGAATGAATGAAGCTGCCGTGAGTTAAACTGTCGTGAGTGAAGCTATCGTGAATGAAGCTGCCGTGAGTGAAGCTACCGTGAATGAAGCTGTCGTGAGTGAAGCCACCATGCGTGCAAGGAGGAAGCCGCCATGCATGCAAGGAGGAAGCCACTAAGGGAGGCGATTCCAAACCGGCCACAGGTCAAGGGGCATTCTACGCCACAAAACTTGTACTCCAATGCCACCTTAGATGATGCAAATATCATGGAAGGGGTGAGAAAATGCATCTACAAGCTTAAGCCTGATCTTGAAACTCATATGGAGTGTATGCAACAGATAAACCTTAATCAAAACGTGTCTGTAATAAAATTTCAATTTAGAATAATGAATTGTATTTCTATGTCGTACTAATTTCTTGTATACGCATCTTGTTAATTGTAGCTTATCATGTACATGGGAAAGAAATGGGGAATTTGCATGCAGCAATACCAAAAAAACAGCTGGAAAATTACACCCAGCTTAGTTTTAAGTTAAAACTTACAATAGTTTAGTACAATACTAAACTATTGTACCCAGCAATGGGGAATTTGGTGTAACTGCCCTATTATAGGGTTGTCAAATAATGTGTTCTTCTTTTTCCTATTAATGAAAAAATTCGGGTAGGGGGCCTTCTCCCCAACTGACTTACTCAAAACAAAAAATAAAAAAAATAAAAAAATAAAACAAACAAAAAACAAAGAAAAACAAAAATTGCACCCATGTTAGTTTTAAGTTAAAACTTACAATAGTTTAATACAATGCTATTTGTGGTTTTTTTAAAATCAATTTATTTTCTATTGTTAAGTATTTCTATGTTTGTCTATGTCAGCACAATGGTGGACGATACATGAAATTCGAACAAAGCAATTATAAATGATTGCAGTTAGAGTTTTGAGTCAAACATGTGCTTCCTCGGGATGTGACTGAATTTGGAGTACATTTAGATTAATGCCTCGACGCAGAATATGTTAAAGACTCAGATGCTACACAACTTGGTGTATGTTCATTATAACTTGAAATTGAGAGAGATACATATAAGGATGACCCGCATCGACTACATGCCGATTAACCCTGATTCAATCTTCCGGAGGGACCTCGCCGATGAGTGGGTATCATAAAGGACCTCACTACTAGACCAGGATTTTCTTAGTGGGGCAATTGCCAATATGAAGATGAGGTGTAGGATGACAAGGAGACAGATGAGACAATGGAAAACGACTGTCAAGGTTCAGTCGTCCAGGAATGTGAAGGGACGAACCATAATGCGGTGCCCAATGATCAGGAAGATTCGATGAGATTGGCTTAGGAGGAAGTATAGGCATCAAGACGTAGTAGTTACACGACATGGGAGAGACGAAGCCATAGCAGCCACCGTAACCTGGTTATTCATGATGATGATAATATTGAAGCTGTTGAGGGCCACAACATATAATAGGGTGGGGGTAACTGTTATGACCCCGCTCTTTGATCCCTACGTACTCTATTGGAGGGCGACAGAGTGCGAGATCACGAACAGAGGTTGCGTACGTCACTCAGGTGAGAGTGGCATCAAAATGTATTAGAAGTACAAAATCAAAGCAAACCACGAGAAATAAATAAAACTCATACATGCACTAAAAACTGAATAATTAAAACCATTAAATTTCAATAAAACTCCAAGATTCTTTACACTGTTGTTCAAGGCATACAAGCCTAACATACAACACATCGATCAAAACAACATGTGGCAATGCCACCAGACGCCTACTATGCAAAAAGAGATCCCTGATAGGTCTGAAGCTTCAAAAATCTACCGCCACCACTCTGCTGCTCGACTCCCACAGTCAAGTGCTATCACTCTAGGTAATGGATACTTTTTTTTCACTGTCACTTGGTTTAGCTGTCTATAAGCGATACACAACCTCATGGTCCGATCTTTCTTTTTAACAAACAATACCGGAGCACCCAGAGGTGACACACTGGGTCTGATAAAATCTTGCTCTAGTAATTCTTCCAATTGTTGTTTAAGTTCCTTAAGTTCTGCTGATGCCATTCGGTAAGGGGCCTTCGAAATTGGGGCTGTCCCGGGAAGTAACTCAATAGAGAATTCAATTTTCCTATCAGGTGGTAACCATGGCAATTCCTCAGGGAATACGTCAGGAAATTCTAGGACGACCGGAATGGTGTCCAAGTTTATCTTTTCCTTTATATCTTCTTTAATATGGGCAAGAAAACCTTAACATCCCTTTTGAATGAGACAATTAGCCCGAATGGAGGAGATTAAAAATGGTGGGGAGGCTTCTTTGATACCTTGGAAGTAAAATACTTGTTGATTTTGAATACAAAAGGTTACCATTTTCTTGTAACAATCATTACTTGCATGGTATGCAGAGAGCCAATCCATGCTTATGATCACATCAAAGTCTTGAATTTCTAGGAGTATTAAATCCACTAGAAGTTCCTTTTCTTCTATCCTTAACATACAAGATTCGTATACTAGATTGGTATTAATTAATATCCCCATAAGTGTAGCTGCCTCTAAAATGTATTCCAATTGTTCTGATTCTACCCTTAAATGGCATGTAAAGTGTGGTGACGCAAATGAATGAGTAGATCCAGGATCAATTAAAACATGAGCTGCTTTTTGAAAAATAGTAAGAGTACCTTGGATCACCGATTTTGAGGCCTGAGCGTCTTGCTTAGTGATTACGAATACTCTTCCCTTTGTCTAAGGTTTTTGGGCTGCCTCTTCAAGCTTCGAATGTTGCTGCATTTTAAGGCAGGACAATCTTTGATCTTGTGCCCAACTTCCCACATTGGAAACAAGCTCCAGTTTCCCAATAACAAGGTCTCATTCTATGTTTCTTCCCACATTTTTTACAAGGCTCTAGTGGGCTTTGAAATGGCACGGGCCTTGGCCTTTTGTTTGCTCCTTCAAATTGTTGTCGATTAAATGGTATTGGTCTACTATAACTTCTCTGGTTTTTCCTCTTTTGGTAATTTTCGACATCTTTTTCAACAATTTGGGCTCGATCTACTATTTCGGCATAAGTTTCGAATTTTAATACTGATATTCTGCTTCTGATGGCTGGTCTAAGGCCCCTTTCAAATTTTTTCACCTTTCTTGCCTCATTGTTGCCCATGTGTGGTGCAAACCTGACTAATTCAGTAAACTTGACTTCATACTATGCTATTGTCCCGTTCCCTTTGACTAATTCCAGAAATTCCATTTCTTTTTTATCTCGAACAAAGTATGGGAAGTACTTTTCATTAAATGTCGCTAGAAATACTTCCCAAGTCAAGGGTTTATTTTCTAGGACCAATACTCCTTTTGCCATCCGCCACCAATGTTGGGCTTCACCTTCCAACATAAAGACTGCCAAAGTGACTGTCTTATCATCAAGACATTCCATTACCTCGAATATTTTCTCCAATTGCATAATCGATCCCTCAGCTTCTAGTGGGTCTGCAGCACCTTTAAAAGAAGGTGGTTTTAATTTCTTAAATTGGTCGATATTACACCCACTATTTTCCGTAGCTGACTGCCTTGGTGTATTAATGTTTTCCATCTGATGTTGCATAAGGGCAACCATATTTTCCAAGGCTTTATGAATTCACTCCATATTAGCTTCAGCCATTCAAGATCTTGACCTTGTACTAATCTGTACGTACAATAAATATGACTTGGAGTACATTCTTTTCAAATTTCCTAAGAATCCGAAACCGATTGCTCTGATACCATAATTATCACACCCCAAGATTTATAACATTGGAATCCCTGAGATGTAACAGTCTATCTTTAACAAAACGAAATTTTTCTATTTCACCATTTATTGCACTAAAACAGATTTTTCCATTTCTATGAGTCTGTACAAAGTCTACTCATAACTAGTATTAACATGAAGGTTTAGATATACATATGTTGATAGGACAAAATTTACAACAGTGAATTTGAACAAAGTCACAAAGAGAAAATTTCATCATAACTATGACTTCTTCCAAAGTTGGTCCTGTTGTTGCTTCAACTAGGGAGGTTGCAATTACCCTGAAATATTTTTACCACAGTTTGATGAGTTTGGCTACTCAGTAAGTGATCATCATAGTCCTCAAAAATAATCATAGTCGAAGGATGTAAGCATTTTCAAAAAGAGGGGTATATTAAAAATAATGCGAGCCAAAAAGCATTTATGGATAACAATTTCACTTTCAGAAATGCACAATTAAACGTAATCCAAATGATTGAAATGCATATAAATATTTTAACAGCAATGCATAACTAAAAGGATTTCACAAAATACCCTATTGTCGTCCCAAGTAAGTAACCTATATACCCCATCAACGTCTTGGATAAGTCCAAACGTACCTCATTGGCGTCCCGGATGAGTCTAAATAGTCCCTACCGGCATAACCAAATAAGTCCAAACTATCCCTGCAGATCCAAACATACCTCACCGGCGTCCCGATGAGTCCAAATAGTCCCTAGCGATATAACTGGATAGGTCCAAACAATCCCTGCAGGTCCAAACGTACCTCACCGGCATATTGGATGAGTCCAAATAGTCCTTATCGGCGTCTCGGATAGATCCACACATACTTAAATTATCTCAGAAACTCTTTAACATCATAAAGCTTCAACATCGTATATTCAGAGTGTCATTGAAATCATTAACAGGACTTCACTTGAAGTAATTTAAACAATTACTTTCATTGAAATATTTGTAAGTAACCAATCAAACAATTTGGATAAAAATTTCAGAAGGTAGCAGATCGAACATCTATATTTGAAGTGGAATCCAATAGGCAGTCCATTATCAATATTAGAGCTTTTATAGAAATCCAAGGTTAAACACATAAATATAACAATTTTATGGGATGTAATTTCATAATTAATTATTTTAAAGGAATAGGTAAAACTTATAGTATCTAAAATTCATAGACAAACAAAAGTACAATTAAATGCAGAAATGCGTAAATCTCACAGTATTGGCAGTATTATAATTAATTGCAGAAAAATCAATTTTTCGCTTAATGATTTTACCAGAAATGACCTCACTTACACATAAATTTTACAGTGTCTAAAAGTCATAATAATAGGCAGAAATTTTATTTTTAATAATTCACAATGTCTAAATTTCTAATAAACAAAAATAATAATTTTAACAGAAAAAATGATACCATATGCGCATAAAATTACAGTATAAAAATGGTGAATTGGCTATTTTTCAGGATAATGAGATCATTTA
The DNA here is from genome assembly GCF_000471905.2 of Amborella trichopoda. Next base: position 1,948,886 of record NW_006499973.1, on the reverse strand, counting down.
CCTATAATATTTGAAAGGGAACTTTCGGTAAAAATTCAGCTAGAGAGAAGGAGTTCACTGTGTTCTTTAATTCACAAAGAGGGCTCAACTTTACTGAGAGGGAGGGGCGTAAGAGAGAGTGTTTTTGCATAGAGAGATTCCAACTCGTTCTCCTCTTTTCAAACACAAAAAAAATATTATTATAATATATTATTAACCCACCACATACATGAGGTGTTTAGAAGGTGTTACATTAACACTTAATGCCCACGTCTCTAGAGGACGTGGTACAAGAAACAAAAGGCGAAGATAAAAAGAGCAAAAAAAAAAAGATGGTCCCTAAGGACCAAATGATTTGCATAGAACATCAAAGGTCAAATGTTGTTTTTTTTTTTTTTTTTTTTTGAAGTTTAGTATTGTTACATTCTTCCCCCCTTAAAGAAATTTAGTCCTTTAAATTTGTGTACTTGATTGCTGAAAAAGATAGGGGTTTTTTTCTCTGATTTCATCTTCTCGTTCCCAAGTTGACTCCTCTCTCGAATGATGCTGCCACAATACGCGAACCAAAGGAATCTCTTTGTTGCGCAATACCTGCACGCTCCTATCCAGTATCAATCTTGGCTGCTCAATAAAGGTCAGGTCCTCCCTGAACGGTAAAGGTTCATATTTCAGGACATGGGATGAGTCGGGCTGACATTTTCGTAATGAGGATCAATGGAAGACATTATGGATGTTTGGTAATTCAGGCGGTACGGCAAGTCTATAAGCGACACCATCGACTCTCTCCAGGATTTCAAAGGGTTTGATGTAACGGGGGCTCAACTTTCCTTTCTTGTCGAATCTCATGATGCCCTTTATTGGCGACACCTTTAGGAAGACCCGATCACCTTCCTCAAATTCAAGGTCTCTCCGTCGGTTATCGGCATAACTCTTCTGCCGACTCTGAACTATCTCGAGCCTTTCTCGAATTAATATTATCATATCTAAGGTTACCTGGACGATTTCTGGTCCCAAAAGCCTTCTTTCACCAACCTCGTCCTAACAGACGGGTGACCTGCATCTCCTTCCATACAGGGCTTCATATGGTGCCATTTGAATACTAGTTTGGAAGCTATTGTTATATGCAAACTCAATCAGGGATAAATGGTCATCCCAACTTCCTTTGAAGTCAATGACACAGGTCCTTAGCATATCTTTCAAGGTCTAGATGGTCCTCTCTAATTGTCCATCAGTTTGGGAGCGAAAGGCGGTACTAAAAGTAAGTTTCGTCCCCATGGCTGACTGTAGCCTAGCCCAAAATTTAGAAGTAAACCGAGTGTCCCTGTCCGATACAATACTGATCGAAACTCCATGTAACCGTACTATTTCCTTAATGTACAACTGGGCTAGTCAATCCAAAGTGTAAGTCATGCGAATTGGTAGGAAGTGAGCAGCTTTAGTCAGCCAGTCCACAATGACCCAAATGCTATCATGCCCCAAACTTGTTCTAGGCAAACCAGAGACAAAATCCATAGAAATGTGCTACCACTTCCACTCTAGCACGGGTAAAGGCTGCAACAACCCAGCAGGCTTCTGATGCTCAGCTTTTACTTGCTGACATGTTAGGCACTTGGATATAAATAGTGCTATTTCCTTTTTCATGTCATTCCACCATTAAGTTTTCTTCAGGTCCTGATACATCTTAGTACTTTCGGGATGTATAGTATAACGGGAGTAATGTGCTTCTTCCAAGATAGATTTCTTTACATTCTCATCATTCGGGACACAAATCCGACCTCTAAATCTCAATATATCATCGTTGCTTATAGAAAATTCGTCTCTCTTTCCCAACTTCACCTCTTCTGCAATTTTTATAAGCGGAGGGTTCTTATTTTGTGCCAACCGAATCTGTTGAATTAATTGGGGCTCTGCCTTAATATTGGCAATCATATCTACCACACCATTAAAAGACGAAGCAAGATGCCACTCCACTATTTCTTCTAACAATTTCATTTCTTGAATCATTATATAAGCTAAAACTCCTGCAGATTTCCTACTTAGAGCATCGGCCACAACGTTAGCCTTTCTTGAATGATAATGGATTGTACAATCATAGTCTTTTAGGAAATCCATCCATCTTATCTGCAGCATATTCAAATCTTTCTGGGAAAATAGGTATTTCAGACTCTTATGATCTGTGTATATTTCGAATTGCTCATCATATAGATAATGCCGCCAAATTTTCAAAGCAAATACTATTGCAGCTAGCTCCAAGTCATGAATTGGATATTTCTTCTCATATTCTTTCAACCGCCTGGATGCATATGCCACTACCTTCCCATGTTGCATTAATACACAGCCCAAGCCTTTATGTGAAGCATCACTATAAATCACAAATCCCCCACTCCCCTTAGAAATTGTTAAAATAGGTATTGAAGTCAATCGAGCTTTTAGTTCTTGAAAACTCTCTTCACATTCCTTTGTCCACTCAAATTTGACATTTTTCTATGTCAATCGAGCTAATGGAGTTGCAAATCGAGGGAATGCTTCTACAAATCTTTTGTAATATCCTGCCAATCCCAAATAACTTCGAATTTCAGTTGCATTGCTTGGTTGTTTCCAATTAACTACGGTTTCAACTTTTGAAGGATCAACTGATAAGCCTTCCTTTGACATCACATATCCTAAAAATGTCACTTGTTCAAGCTAAAATTTACATTAACTTAGTTTGGCATACAACTTCTTTTCTCTTAGTGTTTGCAATACCATTCTTACACATTGTTCATGTTCCTCCCGATCCTTGGAATAGATTAGAATATCATCGATGGATACCACAATAAACCTGTCTAAAAAAAACTTAACAATTAGATTTATCAAATCCATAAATGCAGCTGGTGCATTGGTTAATCTAAAAGACATGACTAAAAATTCATAATGGCCATACCTTGTTATGAAAGCGGTCTTGTGAATATCATCACTTTTAATCTTAAGCTGATGGTACCCAAATCTAAGATCAACTTTTGAAAATACTTGTGATCCTTGTAATTGATCGAATAAATCGTCAATTATAGGTAGTGGATACTTATTTTTCACTGTCACTTGGTTTAACTGTCTATAATTGATACACTACCTCATGGTCCCATCTTTCTTTTTAACAAACAATAGTGGAGCACCCCAAGGTGACACACGGGGTCTGATAAAACCTTGCTCTAGTAATTCTTCCAATTGTTGTTTAAGTTCCTTAAGTTTTGCTGGTGCCATTCGGTAAGGGGCCTTAGAAATTGGGGCTATCCTGGGAAGTAACTCAATAGAGAATTCAATTTCCCTGTCAGGTGGTAACCTTGATAATTCCTCAAGGAATACGTCAGTAAATTCTTGGATGAGTCCAAGTTTATCTTTTCCTTTCTATCTTCTTTAATATAGGCAAGAAAACATTGACATTCTTTTCAAATGAAACGATTAGCCCGAATGGAGGAGATTAAAAATGGTGGGGAGGCTTCTTTGATGCCTTGGAGGTAAAATACTGGTTGATTTGGAATACAAAAGGTAACCACTTTCTTTTAACAATCAATACTTGCATGGTATGCAGAGAACCAATCCATGCCTATGATCACATCAAAGTCTTGAATTTTTAGGAGTATTAAATCCACTAAAAGTTCCTTTTCTTCTATCCTTATTACACAAGATTTGTATACTAGATTGGTATTAATTAAATTCCCCATTGGTGTGGCTACCTTTAAAAGGTATTCCAATTGTTCTGGTTCTACCCTTAAATGTTATATAAAGTGTGGTGACACAAATGAATGAGTAGATCCAGGATCAATCAAAACATGAGCTGCTTTTTGAAAAATAGAAAGAGTACCTTGGATCGCCGATTTGGAGGCCTGAGCGTCTTTCTGAGTGATCGCGAATATTCTTCCCTTCGTCTGAGGTTTTTGGGCTGCCTCTTCAGGCTTCGAATGTTGCTGCATTTTTAAGGCAGGACAATCTTTGATCTTGTGCCCCAACTTCCCACATTGGAAACAAGCTCAAGTTTCCCAATACCAAGGTCTCATCCCATGTTTCTTCCCACATTTTTTACAAGGCTCTAGTGGGCTTTGAAATGGCGTGGGCCTTGGCCTTTTGTTTGCTCCTTCAAATTGTTGTCGATTAAATGGTATTGCCCTACTCTGACTTCTCTGGTTTTTCTTCTTTTGGTAATCTTCGCAATCTTTTTCAACAATTTGGGCTCGATATACTATTTCGACACAAGTTCCTAATTTTAAGACTGATATTCTGCTTCTGATGGCTGGTCTAAGGCCCTTTTCAAATTTTTTCACCTTTCTTGCTTCATTGTTGACCATATATGGTGCAAACCTGGCCAATTAAATAAACTTGACCTCATACTGTGCTATTGTCCTGTTTCCTTGGACTAATTCAAGAAATTCCATTTCTTTTTCATCTCCAATAAAATCTGAAAAGTATTTTTCATTAAATGTCTCTAAAAATACTTCCCAAGTCAAAGGTTTATTTTCTAGGACCAATACTCCTTTTGCCATCCGCCACCAATGTTAGGTTTCACCTTCCAACATAAAGACCGCCAAAGTGACCTTCTTATCATCAAGACATTCCATTACCTCGAATATTTTCTCCAATTGCATAATCCATCCATCAGCTTCTAGTGGGTTTGCAGCACCTTAAAAAGAAGGTGGGTTTAATTTCTTAAATTGTTCAATATTACACCCACCATTTTTCGTAGTTGACTGCCTTGTTGTATTATTGTTTTCCATCTGATGTTGCCTAAGGGCAACCATATTTTCCAAAGCTTTATGAATTCCCTCCATATTAGCTTCAGCCATTCAGGATCTTGACCTTGTACTAATCTGTACATACAATAAATATGACTTAGAGTACATTCTTTTCAAATTTCCTAAGAATCTGAAACCTATTGCTTTGATACCATAATTGTCACACCCCAAGATTTATAACACTGGAATCCCTGAGATATAACAATCCATCTTTAACAAAACGAAATTTATCTACTTCACCATTTATTGCACTAAAACAGATTTTTCCATTTCTAAGAGTATGTACAAAGTCTACTCATAACAAGTATTAACATGAAGGTTTAGATATACATCTGTTGATAGGACAAAATTTACAATAGTGAATTTGAACCAAGTCACAAAGAGAAAATTTCATCATAACTATGACTTCTTCCGAAGTTGGTCCTGTTGTTGCTTCAACTAGGGAGGGTGCAATTACCCTGAAAATTTTTTACCATAGTTTGATGAGTTTGGCTACTCAGTAAGTGATCATTATAGTCCTCAAAAATAATCATAGTCGGAAGATGTAAGAATTTTCACAAAGAAATGTCTATTAGAAATAATGCGAGTCAAAAAACATTTATGGATACAATTTCACTTTCAGAAATGCACAATTAAACATAATCCAAATGATTGAAATGCATATAAATATTTTAACAGCAATGCATAACTCAAACGATTTCACAAAATACCCTACTGGCGTCCCAAGTAAGTCACCTATATACCCCATCAGTGTCCTGAATAGGTCCAAACAATCCCTGTAGACCTCACCGGCATCCTGGATGAGTCCAAATAGTCCCTACCGGCATAACCAGATAAGTCCAAACAATCCCTGCAGATCTCGATGAGTCCCAATAGTCCCTAGCGACATAACCAGATAGGTCCAAACAATCCCTGCATGTCCAAACGTACCTCATCAGCATATCGGATGAGCCCAAATAGTCCTTATCGGCGTCCCGAATAGGTCCACACATACTTAAATTATCTCAGAAACTCTTTAACATCAAAAAGCATCAACATCGTATATTCAAAGTATCATTGAAATCATTAAAAGGAATTCACTTAAAGTAATTTAAACAATTACTTTCATTGAAATATTTGTAGGTAACCAATCAAACAATTTGGATAAAAATTGCAGAAAGGTAGCAGATCGAACATGTATATTTGAAATGGAATCCAATAGGCAGTCGATTATCAATTTAAGAGCTTTTATAGAAATCCAAGGTTAAACACATAAATATCACAGTTTTACGGAATGTAATTTCGTAATTAATTATTTTACAGGAATAGGAAAAACTTATAGTATCTAAAATTCATAGACAAACAAAAATACAATTAAATGCATAAATGCGTAAATCTCACAGTATTGGTAGTATTATAATTAATTGCAGAAATATTAGTTTTTCACATAATGATTTTACCAGAAATGACATCACTTACACATAAATTTTATAGTGTCTAAAAGTCATAATAATAGGCCAAAATTTTATTTTTAATAATTTACAATGTCTAAATTTCTAATAAACAAAAATAATAATTTTAACAGAAAAAAAATGATACCATATGCGCATAAAATTAGAGTATAAAAATGGTGAACAGGCTATTGTTCAGGATAATGAGATCATTTATCTATAATATTTGAGAGGGGACTTTCGGTAAAAATTCGGCTAGAGAGAAGGAGTTCACTGCGTTCTTTAATTCACAAAGAGGGCTCAACGTTATTGAGAGAGAGGGGCGTAAGGGAGTGTTTTTGTAGAGAGAAAATCCAACTCGTTCTCTTCTTTTTAAACACAAAAAAAATATTATTATAATATATTATTAACCCACCTCATACATGAGGTGTTTAGAAGGTGTTACATTAACACTTAAAGCCCACGTTCCTAGAGGACGTGGCACAAGAAACAAAAGGTAAAGGCAAAAAGAGTAAAAAAAATGATGGTTCTTAAGGACCAAATTATTTGTATAGACCATCAAAGGTAAAAGTTTCTTTCTTTTCGTTTGTTTTTTTTTTTTTTTTAAGTTTTAGGATTGTTATATAAGCGGAGTGAGCTATAAGCCCCATAAGTAGATCACTACCCTTGCATTCCTACCTACATGTATATATATAATAATATGGTCTATGGTTCATCAGAAAATCATATTAGCATCACAGAGTAGGATCGTGCATAAGAATATATATATATATATATATATATATATATTTGTCGTGTATAAAGAGAGTAACATTCAAATATCATAATATCCATTGTTCTTGAGATGGCAGATACATCTATGCTCATTACAATTACAGTCAGATATTCACACAGAATTGTTTGAAGACATTTTTCTGCACCATGGATCCTCGATGCGAAATAAAAGGGAGAAGTCGGTCAATAAAGCCTAACAAACAGTGGAAATTTCAACAGTATCAAAATGGCCCCAGAACTGGTCAAGATCTTCATAAGACTTCAAGAAGTCTCCTGCCAAGTTTCATCGCATTCCGACATGTCAAAGGCAGTGCAGACTGAGAAACAGCTTCGGTAAAATCAGCCTCCATCACCTTGAAATGGACCCCTATAACTAGAGTTCTATTTTTGGTGCAATAAATTGCTGTGAGACCACTGCCATTGAAATTGGCACGGTCGAAAGCCTCTATGGTTCAAGTTTCGACTTAATCGAGCACTCCAGGACAAAGTTATGGGTAAAACACCGAAAAGGTACAGGTTGCACACTATTCCCATGTGGCCTCCCTGCACCATAGCACCATTAAATGTGACTGCTTTTGCAGCCTCGGGCAGTAACTTTCAGGGTCTATACTCGTCCCGAGTCGGATGATGCTCAAAGTTTGTGAGCGTGTCCGTCTCGTCAAGACGAGGGTTTTGATATGTGGCAAGCGTCGTGACGACGCCTGAGCAAGGAGAAAAGCTAGAGAGAAGTTGCTGATCCATGAAGAACGCTGCAGAAAAATCAGTAGCAACACGCCTCTCTCGAGTGGCCAAATCACGACGCTCGTACATCGGATTGATGCAAGACTGGTTCCATCACGTGCGTAAGGTTCATGGATAACATTGGTCTGAACCCCGCGCATGATGAACGGTCGGATTTCACACAAAGCCAATAAACTGACTGCAAATTTGGACGCCGAAATTTCATATTCCGACCAAACTCAAAACTCACGAAATCTTCGTCCTGGCACGAAATCGAGATGCGTTTGTTGCCAATCGTGACGGCATGCTTAGTGTGATCAACTGAAGAAATCACGGTAAAACAACAAGAAACGAGCACATTATCGATCCGAAGTATTCAAGCTTCATCCAAATTTTAAGTCACATGATCGTGGCTTAAAAACATGATCCATGGCTCGAAATTGGTATCAATCAATCGTCATGCCGAGCCCTACAAGAAAATAATCATCTTTCGGTCAAACGGGCACCAGAGCAACCCCGGATCATTTACGAAATATCACGTACATTCAAGGGCAGTAGCAAGGACTGTTTTGAACTTTTATGCATTGTTAAGCAAGGGCAAAACAATCATTTTGTATCTATTTTTAAAATTTCTTTAATTCAATTAAATCTTAATTTTTAGCAATTAAGTTTAATTTTAATAAATCTACCCATGTTTGAACAAAAGATTATATATATCACAAATGACGGACATGGTATGCACCCACAAAGGCCACCATGGGTAAAATAAGTCAAAAAGAAAAAGACGGGCATAGTGAAAACCCACAAGGGCACTATGGGCAAGATTGTCAAAATAAAGGGGGTGTGGTGAAAACCCTTCGGGGAACTAACTCTCAAATGACGGGCGTGTTGATCCTCCCCTACAGGTCATCACAAGTAAAAATGTCAAACGCCCATGTAGCAAGACGTTAAACTACACAACATATAGTCCATTCGCACGACTATAAACTGTTTCATGTTCCTACATGTCTCCAGGGGGTTACCACATGACACCCTCCTACACCTCCTCTACTACATCCTTCTTCACAAGCCCTTGTGAAAGGACACCACCCCTTTGACATGTCCTCCCTAATCAAGGTGTACCTCTGTTGCAACTGTGAGGCTTCGAAGCAAAGTGTGCATTTCAAAGCATGTGCCCGCCTCTACAAAGCCATATATTAAAGAGGTGTACCGTAGCTCCGACTGTGAAGCTTCGAAGCAGAGCATGCAACCATCAAAGCATGCGCCCACCTCTATAAAGCCATATATTAAAGAGGTGTACCACAGTTCCGATTGTGAGGTTTCAAAGCAGAGCATGGAATCGTCAAAGCATGCGCCCGCCTCTATAAAGCCATAAATCAAAGAGGTGTACTACAGTTCCAACTTTGAGGCGTTGAAGCATAGCATACACTTCAAAGCATGAGCTCGCCTCTACAAAGCAATATCACAAAGAGGTGTACCACAGTTCCAACTGTGAGGCTTCGAAGCAAAGCATGTAACCATCAAGTTATGCGCCCACCTCTACAAAGACATATATTAAAGAGGTGTACCACAGTTTTAACTGTGAGGCTTCAAAGAAAAGCATGCAACGCATGTTCCCGCCTCTACAAAGCAATATCTCAAATAGACATACCATAGTCTCAACCATATACCCCTACACCTGATAGGGTGCTTTCACCACCCATTCCACGCATCATAATTACCTCAAGACTCTCCTGGCCTCCATTTTTCCAGTTGAGTCACACCACTCATAGCCCCCTTAAGCCTCCATCATGCACCTTTAACTACCCATGACCCCACTTCTTGTCATGCGTACCCTTATGCTAGACCCCATTACCGTCGAGCGAGTTCTACCACTATGTGCTCCGGCCTGTCATCCTCAGTGGAGTTACATGAACCCTCATCCTTCACCCCAGGGAGTCACACTTGCCCTCTTAATCCCCAGTGAAGTTCGCTTTTGTTTGCCACTCCTCGTAAGGCCACCATCTTCATCTAAAACTCTCTGCTTGTGTATAGCCTTAACTATTTTATCCCTAGGGAGCCAGATTGCTCTCCACAGACCTATCCCCCATGCAGCTTCACCTACATGGTGACCCTCACAATTGTCTGTGCTGCATGACCGTAAACTACACAGCCATGGTCTAGGTGCACGACCCTAAACAGCATGGTCCAAACGATATGACCTTAAACTGCAGCGGAGGTCTAGTTGCTCGACCTTAAAACTGCATGGTCCTAGCTGTAGGACTTTAAACTGCATAGCCATATATGACCTTCAACCATAGTGCACGTCCTGGCCACATGACGTTAAACTGCTTTGCACAGGTCCCGGAGGCATGACCTTAAAGACGCCCCACATATGCGCACATGACCTTTACGTGAAACTTCACGCACGCCTTCCCTAATCGACCCATTCGTGTACACACACCACTTTCATTGCTGCCTCAATGAGTCCATATCCCTTCACTACCATTTATCATTCCCCAGTGAGTTTCACCCATGCTCACAAAATGACAAACCATCCCGCCATCCATACTCGCCGTCAGCTAGTGGGTCACCGCTTTTCACCCACCATTCATACATCATTTATCTTTCATAGGTAACCTCGTGTCATCTCCCCAAAGTGAGTCAAAACCACCACCATACTCACTCCATGGCCTCCACAGACTGCCATTCATCACCACTACGGTCCAGCTGTATGACCTTAAACTATAGTGCACATTCTGGCCGCATGACATTAAGAGGCTTCGCATAGGTCCCGACAGCATGACCTTAAACATGCCTTCACAATAAAAAAAGAAAATAATGGTGTATACTTGGATAAGGGAACCCCATAAGTAAAAATAACTGACGGGCATGGTCACGAAACCATGAGTAAAAAAGTTCCGTGACAACATAAAACCAGGCACGGTGAAAACCCAAAAGGGTGCCGTGAGGAAAAATAGATGAAAAGGGTGGACATGGCCGAAAGGTCATGGGTAAAAGAGCCCTGAATAAAAGGAACTTGGTGAAAACTTTCTTTATAGTGCCACTTCCCTAGTCCAGGTGAAAACCTGAAAAAGGGCGCTTGGACTAACAAAGCAGGTTTACGTAGCATCACAGCCTCAACCGACACCCAATTGCCAAACATGCATAATTCTTGCTAGCATGGTCCACATAAAATCCTCAGCTGCTAGCATCCAATCACAACACAAAATGGCTCACCCAAGAGTGAGAGCCTCACAAGATCTCCCAAACTTCGACACCAAACACAAAAAAGTCCCTGAGGGTGCAGGCGATGAACAATAAATCCCTCAAAAACAAAAAGAGTCCCAGAGGGAGCGAACGATGAATAATAAATCCCTAAAAAACAAAAAGAGTCCCTGAGGGTACGGGCAATGAATAATAAATCCATCAAAAACAAAAAGAGTCCCAGAGGGTGCGGGCGATGAACAAATAAATCCCTCAAAAAGAAAAAGAGTCCCTGAGGGTGCGGGCGATGAACAATAAATCCCTCAAAAACAAAAAGAGTCCCTGAGGGTGCAGGCGATGAACAATAAATCCCTCAAAATAAAAAAGAGTCCCTAGGGTGAGGACGATGACTAAAAGATCCTTCAAAGACACAAATGGCCCCCAGAGGTACTGTCTGATAGGGTGAGGACCGTAAATACCAATCTCTTCATGTCGCAAACTCGTTTGATAGGGTGACGACAATAAAAACTAATCCCTACGGTCTTGTGAGGGTGAGGATCGCGAAATGATCCCTCAAAGTCTCTTCTCCCCCTAAATCCTCTACGCATAGACCTGTACATTACATCCAAACGTCTGAGCATCCTAGTTTCAGCATTGTGTGAATTTCTCCTCGGCGTTCACCTGGTCTTGTGGCTAGGAAGAGAAAAAAAATAAAGCTGAAGGAAATTTTTTGAATGTTAACCTTCTCGCTTATCTCGAAGCACAACATTTGGTGGGGCATGTTGCTTGAAGACATTTTTCAACACGATGGGTCCCCGATGCGAAATAAAAGGGAGAAGTCAGTCAATAACGCCTGAGAAATAGTGAAAATTTCAACAGTCTCAAACTAGCCCCAGAACTGGTCAAGATCTTCAAAAAGTCTCCTGCCAAGTTTCGTCGTATTTCGACATGTCTAAGGCAGTGCAGGCTGAGAAACAGTTTCGGCACAATCAGCCTCTTGGACACTAAAACGGACCCCTGTAACTATAGCTCTATTTTCGGTGCATTAAAGTGTTGTGGGACCACTGCCATTGGAACCGGTACGAGGTCAAGTTTCGGTATAATCGGGCACTCCGAAACAAAGTGATGGGTAAAATACCGAAAAGGGGTAGGCCGCATACTATTCCCGTGTGGCCTCCCAGCATCAAAGCACCATTAAAGGTATATGTTTTTATAGCCTCGAGCAGTGACTTCCGGAGTCAATATCTCACTCGTCTCGAGTCGGATGATGCTTAAATTTTGTGAGCATGTTCGTCTCGTAGAGACGAGCATTTTGAAATGTGGTACGCCATGTGACGACTTCCGAACAAGGAGAAATACTAGAAAGACGTTATTGATTCGTAAAGAAAGGAGCAAGAAAATCAGCAACGACATGCCTCTCTAGAGCTGCCAAATCACGGCGCTAGCTCATCGGATTAACGCAGGACTAGTTCCATCGCGTGCGTAAGGTCCATGGCTCCGACCTTATGAACGGTCGGATTTCGCACATAAAGCTAATAAAGAGACTGTAAATTCCAGCGCTGGAATTTCAGATTCCGGTCAAAACTAAAAAGTTGCGAAATCTTCGTCTGGGCACGAAATCGAGTTGCGTTTATTGTCACGCGATCGTGATGGTATGCTCAGCGTGATCCAGTGCAAAAGTCACATAAAAACATTAAGAAATGAGCACACTATCGATCCGAAGTTTTCAATATTCATCTAAATTTCAAATTACATGATCGTAGCCTAAAAACAAGATCCATGGCTCAAAATTGGTATCAAATCAATCGTCATGCCGAGCCCTATAAGACAACAATCATCTTTTCGGACAAACGGGAACCAAAGCGACTTCGGATCATCTATAAAAGATCACACACATTCTAGGGCAGCAGCAGGGATTGTCTTAGAATTTCATGAATTGTTAATCAGGAGCAAAACATTCATTTTACACCAATTTTTAGAATTTTTTTAATTTAATTAAATCTTAATTTTCAGCAATTAGATTTAATTTTGATCAATCCACCGATGTTTGAGCAAACGCTTATATATATCATGTTATATCATTGTACAAGAGACCCTACTGAGTTGAATAAAATTTCCATAATTTTTCATTATTGGTCACATTTTGAGAGAAAGAGAGAGGAAGGAGAGAGAAACTTTTAAGTCGGTATGCCTGAGATTAGCATAAATCTATTTCTCTCTCTTCTCTTTCTCTCTTCCCTTTTACCGACGGCAGAGCCCCATCGCCTTCTTTGTTTCGCTTTTCCTCATTCTCTTTTTCTCTTTTTCTTTTTTGGTTTTACGTGACCACCGTTTCCTCTCCTCGTAGTCCAACATGACCTGTGTGCCCCTCTCCCCACCATCGTCGTGTGCCTCTCTTCACGCCATCGCCGTGTGCCTCTCTCCACACCATCGCCGAGCCCGGACACCACCATCGCCGGCAGCAACCCATTTTCTTTCCCCAATCATTCGCTGCCTTCTCTCTCCCTAAAAAAAAACCCAACGAACCTGCCTCATCAATCACCCAGTTGCCACAGGGCCTTCCTCCTTCCCTGTCCCTCTCGTCCTTTGTTCCCAAGCACCAGGCAGCAGCTGCCTGCTGCCTCCTTCTTCCCATTTTTGCTCACCTTCTTCCACCCTGCTGCAACCATTACAGCAGCAATCGTCCTTTCCCACCAGCAACCTCTCATCCCTCCACTTCGTCCACAAACCCACTGCTGCGACACCTTCACCTCCGACCAGCAGCTAGCCGCAACTCCTACTCACGAACCCCATATTTCTACCTTTCAATTCGCTGCAGCCTATCCGCTAATCTCCGTCTCTTTCTTCACTACTCTCTCTTTCTCTTCCCTGCTGCGACCCAATTCCAGTCAACAGCCACTTCTCCGAACTTCTTCTTCATCTCTGTCACCCTCTCTCCATCTCAGTTGCAACCAGAACACCACCCAGTAACCATTTCAGCTGCTGCCCCTTTACCGCTGCTGCAACCCAAACTCCATTGTCTGCCTCCCCTGCTTCTGCCACCAACTGCCACCTCGGCTGCCAATTTCGTAATCTCCACCTTTCCCTGTTCTTCTCTCCCATCCGCCGCTACCTCCGCCCTCTTTCTTCCCATCTTCTCCACTGCAGCCAGTCTCTCTCGCAATACCCTCTGCAACACGCCACCAACTTTTCCACCTGATGCTCCTCTCTCATTCACTCGTAACCTCTCGCTGCAACCTTTCGCTCTCTCTCTCTCTGTAAAAAACCCACAAATGAACAGTCGCCTTCGCCATGCTCCTTTTCTTTTTTTTTATCCTTTTCGTTGTTTGTCGTTTTCCCCTTTCACGCTATTTTGTCAAACCCTCTCTCTTCCACTTAATCAACTCTCTCTCTCATAATAAAATAACCCAATTTTAAACCTCTTTTCTACTTATAACCAAAACGTGATTTTTTTTATTCTATAATCTTTCAAATATCAGATCCTCTTTTCTTTCCTCTTAACCTAATGATTTCTTTTTTTATCATTATTATTATACTTCCTTCAACCCATAACCAACTCCTTCTCTCTCATCCAAGCAACTCACGTCCCACCTCTGTCTCTTACTCACGTCCCACTCTCTGTCTCTTTAAACTAATCTTGTTTTTATGAAAACCAAATAAACAAACTAACTTTCTCTCTCTCAACTAAATAATCTATTTTTTTTCTTTTTTTTTATTAAGCCATCTTATTTTACTTTTTCCACCCCTTCCCTTTTATCTCATTCCATGTTACTCCCTCCTTTTATTTCATTTCATTTACTTCAACCTATTTTTCTCTATTCCATTCTATTCTATTTATTTTGCATCACTCATTTTATCTCACCATACTTTACTCTATCCCATCCATTATTTTATTTTAATCTTATTTATTTTCTTCTATCCTTTTTACTTTACTTTCCTTTACTTCATTTTGTTTTAATTTATTCATCTCATTCTTATTCTATTCTAACTCCATTTTCTAATCTTATTTTATTTTAGTTCATCTCTCTCTCATTTTTATTGTAACTCATTTTCCATCAACCTTATTTCACCAGCATTTTTATTTTCACTTTGTCTCTTTTTGAGGACCTAGCGAGAGTTGAGCTAGCCTTCATCTCTTCTCTTTCTTTTCTTTGCTTGTTTGACTAGAGGGCAGGCTGAGCCTTGGGTTGTCGTGCTAGTCTTGTCGTCTAGCAATATTGCCTCCGTACCAGTCTGAGTTACCATGCCCATCTTGCTGCTGCGTCAGACTAGCCATTGCATCAGACTAGTCATCGTGCCAGTTATATCGTCGAGCAGTATTGCCGACGTGCCGGTCTGAGTTAACGTGCACGTCTTGCTGCCACCTCAGACTAGCCATTCTGTCAGGCTGGTCGGTGTTGTCTTTGTCGTCGAGTAGTATTGCCGCCATGCCGGTCTGAGTTATCGTGCCCGTCTTGCCACCACGTCACCGTACTGGTCTAGCCACTGTGCCAACCTAGCCGCCCGGTTAAACTTCTTCTCTCACGTTCACTTCGCCCTGTAACGAGGTGGGGGACCTATGCCCCACTTGTATGTACTTCTAATGTGTGTGTGTGTGTGTGTTTCAGGAAAAGAGAAATAGGCCAAGGGAGGCGATTGCAAACCGGTCGTAGACCAAGGGGCTTTCCAACATGATCTGAGAGGGCACCCACGTAAGCTAGCCCGAGTTTGTCACGGACCCACCCGAGGTAAGTCCCACCTCGGGACCCTATCTCCTCTATCACCGGTTGGTACTTCTGCCCACGTCTTCTTTATGCGGTTCTCGAGATAGCGATCTCAGGCCCCAGGTCCATCTCGAATCTGGAACCACGCCACCAGGTCATCCTGACCCGGAGGGCGAGATCAAGGCATCTAACTAAAAATGCCTAATTCAATCAAGAAGAACATATCTATTTACTCCCGAAGTAGAAGCTATATCAATCAAGCTAAGCCAATCCTATAACTTGGGACTTCTACCCTCATCCAGGAGGGAGGACAAATGGAGGCCCCATTTTGTAATATCTTCACTCACACACACATTTTTCAGCATGCTTTGGGGTTTTCGATAGACTGAGGCCTTGTAAGAAACGACCCTCTCCTTATGCCTTCAAGCAAGAGGCCCAATGGTAGTGCCCATATCAATTTGGGGGGTACGACCCACCCTGTTATTCACAGTCACTCCTCGACTCCACTCCTATCATAAGAGTCGAGGTACAGTATACCCAACTGCCAATGGCGGACCTATTGCGTAGTGGTCATATCACAGATATCAGTTTTCAATATAACAAAAAATTACAAATCCAACTACCAATGGAGGAGCCATTGCGTAGTGGCCATGGTACATATAACAGAATCACAATACCTACTACCAATGGAGGACCCATTGTGTAGCGGTCATAGTACACATAAGAGAATCACAATATCCACTACCAATGGAGGACCCATTACGTAGCGGTCATGACACACATAATAGAATCACAATATCCACTACCAAAGGAGGACCCATTACTTAGCGGTCTTGGCACACATAACATAATCACAATATCCACTACCAATGGAGGACCCACTGTGTAGCAGTCATGGCACATATAATAGAATCATAATATAACATAATCACAGTATCATATTTTCAGCATCACAGTATCATATTTTCAGCATCACAGTCTCATATTTTTCTATAATGTCAGACATTGATGTCCAATCACAAACAGGGCCATAATGCTCGATCTATTTGGAATTTGAAAATGGTTCCAAAACCAAATTCTCACTAGGCATGTGTATCTTTCAAATGGGGGTGGTTTGAAACCGTTTAGACCTCGTTTGGCTATTCAAAAGCTCAATAGAAAGGAAGCATCTCACCTGAAACTTGTTGTGAAGTTGGAATAGTGATATGTCCCACTTGTCACCATTATAAGACAATCCATAAAACATTTTAAAGTGCCTCCAAAACCAAAATTCTAGTAAAACATGTATCTCTCCAAAAAAGGGTAATTTAAAAGCGATTGGACTCCATTTAGTCATTCAAAAGTCCATGGCAACCAAAGTGATGGTTATGAGTTTTAGTGAAATCTGTCCACAGTGACATGCCTTCACTAATTATTGTATAACTTTCAATCTAGGAGGAATTTTGAAATAATTTCTACATATAACTTTAAGCATACTCAGAGATATTTCAATTGGCAGTAATTTGAGAGAAAATGGACTTTCTTTGTTCAATTAAAATTCATAACAACAGAGACATCAGTTCTGCACTTTTACTAAATTTGTCAACAGTGACCTACTTGCATATTTTGAAGCATAACTCTTCATGCATAAGGAATTTGAGCAAGATCCAAACATGAACATTTTAGTAGACACATATATATTTCCAATAGAAGATATTTGAGGTTAATTGGACCTCATTTGATGGGTCAAAAATAAATTACAAAAGCATAGTACTTCCCTGGAAATTTACAATGTAGCGATGGCATTTTTCAAATCACAGTCAATTAGTCCTATGTTATGATATATTTTAATATACAACCTTTCTCAATATTCATTAGATGCATATAAACACTTAATCACAGATTTTCATGAAAATCAAGGAAGATTTTAATGCTTATTTTGACATGCAATGGCAGGCTAAAATTCTGGAAAACATGGCACAACAGGGTACGCATGCAGTCTTAGTTCATGTTTGATCCATGCTTTCATGCCTAAGGACTTACAAGATAGATGTTCCACTTACCTTAGGTGCACTGTGTCTCCAAATCTTCTCTCATAGTCTTCTTCTTCAAGTTCCTAACATGGCTCTTTAATGGTGAACAATGGCTAAAATAATGTGGATCAAAATTGAGAGGCTTTAAAGAGAGAAAGTGAAATGGCTTGTGGGAGAGAGAGAGAGGCTTAAGTACCTTGTAGCTGGGGTGGCAGTCCAAATCTTGCCGAGTGGTAAGCAACGCCCATGCCAAAGCACAAGTGGCGTGTGTGCTCAGCATGAGACCAGCAGGTGGTTGTCATTGTCCAGGCACGGCAATGCCACACAAGGCGATGCCTTTCTTCTCCAAACGGCGATGCCTCCAAAAGGGGATGCCTCTCTTCTACAAACAACGATGCCTCTCTTCTCCAAACGGCGATGCCTCTCTTCTCCAAATGGCGGTGCCCCTCTTCTCTAAACGGTGATGCCTCCAAATAGTGATCGCTCTCTCTCTCTCTTCTCCAAATGGTGATGTCTCCAAACAGCGATCTCTCTCTTCTTATCAGGCTCCTACAGCCGTGCGTGTTTCCATGGCCAGGAAAAACCTTGGTCCTTACATCATCCCCCCCTTAAGAAAGATTTTGTCCTCAAAATCGTTAACTTAGCTATTTAAACAATAGGGGGTATTTATCCCGGATCTCATCTTCTCGCTCCCATGTTGACTCTTCCCTCGAATGATACTGTTATAGAACCCGGACCAGGGGAATCTCTTTGTTGCGTAATACTTGAACCCTCTTGTCCAGTATCTTAATCAGCTGTTCAACTTAAGTCAAATCTTCCTTGATCGGGATTGGCTCATACTTCAAGACATGGGATGGATCAAGCTAATACTTCCTTAACAGTGAAACATAGAAGACATCATGAATATTAACCAATTCGGGTGGTAACGCCAATCGATATGCTGCAGCTCCGATTCTTCCTAAAATTTCAAAGGGTCTAATGAATTGTGAACTTAGTTTTCCTTTCTTACCGAACCTCATAATGCCTTTAGTTGGCGTTACTCTCAAAAGGACCCGATCACCTGCTTCAAACTCGAGGTCTCTTCGATGGTTATCGGTATACCTCTTCTGCCGACTTTGAGCTATTTTGAGCCTTTCTCGAATTAAGGCAATCTTCTTTGATGTCATCTGAACCATTTTCAGCCCTAACAGTCTCCTTTCACCAACTTCACCTGAACATATTGGTGTTCTGCTCTTCCTCCCATATAGGGCCTGAAAAGGTGCCATTTGAATACTACTCTGGAAACTGCTGTTATATGCAAACTCTATTAGAGGCAAGTGATCATCTCGGCTTCCTTTAAAGTCTGTAACACATGCCTTCAACATATCTCCTAGGGTCTAAATAGTTCTCTCTGACTGCCCATCAGTATGGGGGTGGAAAGCAGTACTGAAAGTGAGTCTCGTCCCCAAGGCTGATTGCAGTCTGCTCCAAAACCTCGAAGTAAATCTAAAATTCCTATCGGACACAATGTTAACAGGTATCTCATGCAGTCTTACTACCTCTATGATATATAACTAAGTCAGTATATCAAGGTTAAACGTGGTGCGGACCGGTAAGAAATTGACAGCTTTAGTTATTGGTCCACAATAACTCAAATACTATCGTGTCCAATGCCTGATCTTGGAAACCTAGATACAAAGTCCATAGTGATGTGTTCTCATTTCCACTCTGGCATAGGTAAGGGATGTAACATTTCGACGGGTTTCTGATGTTCAACTTGCACTTGCTGACATGTCAAACACTTAGAAACAAATTGTGCCATATCCCTCTTCATGTTATTCCACCATAAAGTTTTCTTTAAATGCTGATACATTTTTGTGCTCCTTGAGTGCATAGCATAACGGGAGTGGTGTGCGTCTTCTAGAATAGCCCTTTTTGTATTCCCATCACTTGGAACACATACCCGATCTTTAAATTTCAATAAATCATCACTGCTGACAGAGAAATCATCTTTTCTTCTTAACTTTATGTCTTCTAGGATTTTCATTCACTGGGGGTCAATCTTTTATGCTGCCCGGATCGGTTGAAAGAGTTGAGGTTTCACCCTTAGACCCACAGTTATTCCTACCCAATCATTAGGGGGTAGTGTTCGGTGCCATTCCACTGCATCTTCTATTAGTTTCATCTCTTGGACCATCATGTGAGCCATTGACACCACAGGCTTCCTACTCAAGGTATCTGCCACGACATTTGTCTTACCCGGGTGATACTTAATGGTGCAATCATAATCAGTCAGTAGATCCATCCATCTTCTTTGCCTCATGTTCATCTCCTTTTGAGAAAATAAATACTTGAGGCTCTCATGGTCCGTGAATAAATTAAATTGGACCCCATAGAGGTAATGTCTCTAGACTTTCAAGGCAAATACTACAGCTGTAAGTTCCAAATTGTGGGTTGGGTAATTTTGCTCATGCGACTTTAACTATCTGGAGGCATAAGCTATGACCTTCCCTTGCTGCATTAACACACACCCAAGTCCTTTCTGAGAAGCATCAGTGTAGACTACAAAGCCTTCATTTCCTTTTGGCAAAGTTAGTATTGGGGATGTAGTCAATCTTTTCTTTAATTCTTGAAAACTCTTCTCACAATCATCTGACCATATAAATTTCACTTCCTTCTAGGTCAGGCAAGTTAGGGAGAGTGCTATCTTTGAAAAACCTTATACAAAACACCTATAGTATCCAACCAGTCCCAAAAAACTACGAACTTTCGTCACATTTGTCGATCTTCCCCACTTAAGTACAGCTTCAATTTGCAAGGGTCAACAAAGACCCCATCCTTAAAAATAACATGTCCAAGGAAAGCCACGCTTGGAAGCCAAAACTCGCTCTTTCCTAACTTAGCATACAACTTCTATGTCTTAAGAGTCTGGAGGACCCTTCTTAAATGTCGTTCATGTTCTTCTAGATTCCTTGAATATACCATATTGTCATCTATAAAGACCACTATAAAATCATCCAGAAAGGGTCTAAAAACTCTATTCATCAGATCCATAAAGACAGTCGAGGCATTTGTTAATCCGAACGGCATTACTAAGAACTCGTAGTGACCATATCGAGTCTTGAATGTGGTCTTAGGGATATCTTCTTTCTTGACTCGCAGCTGATGATAACATGACCGAAGGTCAATCTTGGAAAACACTTGGGCCCCTTGAGTTGGTAAAAATGGTCATTAATTATGTACTTGTGCTTTACAATGACCTGATTCAGCCGTCGATAGTCTATACATAGCCTCAAGGACCCATCTTTCTTTTTAACAAATAAGACAGGTGCACCCTAGGGCAACACACTAGGTCGAATGAATCCCTTCTCCAGCAACTCTTGCAATTATACTTTTCATTCCTTCAGTTCTGCTAAGGCCATTCTATAAGGGGCTTTAGAGATAGGGGTAGTGTTAGGGACCGCATCTATCTCAAATTCTATTTCCCTAACCAGGGGCAGAGAGGTTAACTCTTCAGGAAACACCTCTGGATAATCCCTCACCACCGATATTTCTTCTAACTTGGACCGGACATCCCGATTTTCTACTACATAAGCTATATACCCAACACATCTTTTAGCCAGCAAATGGGAAGCCCGAAGTTTCGAAATAAAGTTTAGAGGGGAAACATCCTTGATGCCAATAAAGTTCAACTCAAGCTGATTTGGGCGTCTAAGGGTCACAGTTTTATCATGGCAATTTATTGTAGCATGGTACGTGGACAACCAGTCCATGCTTAAAATAACATCAAAATCTTGGATGTCTAACAATATTAAATCTATAGGCAGTACACACCCTTCAAGCAAAACCCCACAGTGTTTATAAATAGTATCAGTTTCTATAGATTCCCCCATAGGTGTGCATACTACCAATGTCCAATCAAGAAAGGAAGGTCTAGCATTTATGTGGCATGCAAAGTGATGTGCAACAAAAGAGTGTGTAGATCCAGGATCAACCAAGATTTTAGCTTCAATGCTACAAATGGAAAGCGTAGACTAAAGCAGATGCCTTGGCTTCTTGTTCAGTGATGGAAAATAACCGACCTTGAGTCTTTGGTCGGTTTTCAGGTCCCTTCACTCGACATCAGGTTTGTCACATTTGAAGCACGCCCTTGTCCTTCTTCAACCCTCAGCTGTCGAATGATTGTCCTTCCCACAATGTGGGCACATCGGGCGCCTGTTCTCCCTTATGTCGCCCGACAAGGTCCTCTGAATCTTCTTACCCCTTTAGTTATCTCTTCCCCTAAAGTTCTTCCTTGGTGGTGATCGAGCCTTTCTCCCCAAGTTTCCAAACTGGGCTGGTCTCGTCTTCCAGTTTCCTTTGACTCGAGACTCTTCGCAGTCCCTCTCAATCTTCAAGGCTAAATCTAGCAAAGGGTAGAAGGTCTTAAGATTCACTAATATCACCCTCCCCCTTATTTCTAGCCTAAGACCTCTCTCAAATTTGTTCGCTTTCTGTGCCTCGGTATTTAATGATATGTGGGACATACCTCGATAGCTCAACAAATTTGGCAGCATACTGCTCCACTAATAGATTCCCCTATTGCAGGTCAATAAATTATGCTTCTTTTCTTTCCCGTAAAGAGTCACGAAAGTACTTCTCATTGAAGGCCTCTAGAAAATTTCCCCAGCTTACTTCTGTCCTTGACTCTTCCCATGATTGCTTCACCGAGCCCCACCAATGTTCAGCATCACCTTCTAGCATGAAGGACCCCATTCTAACCTTCTGTTCATCCGTACAATGCAGTACCTCAAATATCTTTTCTACTTTCCTTCTCCATCGTTCTGCTTTTTCTACTCCCTCAAGCCCTAAGAAATTAGGAGGAGCCAGCCTCCTAAACTTCTCTATCAAACTACTGTCATTCAAGTCAATGGCAGGGGTAGCAAGACCGGCATTGCTTCTTTCATCATCTATTTCATGGCCCCTAAGGTTCTGACAAATTCACCAAAAGCCTTAGTGTTTTCGTTACCGAAGCTTGCATTATTGGCTCGCGTCCTCGGCATCTTCAACTTAAGACACAAGCATTCAGTTACTAATCTACCAAAAACTATTCTAAAGACACTTCTAAAACTTCATAGGCCAAGAATCCTAACATGGTTGCTTTGATACCATACCTGTCACGACCCCACCCTTTGACCTACTGTACTCTACCGGATGGCAACAAAGTGCGAGATCGTGACCAGAGGTTGTGTACGTCACTCAGGTGGGAGTGGCATCAACACGTGTTAGAAGTACGAAATCAAAGCAAACCACGAGAAATAAATAAAACTCATACATGCATTAAAAACTGAATAAATTAAAACCATTAAATTTCAATTAAACTCCAAGATTCTTTACACTATTGTTCAAGGCTTACAAGCCTGACATACAATACATCGATCAAAACAACACGTGGCAATGCCACCAGACACCTACTATGCAAAAATAGATCCCTGACAGGTCTGAAGCTTCAAAAATCTGCCACCACCACTCTATTGCTCGACTACCACAGTTAGGTGCTATCACTCTACACAGAGGAAAGTAAGCGGAGTGAGTTATAAGCCCAGTAAGTAGAACACTACACTTTCATTCCCACCTATATGCATATACATAATAATATGGTCTATGGTTCATAAAAAATCATACTGGCATCAAACAGTAGGATTGTGTGTACATATATATAAATTTGTTGTATATAAAAAGAGTAACATTCATATATCAGAGTATCCATTGTTCTTGAGATGGCAGATACATCTATGCTTATTACAGTTACAGTCAGATATTCACACATAATGCCTAATTTAGTCAAGTAGAATAGATCTATTTACTACTGAAGTAGAAGTCACATCGATCAAGCTAACCCAATCATGTAACTTGGGACTTCTACCCTCAGCTTGGAGGGAGGTCAATGAAGAATGGAGGTCCCATTTTGTAATGTCCTCACTCATGAACACAATTCGTAGCGCACTTTGGGGTTTTCAATAGGATGAGGCCTTGCAAAAACACGGCCCCCTCCTTACCCCTTCAAGCTAGAGGGCGTTAGACTACCATTAGAGGGTCCAGTGAGTAGTGCTCATAACAATTTGGGGAGGGCGACACACCCTGTTATTCACAGTCACTCCTCGACTCCACTCCTATAATAGGAGTTGAGGTACAATATACCCAACTACCAATGGGGGACCCATTGCGTAGTGGTCATATCACAGATAAAGTAAATAGACTATTGTACATTTTTCATGTGCTCAGACGAAGTGGATGGACCCATTGTTCCTCTTGATTGTTCTGAGTCTTGCATCACTAAATCTATTTATATTATCAAAGTTTTTCATGTGCACATCACATCAATTAAGAAAATATGTACATATGAATTGGCAAAAGGATAATAACAAATGTACTAACAAAAAAGATAATAATAAAATAAACAAACATAAGTATATATGCCCCAAAAGCGCAAGATTAACATAAGTGAAACAAATGCTCTAAAAAAAAATCATTAATATATTTAATAACAAATTTCCCAGGAGTGGGTGCTACAAATTAAAAATACAGAATAAAAAAGATAAATACAAGTATATACCTTCAAGTGGGTGCTTTACATGTTGCCCTGTTATGACCAGTTCCTTTGTACCGAATAGGTCGCACAGATACTTCTTACAACTCGATGCGCTTCTTTTTAGGTCAGCCAGGGGGGCGCCTTGAGTGAGGTGGAAGCACTACTACTTCCTCTGAAGGAAGCTGTCCACGTAAACTACGTCCAGACAAGTTGATCAAAGTAATTGACACGATAGCTATAGAATATGTTACACAAAATTTCGCAACTGTGAAATATTCTTCACGATACTCAATAGGATCCCTATTCATTCCTTGAAGGGATTTACCAGCATGCTTGCAAGGCAAAACCCTTATTTGCCAACCTTGACATTCACATTCTCGTGAAATAACGTTTACCTTATAATTCATGTGATCACCCATTGCTTCATATATTACTCCATTTGATGCCACAGTGATCCTCATGGAAAGGGATTGCTTTATGATCTTTCTTAGTTTGTTTTGAGCTTTCGAGGTAAGTGTTGTAGTCCAGGTTTCAACTTTCAAGCTGCGAGTGGCCATTAGTTCCATGATTTGTCTCCTAATTAAGTCAACGCACTGAAAATTTGGCTTATCTCGTGCTTCTAGAATCCACTTGTTATATGACTCAACCACATTGGTTGTTACTTGGTCATATCGATTACCCCTGAACTGTGACGAGACCCAACAGTTTGGTGATCCTTTCATGAACCACCTGAATGCGTCATCAGAAAGTGATCTAATTTCCATCATCTTATCAAAGTATTCTTGTTGCCTATATGCTCTACATGTTCTGATAAATGCACATACAACTGCCTTCTTAACATCATTAGGTATGTGTTTTCCTTCTTTCTTAAAATTCTCCACTAAATGATGCTCACAAAAGGTATGATAAGCATTCTCAAAAACTTGACCGACAATATCAACTAGACCAGGGTATCTATCTGACAAAAAAGTGATTTCAGAATCAGTCTTAATAGCAATCTTTAGAGATTCCATAAACCATAACCAGTTATCGATACTTTCGGCATTCACAATTGTGAATGCAACAGGAAACATTTTTCCATTCCCATTGAATGAGTTGACAGGAAGTAGAGTCCCAAAGTATCGCACCTTCAGTGATGTCCCATCGAGAAATAGAAGTTGACGACATCCATTTTTGAAGCCATGTATTGCCCATAAAAGTTTAAGAACAATCGACAAAATGTCCCTCCTGACCATACTTGTCCTGTCGCATAACTACCAGGATTCGTTCCTATCACACGATTTACGTATGATGGTAACTAGTTGTATGCATCATATTGCGAACCATGTATGTCTTTGATGGTTGTTTCTTTTCATCGTCAAGCCTTCAAATAGGGTAATTCTAACCCATAATCTCGAGACAAATCACTCATAATTTCTTTAGCCTTGTAATGCGCAATGTCACTTAATTTATCCTTAAGTAAGGATGCAACAAATTTCTATGACGCTCTTCTCTGTACATCATTGCTTGTTCCAATATTGCATGAGTGATCTTTTTTCTATGTTTTGATTCTAAAAACATATATCCTACTAAGCTTCATAATATATATCTCCCATTTGCATCCATCACCCTTGCATTTTTCCCTTATGCGATGCTCCTCATTTTTAACAAGACGGTATAGGAAATGATTTGTTATAGCAAACTTGCTATAGGCTTTTCGAAAATCTTCTAAAGATTCAAACTGCTGCGCTATCCCAACAAGTGCATCCTCTCATGTGCTAAGTAACCTTGGTGCATTGCTTTGTTCAGAGCCAGAGACCAAAACATTAGAGGATTGTGGGGGTCTGACTTCTTTGACTGTCATAGTATTATGTGAAGTACTTGCAACCCTATGTTCACTCCCATCAAATACATAGACGAACACTTGATCCTCGCCTTCATAGGCATTCAACATCCTAACAATATCATCATCAATGAATAGGTTCGCCATAAATCTTCTATTTCCCAAGACAAAATACCTCAGTGATATCAAGTGCATGTCAAGTGAGAAACGCACTACTACGTATTTTCATATGTCATCTAACCTAGTTCTACAGTTAGTGAAAAAGATAAATGCATCACTACCAATATAATCTAAAGTCTCATCGAAACTTGTTCAAAGTTCTCCACCGAAAATGCAATAAATTAATCTGCTATCACCCATTTTCTTTTGTCCTGCACAACATTTGTAATAACTTACTCCATATATTGCATATATAACATCTTAAATACTGGCCTTGAACTTACCCAAGTTTGGTAGGCTCAAGTTAGAATTTCCAAAAACAAAAGGTAACTACTAAATTTTAAAAAGAGCTAGGCTTATTTTTTTTTAAAGACAAATTATATTTTAATAAGAGCTAGGCAAGTTTTAAGAAAGATTTTTGTAACAAGAATTGCTACTAAATTTTAACAAAAGAAAGATGATGGATCATCATCTACCAGATCAACATAATACAGTAGAAATAACCTAAAAATTATTACCACCAATAACATTCATACCTTAAAATGATAATAGAGAGAAAATGACAATATTCATAACAAATTAAGAAACAAAAAAATCAATACATCTTAAGCCATGAGCAATTCATTCCTTCAATTGTCAATGACAAATTAAATAATATCAATTTCGCCAAATAAAAACCCAACAACAGATTTTGGGGAAAGGTTTTGATCCACATTTTGATCAACAAGTTTATGATTCACATTTTCACTTCAAATGATTAAGGAAAAGGTTTTCACATGCCAAGCTTTATCCCCAAAGTTGAAGTTATAACATAAATATTAGATAAATTTTTTTTTGTAAATATTATATTGAAATACTCTTTTATACTTGGGGCTCAGAAATTGAGCTCGGCCTTTGATAGGGCTCATTTTGAAAGAGAGCAGTGCTACATGAGCCCTTCGTAGAGACAGTGACAGAGTTGTGGGACTTTCGATTGTAGAAAGAGAGGGAGAGAAAATCGTGGTGCTTTGTGGGACCTTCGTAGAAAGAGAGATTGAGAGAAAAGTTGAGTTTTGGCCTCAGTAGAGAGAGTGAGTAGGGTCCTAATAGAGAGAGAGGGAGAGTAAAAAAGTAGATCGTGAGAGAGAGTGGGTGGGGCCTGGGTAGAAAGAGAGTGAGACATGAGCTCGTGCATCATAAGAGAGAGAAACGACCCTCGTATTGTGCCCAACTAGAGAGAGAAAATATGCTCTTGTGCCCCGGTAGAGAGAGAAACGGATTCGTGTTGTTCCCTAGTAAAGAGAGAAAGCTAAAAATCGTGAGCCCTAGTAGAGAGAGAGGGAAAATCGTGAGCTTGGTGGAGACACGAATAGGAAAATCATGAGCCTTGTAGAGAGGGAAAAGGGAAAATTCATGGAGAGGGAAATGGGAAAATCGTGAGGGAAAACGAAATGGGTTTAGGGTAAAAACTCCGTGTGAGAGAAATAGTTTTGGGGTAAAAAATAAAAAGGAGGGTAGTTTAGCCTTTATTTCACCTTTTTTTTTAGATTGGGGGGTATTAGCTTAAAAAATTGGTTTTGGGGAAAATTATTTTAGGAAAAGTTAGGCGGTAAAGTGCATGGAAAGTCCATATTTGTGGGTTTAAGCAATTTTTCCAAAAGAATAATATGTATGTGGAAAACTCACTAAAATTGTGAAGTAGAGTTAAAATTTGTAATTATTTTAATTCTTTATAATTTATGTTTGTTATTTTTTACTTCACATAGAACATCCCCAACATAAAATAATGTATAATTAAATTCAAAATAGGTGCTTATGAAGTTTAAAAAACAATAATTACATACCTTGAAAAAAGCAAGGTTTCTCTTACCTTTACAGATTAATATATTCTTCAATCTTTATAAAATGGGAAGAACACATAAATAAATACAAACATAGGAAATACCAAGAAAATAAAAGACTTACTATGACTTACCTCCAATATAGACTTTGTTAAGCTTCATTCAATGGTACTTGAAAATCCCAAAATCCACGTGATAATGTGAAAGAGAGGGAAAAAGAGAGATACATACTCTATCTCTCTTCCCTCATATTTCTCTATTTTAGAAGATATGCTATGTTTAGATAAAGATATAATATGATAAGTTAAGTGATTACTCTCTCTCCTTTCTCCCTAAAATTCATGCATACTCTCTCTCCCCTTTCTTCTCTTAAAGTATACGTACTCTCTCTCTTCCCTCTCTCACTCTTTCCTATTTTAGAAGATTGAGCATGTGAGATATATTTTAGGTGAGAAAATTGTAAGTATAGAGTTTGAAATATAGGTGAGATATAAATTACTCTCTCTCTCTTTTTCCCTAAAATATGCATGCACCTCTCTCTCTCTCTCTCTTATACATACTCTCTTCCCTCTCTCATTCTTCATTATTTTAGAAGAAATGCTATATTTAGATAAGGATATAATATGTTAAGTTAGGAGAATACACTCTTTCTCTTTTCTCCCTAAAATTTATGCATACTTTCTCTCTCTCTTAACTTTCTTCTCCTAAAGTATACATACTCTCTCTCTTCCCTTAGAATGTATCATGCAACCTCTATACAATTAGGGACCTTTTTTATTTTGGCGACACGTGTCCACCCCTTAACTCTTCCTTAATAATGTAGTATAGATAATGTATCAGTGGCATGAAATCAATCCACTATATCTATGTGTGTATCTATGTGTGTGCCCGTGTGTGTGCACCCAAATTTGAAATGGCAGGGTCGTTCATTTCTACTGCGCAAGCTCCAAAGACATTCATGTGAAAAAATAAAATTCGTTGGAGAAGTATGTCACTATCTAAATAAAACATACAAATAGAATGATATGGTATTATCAGCGTAAGACAGGCTACTAAACCGTGAGGTATTTGGATCAGTCAAAACCGGTCCAAACACTAGATATAACAATTTAGAAAATAAATTTATCCAACTTTATTTAGCTGGTCGAATAAGCTAAATCCGGTTAGTTCGATTGGCCAAAACTAGTCAAACACTAATTTTGACCGATTTTCGAACAAATTTGTTATCTACATCCGTCCAAACCGGCCAAGGCATCAGTCGGAACACAAGTTCAGTCCTGTTTGAATAACTATGATATGCAATAGGTATCCTCAACCGCTATTGAAAGATGGATTTTACATGACCAATATCATCGTGAGTAGACTACGTACTCACAACCATCGGCTCTCACTAACAAGCATTTGAGGTTACATATAACTCCTTAATTATATGAATAGTAATTTATGGTGAGGCTAAACCACAAATTCTCTCTCTCTCAAAACACACAAGGGGATTAAACTTTGAGATTAAATTTCCCTCCAATTAAAAATATAAACCATAGTATACTAGAAAATGATTCCAATGAATTCCCCTCGAAAAGATGGATTCTAGACGTTTTGTTAGAGGGACATTGGATCTAGGGTTTCAATCTTTTTTCTCTTTCTTTTTTAAATTGTCCACAAGGTAAATCCAAGATGGTCCTATGGGTTCAATATTAAATTAGATTATTTTGCGTTTCAAATCAACTTAATGAAAATATTTCTGGTCATTGGGTTTTAAACTGCAAAGATATTAGATTGCCCTACTTCTAATCAATACAAACTATTGTTTGGATCAATCTTCTTGTTTATTTATGAGCAAGGCAAAGTTTCATTTGTTCAAATTCAAGTTGTACACCTAAATTTTAGTTGAAACATTTAGGAAGCATTTGGTTACCTATTGTGTACTACCTTCTTATCTCTTCCACTTACCATGTTGTAGCTGCAATAGATGAGAATCAATTTGATCTTTTAAGAAATCCATTTTAGACTGGAAGTATCATAAATAGCAATAAAAGATGCAAAAAACTGCTCTCACAAGGTTTCATTGTGGTTATTTGAGAAACCAACAGTTTTCAGTGTTTCCTCAATTGCTCTCTGCTAGATTTGTTTCTATGTAGTCTTTAGCTTAAACCCTATCTTTTTTTATTTTTTTCTTGAATAAGTTAATGAAATTTCATTAAAAAGGTGGAGCTTAAACCATATCAATTTTACCCAAAAGGAAATTAGCTTTGGGCTCCATTTTTTTCCTAACGGAATATCCATCAATATCCTCCATGGTTACATCAATAAGAGCGGAACTTTCATTCGTTTCAAAGCAGTAGGGATGGAAACTATAGATAAAAATTTAAGGCCTAACTTCGCTTAGGTTAAAACATCCACTAAAAATTAAATGTATATTCTTGTAATAAAGCTTAGTTAATTGTTTATTCTTGTATTAAAGCCTTTAATGATCCTAATGCCAGCAAATGAAAGCAACACGGTGTTTTTGTGCTTCATGTTGAGAAAATTACACATATATCCCAAATAATTCACATTATATGATAATTAATTACAAATTTTCCTTGTTTACATTTATATCTCTTTTACTCAAAATTTTAGAAAGATCAAATTGCCCATATTTGGATATCTTAAAAAAAAAATAGCACAAAATTTTTTTTCTACAATTTTCACAATTTTCAGATTTTGAAGTCCAAAATTTGCAAAAACTTTTCAGATAAAAAACCTATAACAAAAAATGTAAGTTTGTTGGGCTACATAAATATTTGGATATTAAAAATCCAAAAGATGTAGAATATGAAGTTATGTGCTAAATAATAATTCATACGCAAAATCTAAAGTGCGTGCTTACTAGGCTCCCTCAATAGCATTCTATACATTTACTCCCTTGAGCAAAACACCAACTCAGGATATTTTTTTCTTTTGAAAGTTTTGCGATCCATCTAATCATAACTAGATGATTATTGTTAAAGGAAAAAAAAACAACTTTGAGTTCATAAACATCTAGATCATTCCCTTGAAAATTTGGATGGATCATTCCCCTGAAAACTTGGATGGGTTATGGTGCAATTTTGGGATGGTATTCTTTTTAGGCACATAAAGAGTGAGAGTTTTTTTTTTTGGGGAAAATTATGTGAATATCCATTTAAGTTTCCGTTTCTATCAATATACCGAATACTTTCCGTTATTACTGGTATGTCTATTTTTTGGACTTTGTAACAATTTTTTTAAAACATGATGAAACTACTTATTCTCGGTTTTTCAAGAAACAAAGATTTTAAATTTTTGATTTTTCAAAGACAGATAAAGAAAAGGGAACGACGAATATGATCCATAGGCGTGGGACTTGTTTTGGGGGGCCATGTTAAGGGCCGCGCCAATTGGCCCAAATTATCTGTTTTTTGGCTTCTAAAATTGTAGGCATCTAAAAAGCTACTTTAAAGAGAGATAAGGAAAATAAAGGCCTCTCTCTCTACCCATTTCATGATTACATAACTTCAAGGCGTCTTCTCTCCACTCTATTTCTGTCCGCCCACACATGGGGCTGTGGGTTCCATTTGGTAATATAATAAGAAAGAGTCCAGTGTCGGGAGATCTGTCAAAGGTTCGTCATCAGTTGATTTGTATAGTGTCTTTACATTTACTTCTTCATCAAAATGTACATAATCAAAATTAAAAACAAGAATTTGTGAGTCGGTGAAAATTGCGAACCCCAACTAAAAACAATAATAAAACCAAGAGGTTGACAAAGGGGTGCTTTGTGCTATAAAATTTTCAGTTTTTTTAAACTCAGAAAATAAAAAATTTGGTTTTTAAAAAATTGAAATTTTATAAATTCCGATTATTCATAAAACTGAAATTGTTGTAATTTCAGTTTTTGAAAAACAAAAAATACGTAGTTTCGTCTTTTTTTTTTTAAATCATTATGAAGTCAAAAAAATAAACATTTAAATAATAACAGATAATATTCGGTATTTTGATAATAACGAAATCTAAAATAAATATCTACGTAATTTTTCCTTTCTTTTTTCTTAAGGTTGCTCTAGATAAATAAGATATCCCTATTTGCACGCGGGAGTAAATGGATACAGGACTATCGCGGGAGTAAGAAATCTTTTGCAAAAATCTAAAACTTAAAAAAATGAGGGGTAATGAAACGTGTTTAAAGCAAGGATATGGCGGGACGACATTTTAGAAAATCTCTCTCTCTCTCGCTCTCTCTAACCCTAATCAATCTCTCTCGCTATCGATCACCAATTGCGGCTGAAGTTTTTTCTGTGATATTGTTGTTATTTGCTGTTAATTCTTGCACATATAGTTTGTTTTGCCCATTTTTCTATGTTTTGCAGGTATTTTTCTTCCTTTTTTCTTTGAATAATGCATGCAGGTTCTCTCGCTTCCTCTGCTTCAATGGAGGAGCAACAGATGCGTCGCCTTCTTCGAGTGCGTAGGTTTCCAAGAACACCTTCATGTCAAAACGTAAGAATTCCGTGTTTTTGAGCCTCTTTTTTCATGCCTTCAGTTTTTTTTAAAATTTTAAATTTATGGAATTATATGTAACTCTAGAGGAATTAAGAAATTAGGGTTTCAGTTGTTACAGTATTTCGTCCTGATTCCAGTTATTGAAGGGTTTCACATTGGGATTTCATTATTTTTTGCGCAATATTGTATTCTAAACTATTTTTCATGGGTCATTTCCGCATATGTTCTGATTTTTAAAAACACAAATTATCTTTCCTTCACGTTTTTAATATTTATGTAGTTTTTTTATATTTCTGAGGAAATTGGAAATTTGGGTATCTAATTTTAATGGAATTCATTGTCTTAATAAGGATTCGAAAGATGATCTTCGACGACAAATTTTGTTCCGAATGCTATACTTTTCGCTTCTCTAGAAGAGCAGCATTCGGTGATACAAGTTGTTATACATCATTTTTTATGTA
The DNA here is from genome assembly GCF_000471905.2 of Amborella trichopoda. The sequence goes on along the minus strand of NW_006499973.1, from coordinate 1,916,004 downwards.
CTTGTACTCTTGAGTCGTATAAAGAGAGAGCCAGTAACAACCTGATCCTGCCGGTACCAAAGACACCGCCAGACTATGGGAACACTGCAAAATAAGCCTAAAACTGGGCAACCTTCAAAAAAGTACTGAAACGCCTTCAAAAGGCATGAAAGGGGTAGTTTGGGATGTTCGAAAGACACTTACAAAGTTTCGTCACATTCTGATAAGTTTCGATATAATCAGGACGAAACTCGGTTCTCAAATCCAGTTCCTATCATGCTGAAAAAGGACATTAAAACTTTAGCCTTATTTTCGGGGTTTCAAAATAGTACCAAACCACTGCTATTAGATTTAGAACGTCGAAAAACCCATATGGACCAAATTTGGGCTCAATCGGATCTTCCAATACCTTTCTGGGCCCAAATTACCATAAAAGGGTGGGTTTTACACTATTACGGTGCGGCCTCGGTGAACCAGTTTTTATTCATGGAAATTGTGTTTTCACCTCTCGGGGTGATTTCAAATATTCATAAGTCATTCGTTCTAAGTCGAAACACACTCAAATCTGGACACGAGCTAGGCCTCGACGATACGGTCGTTTTGACATATGGCACACATCATGACGTGACCCGAGACGAGAGAATCTCTGGAGAGAAGATGAGCCCAAAAGCATGAAAATTAGAATTTTGAAAGAAGACATCTTGTACTTTGTGAAGTCATAACTTGAGATCTGGGTGTCGTTGCAAATATGGGTCCATTGCAATTGCATCACGAAGTAGTACAATTTAGTATAATTTTTGCGCTTAATTAAAGATTGGATGGGGTTGAGAATGATATGATTTTCAGGTTGTCGGATTCCATTTTCTGGCGACTTTCCAAATTTGGAATGTGCTAAAATGGAAATCAAATTGGACAAAATTTGGTGCAGAATGATCATGACAATGTCCTCTTTGACTCGTGATCAAAATGAAGACTTGGAACATCATGGATCGGACTGCATTGGTGGTCGGTGTTTCGGTAGTTGGTCGGCTTTTTGCCCCCTAAGAAAAATCCGTTTCAAGACGGTCAAAGGCATCAAAACATTCGTGATGGATCAAGCATCAATTCTACGACGATTGATTGCGCGAGTCACTGCCGAAAGGGTCCGACAAAGCTCCCGAAGTCTAGAAATGGCAAGGGGCCTCTCAAGGAGGGATGGTTTTGCCATTTGTTCAAAAGTTCAAAGGGGTATTTTGGTCATTATGCCCAAGAACGGGATTTTATTTTAATTCATTTAATATGTAAATTTCAACAATTTGGTTTAGTTTTGAGCATTCCACCCATGTTTGGGGGTTGCTCTATATAAACAAGCTTAGGTCAATTGTAAAAGGGTTGGATCATTCGGGAATGAAATTGAGGCATTAGCTTGTGTTCACTTGGTTTTGCTTCTAACTCTTGGGTCTAGTGGTGAGGTGAGAGAAAACTTTTAGAGAGAAATTACCCCTAGCTCATATACCCTAACCTACACTATCATCTTTGCACTTAAGCCTAGACCATAGACCGCCCTAGTCCATACACACTAACCTTGACCCGTGGTTAACTGCTCTCTCTCATGTGTAAGTAAAGAGGCTAAGGTGGCGCACTTAGACTAGGTCACTCCCCAAGCCCACTCTCTCTCCTTTCCTTCTTCTCTATCCTCTTTCTTTCTCTCTCTACATCGCCTTTTCCGCATAGTAACTTGGAGTCGCAGCAAACCTGCGCCTCGTCTCTCTCTACGCCCTTCTCTCCTTTGCCACGCGTTAAGTCTCGGAGCCACAGCACCTGTGGCCCCGTCTCTCCTTTGCTGCGCATTAAGTCTAGGAGCCGCAGCACCTGCTGTCCCGTCTCTCTCTACACCCTTCTCTCCTTTGTCGTGCGTTAAGTCACGGAGCCGCAGCACCTGCAGGCCCATCTCTCTCTACGCCTTTCTCTCCTTTGCTGCGTGTTTAGTCTCGGAGCCACAACAGCTGTTGCCCCGTATCTCTCTGTGCCCTTCTCTCCTTTGTCGCGTGTTAAGACTCGGAGCCGCAACACCTGCAGCCCCATCTCTCTTTGGGCTCTTCTCCCCTTTGCTGTTTGCAGGAAGCATCTCGTGGCTCCGTCTTTCAGTTGTCTCCAACCTCTTGCCCCTCTCGAGCTTACACCCGTATTCACATCTTCGTGCGGATACGGTTAATTCCACTTGCGTGTCGGAAACCTCTCCTATCAATCGAGTGTTTGACTTAGTGTTGTGAATAATCGTCTTAAGAGTTCTAACTCTCATATTTCTACTCTAACTTCTATTTCGTACAGTCGAGTAGAGTTGCGAGGGACGTATGTGCTCTTGCCCTCGCTCACTCGGGTGAGGTCATCCTAAGTTAGTATCCTGTAGGGTTTTAAGTCTTTCGACTGCTTTGGTCATTGAGTCTCATAACGCACGAGCGATTAAGAGCTTCCGCCAGCTTTCTTTCTATGTCCTATATTTGCCAGTCAACCCCCAACCGAGTGAACCATCATAGAGGAGTGCCATTTAAACTCATATTGCAAGTTTTGAAACAAAAGAATGAGATGACGGGTTGAAGTTTGAGGAGAGTTCGTGTCCAAACTGCGCTGGCAGACAGCCGGAGGGCTTCGTAATTGTTCTAAGAGGGTGACTGCCCGGGCGTATCCCTGAACCCAAAATGATAAGGTAGGCGTCTGAACAGATCTTTGTCGATTAAATCTATCTCGTTGTTGGTTCCTATCTGCGCTTTAAAAGAGCATATGCGCACACGCAAGTGAAGCGTGGGCCCCTTTTTGCGGTTGTTTGAGAGAGAGTTTTCTCCCAATTCGAGAAAACCAGGCCCCGACCAATTCCTTCAAAACCCATGTCTTCTTTATTTGTTCATTCATACAATAAGGAGCTTGTAAATTGCCAAATGTAAATTTATTGGTAGTTAATTTGAATTTCAGTGGTACCCATGTTCCTCAATCTGTGGTCTCTGCTACTTTGGATCTTGAATGAGCTGCTGCAAATTTCAGTTCTTCCTTGGCTGCAACACTTCGAGAAAACAACGAGGAAGATTTATCAATTTTTGCTGTACAACACATGTTTGGATAGTAAGCTGTTATCCATCTTTTCTCTTTTCTTCTTTTTTTGTTAATGATGGGAAATAAATAGCAATTTCCATTTTCTTTGGGGGAAGAATAATATGATTTTCTGTTATTCAATTGGAGTTTCTTCATGGAACTAGCAACTTCAAAGTCCACATAGAAGTAAACTACATGGCTTAGGATGTGAAAGTAAGTATTGGTCTCAAGATACCATGCTGTAATCGCTGTAACATGCCTTTTGGATTTTGCAGTGTCCCCCAAACACCCTTGGAAAATGGCTGTAGACTACATGGCTTATGATGTAGAAATTGCAGGTCCACATACTCTCTTACCATGTTATCAACTGCTGTATTTTCTAGCCATTTTATCGCTGATACTTCCTATTTCCTTTTCTGTGACAACTATTCTTAAAATTCTTCTGACCCTTTTTTGTTTTTTTGTTCAATTAGAGCCCCCTAGAATCACAAGCTTAAATAATGTGGAATCTATTCCTACCATGTCATATTATGGGGAAGATGAACAATTTGTTGCTGATGAACATCGATACAAGTATGTTGTCCATAGATTAGCAGGGGAATTCTTAGAAACAAATACTGGGAATTTCCTGATAAACGCCTCCATTTAGGGAAGGTTGTTCATGAAATCTAATATGGAGAAAATGGTGTGACTATCTTGGTTGAAGATGGCAGTGTTTATAATGCAGATCATGCCATTTTATTTTTAGCATTGGTGTCCTTCAAGCAAGCATGTTCGGTTCAAACCTGAATTGCCAGTAAGGGATGCTTTTGCATGCTTATTTTCTTGATACTGATGCCGCTGTTGAGTGTTAAATAATTTTAAAGCTAGCTATCGTGTTATGGAAAAGTAAACCAAAACATAAAGAAAAATGAAATGCCAAGTTGGTTTAGCCAACCAAGAAGAATAAAATGAAATATCTAGTGATGGTAGTTGAAGGCCATTGCTTGGCTGTTAATAATGATGAAATGTCGCAAAATTGATTAAGCATTAAATTTATGTCCGATAATTTCTGATAATTCATTTTGTGGTAATTATAGTATTTTTAGTCATTTTCAACAAAATCAGTCCAAAGCTTTTCATTACATGATATCAAACACTTTATTTAGTTGTTCATAATCTAGTCATATTTTCCCGCTTTAAAATGGTCAAATCACCTCAAAAATTGCTGAGGTAGTCAAATCAACCAATTTAGCAGCAAAGTGGTTGTTGTAATAGATCATTTCAGCCAAGTACTTTCTCATTTAGCTTGGCTGCTCAAGTTGGGTGAAATTACAAAAAATACCCTTTGGGATTCCAAATCCTGAACATGGACACTTTGGATAATATTTTTAAAAATGGTTGAGCAGGTACTTGAGTGAAATCATCTTCTTAAACTTACCACCTCAATTATTTTTGGGTGATGAACCCATTTTAACGATCTTTGATCTATTTGGAAATTATAGTGATAAATGGCATAGTCCAGGGAATTAGGGTTTGTACTAGGTTTCATCCTTATGAGTTAAAATGGCATAAGAAATTTTACTATGTCCATGGAATCAAGAATTTAAAAATCCATTAACTAATTTCAGACTTGCTTGAGTTGACTCAGATTTACCATGATCTTAACTCTTTATCTGAATACTAGGTTTCATCCTTGTGAATTAAAATGGCATAAGAAATTTTACTATGTCCATGGAATCAAGAATTTAAAAATCCATTAACTAATTTCAGACTTGCTTGAGTTGACTCAGATTTACCATCATCTTAACTCTTTATCTGAATAGAATCTGGTCCTCGGATTTGAATTTCAGTTTTAAATCCTGGCACCGGCGGGCCTGTACACACTGAAATTCTTTATTTGAAAATTTGTTTCAGTTTTTAAGAGTGATGGTATTTACGGTCAACTGATACCATGTTGCCCTCATTTCCATTTACTATTCATCATTTTCCCAGTTGGCTTATACTGATCTCTATTTGTGGTTCATGTTTAGAGTACTGGTCTTCACTTGTCTTTGAATTCCTCCTTTACACTTCTATAATTCTTTTAATTCCTATTGTTCAATTCTGTTTTTGATCAATTCTATTCTATTTTTGGTAACTTGTTTCATCAAATACAAAATTATTGCATTAAGTATACCTATTACTATTCACTGGGTAATGATTACGTGGCAGTGTCTGCTTATGATCTGGTGACCATGAAAATGTGTTAGTTGGAAAGTGGATGTAACTCCATGATAATTTAAAAATATTGATCCTCTGGAGTTGTTCAAACTTATCTTTTGAAGATCTGTTGCAAGGCCTGCTAGGAGTTTTTTTTTTATGTTCTATTATCTTTTTTTTTATAATAGGCATGTAAGCACTACATAAATTTGCTTTTCACTGCTTAATCTAGAGGTCCTATGAAACAAAAGGATTTCGATCAATGAAAACAAGTATTCATCAGTGGGGAAGGTTTTATAGATAGAACCTAGAGTTTGAAGGGCTAACCCATATCAGGATAGACTATATGATCCCATGAAACAGTACCAATATCTGGAAAGCCGTCTAAGCCCTGCCAACTATTATGACGTTTATCTCGTGAAAGGTTTGGACTTGACCGAATAGCAGTAGCCCCTTCTATATCTGTGATTGCAATGTTCTGTAGAGTCTGTTCCTTGATTATGACAAGATCAGTTAAGCTGAAACTGCTGGAGGGTATGGTTATGAAACAAGCCAACAAAAGTTTTTAGGGAAGTTCTGAAAAATATATACTCTGTTTCCCCAAAAACTGCAAAAGGACTTAAGTTTTTGAAAATCTCATTCATACTCAATTTCTTTTTACTGTTTTATCTTTTTTGCTTTCGAGTAACCTTCATGGCCCTATTGGGACCATGAAGGTCATCACGGGCCATATATGCCAGTGATGCTTTAGCTCTTCATCGAGGGGCCATCACGGTTCTATTAGAACAACAATGGTTCCTATAAGTTAAGAGGAAAATTGTTTTATGTGGGCTGGACCGCATTTCTACAATATGCAGTCCAGAGGTATAAACTATCCATCTTTAAGATGGAGGCAAATAGGTGGTCCATCTAAAAACAATTGTAACTAAAGGTCCAAATGTTTTCTTAATATAATTATTATTTCTATTTTTTTTTCATATTCATGATCTCTAGGATTATATATTCCATAAAACTAGGGATCAAATTTGATTTAAAAAATATATTTATTGCCAAGCTTGCATTTCTCCAATATGTGGGCTGGCTGTATAGAATCCGTGTCCTAAGTAAAAGACCTTCTCTTAGAAGGGTGCAGTTTGCATATGGACGCATCCATAGGTGTAGAGGTAAGGTGCACCTTCAAATTTTATCATGATA
>NW_006499973.1:1875272-1908699 GCF_000471905.2 Amborella trichopoda | reverse complement strand
ATTTTCATGGTCATACATCTCGATGTCGAGATGATCAATCCAAATTTCAACATTAAAACTACCTTTTCCAATGGTTTTTTGAGGGGCATCTGTGGTTCTACATTATAAGGTAGCATCCTTATATAAACCTTTATTTTTTTTTTTGAGAGAAAGTTCAAAGATATTATTAATCTAGAACGAGATTACAAAATCCAAAATAACGGCTTCAGAGAGGGTAGAACCTCCTTTGGCCAAGGAATCAGCTAGCACATTAGCCTCTATATACACATGAACAAAAGAGACAGAAAAGGTGGAGGCGAGATCCAAAATCTGAAATAACAAAGATTTTAACTCCTACGGAAGTTTATGATCCCCTTTGCGCAATTTCACAACATTGAGGGAATCCCCTTCAATAATGTAAGAAGTCCCCAAATTCCTCTCCACAAGGGAACGAAGCCCAAAGAGAAGGGCAAGATCTCTGCATAATTTGCAGTCTGCACCCCAAGTGGCCCTGCATAGGAGAAGACCACATTACCCATCCAATCCCGAAGAACCCCTCCAAAACCAGCAAGACCTGGGTTACCCAATGAGCTACCATCAAAGTTGAGCTTATAAACCCCCAAAGGTGGGACCATCCATTTGCCTTTGGGCCTACACTTTTGGAAACCCAAATGGAAAAGGTTAAAAAGATTACATCTCACATCCACTTCAGAAATATTCTGTCCACAACTAGTAAAAGAGAGGTACAACCAGATGGAACGCAAGATTTTCTCTAAAACTTTTCTAATTGGCAAAGAGATATCTTCAAACATTCTTCTATTTCTCTCTCTCCAGATCTCCCATAGAATGACACCTCTAGAGATTTGCCAAACAACACTCCCAGTCCTTGATAAAGTACTTGAAAGATTATGAAGAACCCTAATCACTGACAGTGACATTACCAATGCTGCCCCTAGCTTGTCAAAAAACTACCTCTAAATGCGACTGGCAAACGGACAATAGAGAAAGAGATAATCACCAGTCTCCCCGTCTTCCTTGCACATGAGACATATATTCAGTAAAATTTTCCTTCTCTTAATCAGATTATCAACCGTGAGAACTTTGTTTTGAACCGCCAACCAAAGAAAACCTTGCACTTTGAGAAGTAGGGGCCATTTCCATAAGATAGCTATTTCAAGCATAGACCATCGCACGCTATCATGGTAGAGTAAATGATCCATATATTTAACTGAATAAATCTCATTTTTCTCAATCTCCCAAACTACCTCATCAGAAGCATTATGCGGGATATAAACATCTTATATAAACTTTTTCCCTCTTAGAATCGTGATGGTTCCTATGAATTTAAAACTTCTTGGCCTTACACATTTAGCAAGTGGATTTAGACCTCTTAGAATCGTGATGGTTCATGGCCTTACACATTTAGCAAGTGGATTTGGACCTTCTCTTAGAATCGTGATGGTTCCTATGAATTTAAAACTTCATGGCCTTTACACATTTAGCTAGTGGATTTATGAGCCCCATTGACGTACTCGGGCGGTGATACCTTCACAGTTATTTCGGACAAAAAAAGATGAACAATAAAAAAAAGAAGGTAAGAATAAGGTTACTTAAAAAAAACGGTTTTTCTTTTTTTTTTTGAATTAAAAAAACAGGTATTTTTAAAAATTTCCCAAAATTTTATTTCTTAAAGGAATTTCAAACAATCAATAAATGATCTTGCACTACCACAATATTCGCTCATATTGATAATAATTAGTGTGCAAAAGGTTCTCTTTTTGTTTTAATGAACATTTTGTGTGCCAGTAGTTCTCGTGGTATGACTAGAGACCAAACACTTAGTCTTGCTTGTTTAATGCCCAGTACCAACAGTATCTCAAGAGGCAATTACAGATAGTTGCTTTTCTTTAGAGAGAAAAGATGAGTAAGTGTAGACACCGCATTTTGAAAATTGGCAAATTTCATAATTTTTTTAACTTTAGGCAACCCTTAAGACTATACTATTCTATAAAAATCCTGAAGCATAGAACATTGTAGACCATGGTCCTCATTTCAGTCTATAAAAACATATTTTTATGCCTCTTTTAGGGTTAGACCATCTTAAGCTGAGTACCCAGAGAAAACCCTGAGACTTTGAGAACGGAGAGGAAAAGAAACCCTAGATTTAGGTAAAACATCTAGTAAACATTAGCCATTAGATCTGCAACATTGTGATTAAAGAAAACCATTCAACCAAGCCAAGGGTAACCCTAGATTTAGGTAAAACATCTAGTAAACATTAGCCATTAGATCTGCAACATTGTGATTAAAGAAAACCATTCAACCAATTCAACCAAGCCAAGGGTTGGTCAGCATTGAAGAGAAATACATAAGATCCATTGTAGAAATTACAGTCGTGGTTCTGATATGGGTGAAGCCTTGAAGACTCAAGTTTGCGGGGTAGACTGGCCTGGTCAGTTATTCTTCTTATCCTCTCTTTTACCTTCGGCCATTTTACTAGGTTTAGGATTTCTTTATCTAATTTATTTTAGTATTTTGTGCTTTGGATCTAAGTCGGCTCTGCCACTGATGTTTTTTTTTTTTGATAGAAGTACATTGTTGCTAATTCATTAAGATAATGAAAAGATTACAAGAAAAGTAAGAAAAAACAAAAAACAAGAAGAAGAAAGAAAGAAGAAGGAAAGGTGTAGGCTAAAGCTGACAGGATTTATGTCATAGTCGCTCTAGCAAAGCATTCTGCAGCAACATTGATGCCTCTCCTAACATGAACAAATGAAATCTCGCACGATCTCAAAGCTAGAATAATAGCATCCATAACTCCAATAAGATTCCATGGCATAAGGTCTGGTTGAGTGCACCATTTAATAACATTCGTTGAATCTCCTTCAATAATTATTTTCGAGTGATCCTGGGCCAAACACTCCACTCCCATTTTTTTAAGTGCCGAAAGCTCCACCTCATTGATTTCACAAGAATGCAGTCTACCTTGATAGGACTAGATAGTTATTCCCAAACTATCATGCAAAAGTCCACCGTACCCGCTAACATTACCACAAATACTTTCGTCATAATTAAGCTTAAACCAGCCCACCGAAGGCTTAAGCCAGGAGCAGTTGAGATGCCTACGAGGCCTCTTTAAGAAAATAATATCTCGAAAATTGGGGAAGAGTAGGTCCTTGGGGAAAGAAAGCACCGGGAACACCGCAAAAGCCCATGAGATAGACGATCGCTTGGTGGAAACGATAAGTGTATTCAGAGTTGTTGATCGTCCCTCAAAAGTGCGCATGCTCCTTTCTTTGTAAAGGCTCCAAAGGGCATCAACAACCACCTATCACCATAATGCAATACCTAGATATGAAAAGGGTGGGGTCCAAATTTGTTGCATAAGGTCAAAATTGTACTCAGCCAATCCCAAAGGTTTTCTGCAAAAAGGCACCGCAAAAAAATATGGTCAATGGACTCTTCAGCATTTTTGCAAAATAAGCAGATACTTGGCAAATACAAACCCAATCTCCTTAGTCTGTCTCTAGTTAGTAATCGCTTGTAGCCAAGCAACCACAAGAAGTATTTCACCCTATTGGATGGTTTACATCTCCAGAACTTGGCTAAATGGGGATGAGACAGAAAAGGAATTAGACGACTCCAAGGACCAAATAATTATGTCGGGCTTTCTATTCGAGAGCTAAAGCTATCCACCACACCTTAGTTAGCGCTTTGCATATTCAGCATCACATTCCAAATAAGATTACCTCTATTTAGAGAGATAATATTGGCCACCACCTCCTGTTTTTTATCAGATCTAGAGTATATATCTGGATAAAGAAGTTTTAGGGGGGTAGTCCCCTAGCCATTTATCGTGCCAAAATCTAGTGAGTCTTTCATCTCCCACCAGCTTCCTAGTGTAGGAGAGGAACATGTTACGAACCTGACTGATGCCCCGTCATATTGGTGAGAGAAGTGATAACAACGTCTAGTGGTGAGGCCATCTGGATCACCACCATACTTCTCAAAGATGACCTATGCCCAAAGTTGATCCTGTTGAGTAGCAAGGCACCACCACCACTTAGTTAACAGTGCTTCACTCACTGCCTTCATTCTATGAATTTCCAAACCACCTTCCTTGTGAGGGAGGCAGACCGAGTTCCAGTTAATTAGATGGAACTTCTTTTTCTGCTGGGTACCGCTCCACAGAAAGTTTCGCATCAATTGTTCGATCTTTAGAATGACCATGTTCGGGGCTTGAAACAAGGACAAATATTAGATAGGAAGATTAGAAAAGGTAGCTTTAACAAGGGTCGTGTGACCTGCAAAGCTTAAAAATCTACACTTCTAGCCATCCAATTTGTGCTGAGCCTACTGGATGAATGGATCCCACATAGCTCTTGGTGCTCGTCCGTCGAGAAACAGCAACCACTTGGTGGGGAATTGATTGACTTCACAGTTTAGCCAAGCTGCCCACTGGATTACTTCAGAGGCTTCACAATTAATTTCGATAATACGAGATTTACTCATATTGATGCGTGCTTCGGAAACTAGGCCATAATCTTCAGAAACAACCAAACGTTCTGAATATCCTCATAGACCCTTCAAGCAACATCAAAGTATCGTTCGCATAATGTAGGTCGCTTAAAACCAAACCATTCGGCCAAGCCCTTAAACCATGGATAAGTTGGGCATCTTGCTAAATGCTTCAGCGACCAAAGTAAACATGAAAGGGGAAGTAAATATGTTAATGGTGGTTATACTATTATGAATGATACTTCTTTTGAGGTTATTGTTGCTAAAGGTAAGGGGATAGATGTAATTGCTGCTAAGGGCAAAAAGATGGTTGTATCCTATGGTCATGGGACTTTTAATGGAAAGAATATGGATCTTGGATCTATTTATGATACTCATCATAATGTACAAGACATAAGGAGCCATGGGGGTGAGGAATTCCCATCGTTGCTATCAATCCCTAGGTGCATGAGAGAACAATGATGCGAGCAGTAGCTGTTGGAACTCTGGTAAGTCCAATGATTGTTTGGTGCTAAAGGTATTCAGAACGGGGTTTATTATTTTTAAAATCTCGAGGCTTTTCCTACTAAAACAATTAATGGTAGATGCTATGTTCAAATCGAGAAAGAGTTGGTAGACTTATGTCTCGAAAGATGGGATAATTGTTTACTGGGGTATTTCTTAGGGCGCAGACCTGAGTGGACATACATGAAGGGTATGCTGCAAAGGATGTGGAGACTGAAGCATGAACTGGAAATCTTTGCGAATGACGGGTTTTTAATCTTTCGGTTTCATTCAAAAGAGGAGATAGAAATAGCATGTACTGGCGAGCCTTGGTTTGTCAATTAAAAATACCTTGTGTTACAAGAATGGCATCCTTCTGTTCAGCCATCTAGGCATACTCACCAAATAGTACCAGTCTGGATCAAGCTTCCAAACTTACCCTTGGTTTTTTGGGAGCCCGAAATATTATTCCGAATTGCTTCAAGTGTGGGTAAGCCCATTTTTTTGGAAAAACCCACAAACTGAGAACACGAGATGAACTAAGAATATGTGTGGCAATGGATTTGGATAGCTCTTGCTTAAGTGAAGTGTGGTTCGACATCAATGGAAAGGAGTATTGCCAAAAGATCACTTATGAGTTCATTCCGTCAATTTGTTCCAAATGCCATCGGGTAGGACATAAAGCTGAATTATGCCTATCCACCTTTGTTTCAAAGGATTCATCAAAGCCTAAAGATGTAATGAATGACAATGGCGGTTCGGTGGTTGTGTTGCCTACGGGTGAGGAAGGTTGGAAAGTCATTAAAGGGCTTAAGTAATTTCTTTACAAAAAAAAAGAGGTGGGTAGTAAACTAAATACCTTTCAAGCTTTGACTGAAGTTGAGGAAGATATATACATTGCCGTTCAAATGCAGTCGGATGGGCCCTAAAACTCAAATTGCAGTAGAAGATGCTACTGTTACTGCTCAACAGCAGCCAATTGGGCCTAACTACCAAATTACAGCAGGTGGTTTTAATGCTGCTGACCACCATGCACATGATGAAGAGCCCATGGAAGTTGTTGTACATGACGCTCACAACCAATCCCATGTTAGGGATGGTGAACCTAATGGTGGGGTTATGGTTGATGTGGGTCCTCCACCCATGTTGAATCCTACTAATAGAAAGGATCTTAATCTTAACAATAATGGGACTACTACTAACGTTTAGATGGGTCTTCTTCCCATATTTGATTCTGTTGGGTTAGAGAGAGAAAGTTCTTCTTTTGATGAATCAAGTGTGAGACTACTTCAAGATGATGACATTGTTGTGCTTCAAGAAGATGATGCTGCTTCAATAGTGGATATGGTAGTGCTCGGGGCTTTGCCTTCTGATGGGGATGTTGAAGAGGGTCCTCTCAATGCCTTCTTCAACAGTTCTTAATCCTATTGTGGAGGGTGCCGATAGTAAGAAGAAGACTAATACCACTCATATGCAGGCGAGTGCTGATGGGATGTATAAAGAAAAGTTGTGCTCTAAAGCAGTAGCATCTTCGGCATCTACTGGTGGAAGGAAAGTGGCATCTCGTAAGGCTCAACGTACCACCCAGGGTGTTTCATCGGCCAATGAAGGTAAGCCTAACTTAGGCAAGCCATAAAATTAATAGTTTATATATGTCGGTGGTAGCATGGAATGTTCGCGGCCTTCAAGGTCGCGGTAGGGTATCTGATATTGGAACTCTTAAAAATCAACATAATGTGGGATTATTATTTCTACTTGAGACAAAATTGCGTGTGGATCTGACTAATGTGTGGTCAAGGAAATTGGGTTTTTATAATAATGTCGTTGCTAACAATGTTGATGGTAGATCAATAATTTTGCTTCTTTGGAACCCATCTATTTATTCAATCAATGTTCTTAGTGTCAATGATCAGATGATTACTATTGAGGCCACTCGTTTATGTAATGGTTGTATGTCAATTATTTTTGGGGTATATGCTTTTAACTTTGTCTCTCATAGGGCTTTACTTTGGGAACATATGATATGTTTGGGGGCGGTTTCTACAGTAACTTGGTTGGTACTAGGAGATTTCAATACTCTTTTGGATAGTTCGAAAAGGATGGGTGGTAGTGGTTATTTACCACCGGATTCAGGGGATTTTGAACAAGTTATGTTAGACTTTGGGTTAATTGACCTTGGGACAACAAGGGGATGGTTCTCTTGGTCTAACAGTCAGCTTACTAGGAGATGTGTTAGAAAAAGATTGGATCGTCTATGACAACTACAGATTGGGTGTTGGCGTATCCAAAGTCCAAAGTAGAGCTACTTCCACATGGGAATTCTGACCACTAACCGCTACTAGTATCCATATCAAAGTTGGGTCCAGTTGGGCCAAAACCCTTTAAATACTTCTCGACATGAGAAAAATATCCTAGTTTTATTGATATTATTTCAGTATCTTGGAAAGGCAGAGTGGGGGGTACATTATGTTCCGCTTTGTTACAAAGCTAAAAAGACTTAGCGGAGATTTGCGTGCTTGGAATAAGGAAGTATTTGGCCATGTGAGTGATTCTATTTCAAAAGTTCGGCAAAAGTATCTATTCTACATGATAGTATGTGCCTTGACCCTTCCAATGAAAATTTAATGTTGGAAGAGGAGTGTACTGAAGAATTACAGTAGCTATTGGGCCATGAAGAGATAATATGGAGGCAAAAATGGTTGAAGGACAGGATTCAAATACAAGGATCTTCCATCTGTCTACTGCAATTAGGAGAAGGAATGCTCGTATTATCTCCCTAAAAGATCATAATGGAATTTCTTTGCTTCTGAAGCAGATATTGACAATCACATGATAGGCTTTTTCAAAGAACTTCTAGGCCAGGAAAATAATGTTGATACTCATCTGGCTGAATAGTTTTTGCCACCATCTCTACTTAGCACTCATCAGCAGGAGAAGTTAGTTGAGGATGTTTCTATGGAAGAGATAAAGGATTGTATCTGGCGAATGAAATGTGACAGTGCTCCGGGCCCTGATGGTTTCTTGATGGAATTCTATAAATTCAGATGGGAGGTAGTCAAGAAGGATCTTTATTTGGCTCTTAATGAATCGATAGGGGACGACCCAGTTCCTCGACGGATTAGGGAATTCATCTGTTTCATAGGTACTTGCATAATTTTGTCAGAGAACTAAGCGATAGGTATAGATGTTACGGGGGGATGTCCTCTCTCATTCCAAAAGGCTAACAGGTAATGAAGATAGAAGATTCATTGCTCGAAACTCTTGTGGGAATAGAAAACATGCCTTGCTCTCCTTTGAGGGAAGAGTGACAGGCCTTGATGGTGAAGGCCTATGGGCCTTCAAGAAAAGGAATGCGATCCACTAGAAAGTTGATTTTTTGGCGGACTGTTAAGCTTGGGCCTCAAGTCATTTTCTCTCTAACCCTTTTATACATTGGAATTATTAATAAATCCCCCTAACTGAATAAGGGAAGGCTATTTATAGGGCTTAAGTGAAACTAGTCCGTTATGAATTCTTAAGTGTGCTCCATAGTAAGCAGATCTTCGTTTAAAACATGATTTCTTTCAAAATTTTTTTGATTTTTTGAAATCCGTTTAGAATTCTGAGTTTTTAAAGATATGTACAGTAACAGTGCAAGAAAATTAGGAATATTGATTTTAAAAAAAATTCCATCAAAACTTTCACCAATCAATTCCATTAAAAAAAAGTGCACGAAAAAAGGCAACCAATATATTCCCAAAAAAAAAAAGTAACTTCAACATTCGTATATCTGAAAATAATAGGTAGACTTAGAATAAGACCAATCCAATGAAAAATAGTTTTTTTTTCTTCTATAAACCTATAGAGTCTCTATAAAGATCAAGAGAGAGATTCAATGGTACTAAAGATTTGTGTAGCTAGGAATTTATTAAAAAGTTTGTTAAATTGCTTTTTTTTATGCATAAAGAAGTTTGTTTAATTTCATATTTGATTTTATTTTTATTTCATTAGTGTATACAACAGAGCATTTTGGATGTACCACTGTTTTACATATTTAGGTCTTTGCATTTTCTTTTAATTAACTGCAATCCTCTATTGAGGGCATTTTTTTTTTCTTTCAAAAATAATCTTATACCTTGGTTCACATTTCTTATTATTTGCTAATTAGTTATTGAGTTTAGTATTGTTATTGTTGTTGTTGTTTCATTTTAGGAAAAAGTTTTTATAAGGATGCTACCTTATAATGTAGAATTACTGATGCCCCCAAAAATTCATCGGAAAATGTAGTTTTAATTTTGAAAAACCCTTTGATTGAGTATCTCGACATTGAGATGTATGACTATGAAAAATAAAACTATTTTAAGTATAAAAAATAGTGCATTTTACAATAAATTATCTACACCGTCCATTTTCAAGATTTTCATAAGTTTATAGATCTACTTGATTTTAACCATTTTTTAAATTTAAACTTTTATAATTAGATATAAAAATAGATTTTCTGATAATCCTAAGAACATTTTAGAGCAAAATTATATACCATAATAAACTTTGAAGGTTCACCTTACCTTTACACCTACGAATGCATCTGTATGCCAACTGCACCCTTCATTTTATGCTCACCATAAATCTACAATATTCTACAATATGTTTTGTGCTGTGACAATAGAGTAAGCATTTTTGCTGGATTTATAGAATGCTTCCATAAAAAAAACTATCAAGTATTACTCTAATGACATTAGTAAGGCTATAAAATTATTGTTTAATGGCTTTGATACATCTATACATTGGCTAGAAATTATAATCCTATATTGTGTCATTTTTATATATCCGATTTTTTCATTACGTTTTTTTTAACCAAATCTGAAATATTCACTATTCTATAACTTACCTTATTTTTTGGCGATCATTATTTTTTACCCAAATTTTTCCTCCTACCTTTTGGAATAAAATCGATTCGTTATCGATGTTTTGGTCTACCGAAATTTAACAACCCAATTACGAGTACAGGCAACCAAAACTTATAAGACTCAAGTGCTAGGACAATACAAGTAGTATTATCTAAAGCGTGCGGTTTGTATAAAGCTGATGCTCTAAACAAAAAAGAGTAATGCACACCTTCAAATAGAGTCGAGAAATGTGCTTTTAATTGATAGCCTTAAAATATATTTTCATCTCTAATTATAAAATTTAAAGCTTAAAAAATAGTGCACATCGAATAGATCTATGAAAACTTGAAAATTGACAGTCAAAAAATGTATTATAAGGTGCACTATTTTCAAAACTTGAAATCCATTGTTTTCTCATGTTCATGCATCTTGATGTCAAGATATCAATGTGATACTTTGGGCATCAAAACACCTCTTCTAGTGAAACGTTTGAGGTACGCTCTAATTTGATTGTTTAGAGCCTCGACTCTATATAAACTTTTTCCTTATCTAAAGGTATTTTATTAAAAAGGGAAAGGTTTACCAACCAGCCTTCCAATTTTGATCAAGAGAGCTACTCACTGTTTGATTTTAGATCCGACATCTCAAAGTATTTTATTTCTAGGTTTTTTTTTATACAAATTGTATGAATATAAAATTTTGTACATGCCATCTTCTCATTGGGGTGCACCTATAAAAAATATTAAAAATAAATTTTTTAATAAAATATAAGGACCAAAATACCCTTTGAAACTTTAAAGGGTATTTGGTCATTGTATTTTATTGGAAATATTTTTTTTATATTTTTTGCTAGTGAGAGTTTAATAGAGGATTGGATGTACAAAATTTTATGTCAAAATGGTTTATACAAAAAAAATAAATAAATAAAATAGTCTAGAGATGTGACATTGCGATTGGGGCAATCTTAGCCTTGCATTCAGAATGGGCGGTTCGATAAGGGGAAGTATATAAGTTTTATGTTGTAAGGGAAGCACAAAAAGCTTGCCATATTAAAAAAATAAGATAGAATATGATTCACACTATCAATGACAAAAGAAAAAAAAAAAGTAAATTACAAAGATCTTGCATGGAAAATTAAGAAGGGAAGAGAGATTCTTTGGAGAAGAGGTGAGGATGGAAATTATACTTTTCTTTATAGGAATAGTTACTTATGTAACCCTAGGTAAGAAATAAAATATTTTTATTTTTATTCTAAACTATTTTTTAATCTAAATATTTTTTTTTAAAATAAAATATTACGAACAACATTTCTAAACAAAAGAATGCCACATTTGAAAAATGAAACTTGTTCAAGAAAAGGACATGCCATAGACACTCTATAAGAGTGTCATACGTGTTTCTAAAAAGATCGACATCAGACGCTTGGACACAGCCCATGTTTCGTAGCTTGTGCACGATCAATCATATCAAAATAGTCACACAATCAACATCATTGTTTTTCTTTCACTTTTTTTTTGTCATATAAGCTTTAAACTTGGGAATATTTATCGTGCACATTGCTTGAGAATAGACTATAAGGATTCTTTTTGTGCCACAAGCTTGATAATGTAGTTCTCATTCATTATTATCCCTCTTTGTTTGGTTTTGTGATAGTCAAAATCACCATACTTATGTTTTCATTAAAAGATAAAGGGTATTATTGTAAAAAAAATATAGGTTTTTTGAGAAGCCAAAACGAAGTTCAAGTGATCTCTATAAAAGTGGATCAAGGAAATAATACTCATCTTTTTGAGGGCCACCCCTTTGGGGGTTATGGAAAAGGATCTATAAGTTAGAGATTGGTTTCCAATAGAGAGAGACATGGTTACCGATGTTTAGAGAGAGATATTATCTCTTGTAACTCTAAACTGTAATTTTCATTGTGATAATAGATTTCTACTTGCAGAGGCCGTGGAAGTAACCCTACGGGTGAACCACATAAATTGTATGTTGTAGTGGTATTTTTTATATGTTTTCGTTATTTCTTACACTCGATTTATAATTGTATTGATCTACTTCGCATTTAGACAATCATGTGCACGATCTTGGGTGGGATCTCGGTATTTGAGATTCTCGGTTCCGTGAGCTAGGGTTACTGAAACCCTACAATTGGTATAAGAGCACATTGTGTGTGTGGGGCTAAGTCTTATATAAAGAAAAAGATGAATGGCAGAGTTTGATGGATACATGGTTTGAGGTGGAGAAATATGAAGGCAAAGTGTTTGTGAAAATTCCACAATGGAGGCAAGTAAAAAGAAATCAAAAAATATATTCAATGAAGATTACCAGGGCAATTATGGTGATTTTACTATCAAGTTGCAGATGATTAAGTTTGATACATTTCAGTATACAGAAGGAGAGGAAGTAATGATAGTCAAAATCACCATACCTATGTTTTTATTAAAAGATAAAAAGTATTATTGTAAAAAGATAATGAGTTTCTTGGGGAGCAAAAAAGAAGCTCAAGTGATCCCTGTAAAAGTGGGTCAAGAAAAACATAATACTCATCCTTTTGAGGGTAACTCCTTCAGGGGTTATGGGAAGGGATCTATAAGATGGAGATTGGTCTCCAAGTGAGAGAGACATGGTTACTGATGTTTAGAACAAGGTATTATCTCTTGTAACCCAAAACTGTAATTTTCATTGTGTTAGTGGATTGCTACTTGCTAGTGGTGGTTGTAACCCTACAGGGTGAACCATGTAAATCGTGTGTTGTGGTGGTATATTTTTTTATGTTTGCGTTATTTCTTACACTCAATTTATAATTATATTCATCTACTTAGCATGTAGCCAATCATGTACACAATCTTGGGTGGGATCCCGGTATTTGGTATTCCTGATTCCGCGAGATAGGGGTTACCAAGAACCCTACACTATTCTATAGTTAATGTTTAATAGAGGGGGCCATACTATCGTAATTTAGGGTAGAACTTACAAGCTTTTATCAATTTTACATCTCAGAATGTGCACATAACTGTTTTCCTAGGTGTTATTGGTGGGAGTGAAATGACCATAATACGTTGAACCAGGGTTGGAATCATAAATTGCTGCACTTCAACAAAGACCAGACACTTTCGCATCAGTAACATCAAAGAGTTGCCCTTCTCAATGATATACTTACTGAACTTGAGATAATTCAATATTGGTTTATCAGAACCGATTGGTCCAATCTTGTTTGGATAACATTGGTTTATGGTGGATTAGAATGCATGACATTGTTGTATATGGTTGATGTCTTTCTGGGGCCACATTGCTCACTGTCACCCCCTTTCCTGTGTATCTTATTGTTTCAAGGATTGCCGTATTCTTGTTAGGAGTGTAGAGGCCTTCCAATTGATTGTATGGCTTGGAATTAACAAGGAGTTGATGAAGTAGATGTGTGTTGGAGATAACATACTATTATGATGAAGTCCATTCATTGATGAACCTTTTCGAAATTCTTGCTATGTAAAAGGGCATAGTAGTATATGGCATGAAGGATTTCTTTTCATGATGCATTCTCCTTTGGGGCATGATTGGTATGGGTGAAAATATTTTCATGAAAGTATTTTCACATGAAAGAACTCCTTTTTGTTATTAGGTGTGGGGGTTTTTCCACATCAATTGGCTGCCAATTAATGTGAAAAAATGAATTGAGGCCAATTGGTGTGAAAAAATGCGTTGTCACCAAGGACAACTCCATTTGTTTCGTAATCAGGAGTGGGGTGTCCTAAGTCCTATGCATGCGGTCCTAGGCATAGTTCTGTAAGTTGTTTCTCATTTTATTATTACTTTCAGTTCTTGATTCATATTTGATTATTGTTAGTAATTCATTCTTCTTAATGAATGAATCAATAATAGTGTAACCATAGTTTATAGTTGGTTTTATTTTCTGTTTTGTATTGTAATTGGTACTTCTAACTAGAATTTACTCATATAATAAAATAAAATAAAAAAATGAGAAGTTTTTTTTTTCAATTTATAAACTGTGTAATTCTACATAGCCCATCTAACATGTTATCGTGTTCATTTTGTCTCTCTTTTGTGGGTCTTAATGTGTTTCCAGGTATGGAGGGAGAAGGGGGTGAAATTTTGGTTTGATGACATTGTTGTATTTACTTTTCAACAATAATTGGTAATAAAAAGTATCTAACACACATACACCTAACTTATGTTTTGGTATATTTCTTTGTGGATAGAAATATGTGCACAAACCTAATGTGCACAAACCTAACACATTGTATAGATGCTTGGTTGTTTGCAAAGAGGTACTCTGATTTTTTCCACACCTTTGGTATGTACGCTATGGGAACTGTACAATTCATATGGGTAGTCTTCTCTTGATGGCTGAGTTGGGATCTTGATTTTTCCCAATGGATTATATGTAATAGTGCTGGCTAGTCCCACTTTATTTGGGTTATTTTCAACAATTTTTTAATTGGAAAGATGTCAATTTCTAATCGATGAACTATTATGATGAACAATTCAAAATTGGCTTGATGTGTAGATTCTAGGAAAACAGTTCCTAGATTTTATCAAAGAAAAAAGTTTGATTTTCCCGTAGGGACCGTTTGGTTCAGTAGATTCAGATTTCTAGGCACTTTTCTTGTAAAAACTGGCCAATCGTGCTTGGTTCGATTAGAATTTTGGAATTGAGATTTCGTGGGACTCCTGAATGCTCATTTTAAGCTCAAATTTTGGAAATCTCGATTCTACCAAAATAGGTGGAATTGACATTTCATGAGAAGAACCTATTTTGCTGCTAAAGAACGAAAAAATATTAAAATTTTAGAGAGAGAAATTATATCAAATTTTAAAAAGAAAAACTATATTGAATTTTAGAAAGAGAATATATGAAATTTTTCAGAAATAACATATATGAATCTTTTTAGAGAGATTATTTCAACTTTTAGAGACAAACTATCTGAAACTTAAAGTTTTAGAGAGCATATTAAAATTTTAGAAAGAGAGAATCTATCTCAAATCTTGAATTTTAGAGAGAGAAAATATCTTCAAATTTTAGAGAGATAAACTACATTAACAGGAAGTTAGGGGGAGGAAGAAGGAACTTCCCCATTACTATACAAGTTTCGTGTTTGATGCACGAAACTTATATAGTAAGGAAGTTCCCCCTAGAATTTTCTTACTCCCTTGTGCTTAAGAAAAGAAGTTCCATCTAAAATGATGGGACTTAAAATAGGAACTTGGTTTTCTTGGTTTCCTCAAACCATATTCTACCTTCTTCCTTATATTTATATTTATATTATTAATTTATATTTGTATTTGTATTATATTATATTATATTATTTTATATGTATTACAAAGATATATAAATAAAATAATTTATTATATTATATATTCTATATAATACAAATATATATTAATAAAATAAATATAAAATACATTATATATATATTATATTACTTTATATATAATATATTTTTTGTATTTTAGTGTATAATGTACATTATGTTTTATTTGTATAATAGATATTTATAATATAATATATAATAAAAATATATTAATATATTATATTATTAAATTTATATATTTAAATTATTATTATATTAGGACCCGATTTTTTATGCGGCCAAGCCCTCATATGTAGAAATGCGAGCCTCTTAATCAATCTATCTTTTAGATGGATTATAGGATTTAATTTTTTAAGAACATATAATCTCTAACATGGAGATCACGAATATAAAATAAATAAATAAAATTTAAAAACTAGAAATAACAATTCTAATGAGAAAACTTTAGACCATTAGTTCTATTGTTTTTAGATAGAACACCTACTTGCAACCATCTTTAAGATGGATGATTTCCACTTACTAGACCGCATATGTAGAAATGTGGTCCAGCCCGCATGAAACAATTTTTCATTATATTATGTTATAATATATAACCTAATATTATATATACATATATTTAAATACATTATGTTATATATTATATTATGTTGTATATATCATATATAATATATATTTATAGGAAAACTTTTAAAAACGCCTATAGGCGAAATTGAATAATGTTTCGTCTCGCCACAGACATGCTATATTTGTTGTGGTTTTGCCTTAAAAACCGTCACAAATCTATAGGAGCCGTGGTGGTTTTCCGTATTTTTTTGCATAAAAAAATAGTGCCACAGATATGTTATGTCCGTTGCGGTACCACAACGGATATAGTAGGTCCGTTGCGATCTTTTAATCCACACGTCTAAAAAAATTGGATGGCGCCGAGCTTATGGGCGAAAACACTGTTCATTTTCGCCCATAGACTTTGCATAGTGGCTTCCATATTTATATATTATACATTGTAATATTATAATATAATATTATTATGAATTATACATTAATTTTTATAATATTATTTTTAAAATAATATTATAAATATTTATTATATATTATTCTTTATTCATTAAACATAATAAGTATTATATAAAATAAAACAGAGGGACGTATATATTTTTAATATAATATTATTATAAATTATATTATAATTTTTGTGATAATCTTATAAATATTATATTTTTATTATTCTTTATTTTTTAAATATAATTAAGTATTATATATCAAATAAGTTAGAGGGGCGTATATAATCATTGTTTAGCCCTCTCATAATCAGTAACCCCAATATTTTGATTTTTTTTTTTTTTTTACAGAAATTATCGACTTTTATTACTGCAAAAATCAAATTACATCATTGAGAAAAGAGATAGAATCAAGTAAGACACCACGCTTGGCCAACCCATCAGCCAACATATTGATTTTCCATATTATTGAATCACGTTATTATGAAAATCTTCAAGACCTTATAAAAACATAATAACTACCATTGATATCCTCTAAGAAATGTTTTTTATTTAAGTGTGCATTAAGCACCATTGTCTTTTAATTCTGCCCCACCATCTCTGAAGAATCCACGATATCCTTAGAAAGAAGGAAATATAATGATAATAATCCTATAATCATACTTATAATTACTAATTATTATTAATATTGCTAAAACCTCAAAATTTAAACGAAAATTGACGAAAAATAACATAAAACATGCGCATGAATTATTATTATTTTTTGACAATGTTACTAAAGCTGTATTAATCAATCAAAGGTTAGACCCAATCAAAAAGGGAAAACATCCGAAATAAACAAATTCTGAATAGACACCCCTCGTTTTGCCAATCCATCGGTAATGTCATTAACCTCCCTATACACATGTTGAAATGAGATTTGGAGACTCACACATATCCATAATATTTAGCCATTTCCTCCTCAAGCTCCATGGTGGTCTGGATATCTTATTGCACCAATTTATCACATTCAAATAATCCCCTTCTATAATGCATGCCATTTTGATATTCTTCTTACTCACAATCTGAACTCCACACTCTAACGCAGCCAATTCTGTTTCAATAGCCGTTACCTCCCCACGTGCATCTCGCAAAATTCCTCCAACTTCATATAGGCCTGGGTTTCCTAATGAGCTTCCATCGAAGTTAAGTTTGATACTCCCTAGCATAGGTAAGCTCCACCTACCTTTTGGTCTCACTTTCATTACTTTTTGAAGCATCAAATTATGCAAATTAATCTCAACATCTGTTTTGGCCACTCCAAACCCTTCCTTTGTCATAGAGAACTAACTCTAGAGCTTTCTTATCAAATGTCCTCCTATTGCGCTCCATCTAGATCTTTCTTTTAACCAATTCCACCTCTAGAGCTTTCTTATCAAATGTCCTCCTATTGCGCTCCATCTAGATCTTTCTTTTAACCAATTCCACCTCTAGAGCTTTCTTATCAAATGTCCTCCTATTGCACCTCTAGACCTTTTTTATCAAATGTCCTCCTATTGCGCTCCATCTAGATCTCTCAAAGAACAGCTGCTCATACCATCTCCCAAATCATCTTGCCCACCATTGGTAAAGAATCCAACTCCATGCTACCCAAAATATTCATATGACTACTCGGCACCACTATCATATGTCCAATTTTTTGAAAACCCATATCCAGATGTGAGAAGAGAAAGTACAATGAAGGAAAAGATGATCTCCATTCTCATCATTTTCCTTACAAAGAATGCAAACATTCATAATAATCTTGCCCCTTTTTATGATCTTATCCACAGTAAGTGACTTTCCTTGGAACAAAATCCATAAGAAAATTTGAATTTTGAAAGGGACCTTCCAACACCATATTCTCTTCAATAATAGCCTACTCTCTACCGAATCCTGTCATAAAACAACAAACTGTATGCTGATTTAACTGAGAAAATACCGTCTTTCTCAGCCTCCCAAACCAACTCGTCTTCCCTCTCTCTGTGCAGCATATACCCATGAATATCCCCAAGCAATGAAGTATATTGATCAATCACTGAGTCCGAAGCTCTATTGTACCTGCAGTTTAAAAACCAAACATTTCATCCCAATCAAAGGTTTGAGATGCCATGATATCTTGTTGATTTGTCGCTCCAAAAACCTGCAGATATGCTGATTTCAAACAACAATCTCCCACTCACTTACTATGCCAAAAAGATATCTTTCTCCCATCACCCAAAATCCACTTATAACGACCAATCATGAAAAACATGTTTTGAAGAATTCCTTTCCATATCTTGTTTTAAAAAACATTCACATGAAATTGGAATATATCTTGTTTCTTTCACTTTTTTTGGTAGTTACGAATATAACTGGTTGGCTTCTTGCTCATTTACCTCATACACTTAAATATCTACAATAAGTTGAACAGTACTCATCAACCCAAAAAATCATAAATAGAAAATGCAAAATCCTATCGCAATAAACAAATAAAGAAGTTAAAAAGAAAAAGAGAGATGAAAAAGAAATGAAGAGAGAGAGTGAGATGAAGTCATGGAAAGAGGAGAGAGAGCGGATAGGTCGTCGAGGAGACATA
Organism: Amborella trichopoda; assembly: GCF_000471905.2. The sequence continues at coordinate 1,889,930 of NW_006499973.1, read as the reverse complement.
GGTAGTGGAGAAGAGATAGAATGAGAGGATGTCATGGGGAGGAGAGAGAGAGATGAACAGAGAGGAACTTGTGAAAAGAGATGAGAGAGAAATCAAATTTACTTCTAAAACTTCTCAATCACAATCAACTGTCAAATCCCCTTGATTCTCTCTAAGATAATGTTAGATACTTTTGTGAGCCTCTCCTACTCTCTCTCATCTTTATCCGAATAAATCTCAATGCCTATTGTGTAATTTGCTTTGCTTAAAAAATAGGCAAGACAATCCAAATCGAGTAAGGGAATTGAATACAATTAAGATGGACAGGTTTGACATTCCTTTGAGCAGGCTCCAAATTTTCTAATATCAACTTCTAGGTGATCTTTTGCCATCTCCCTAAGCCGATGCTAAATCAGCTAAACTTGGACAGGGCATGCATTTTCGCCGATGCTAAATCAGCTAAACTTGGACAGGGCATGCATTTTCGTTAGCACGTCACGCAAAGAGAAGACTTTTTCCTTACAAATAGAAAACAATATTTGAGTTCTAAAAGTGGGAATCATGACTTCACGAAATCTCTAATAGTATAAATAAAATGGGATTGTATATAATGAAACCATTTGCCTTTGATACAAAGAGATCACAATTACTTAGAATCATCTAATGTGAAATCTCATACCTTGAATGTCACAAAATTCGAAAAAATTTCTTTTGAACTTTAAATTTAATTCATGAAATAAATACAACCACTCAATTTTACATCCAATGGTCAAAATTAGTTGTACCACCTTGTACCAAAAATAAATAATCTCATTGTATACTTTTCCAAATAAAATATAAGATTGTCTATAAAAATGCGATTTATATTTTGTAAATGGAGATCACACCATTCTTATCCCTTCAATTTCAAACACAAAGTCTGAGAATATTATGTTTGAGCTTCTCAAATCCTCTTTCAAGCTTATCTCACTAGAGAACGTTGCACTTCACTAGCACAAAAAGGATATAATAATTTTCTTGGTGACAATTTCCAAAAAGAAGTGGACCCAATACCTTTAAAATTTCAAAAAACTGCCTTCTGAAGAAATTACAAAGACATGCTCATTCCAAAACTACCCCAAAAATCTATACCTACCTACTATAATGAGTCTAGGTTCAGATTAGAGCTGCTTATACTCGAAGATCGCATTCTTCAAAATGCTGTTTTTTGCCATGATTGTTGAAATAACGCACCGATGACTGTTTGAACAATCCATGCATAACCACAAAATTCCAGTGGCATTGGTCCCAAATCGCTTGAATCCGAAGACCCCAAAATGTAACCAAAATCAAAAGTAGGGATTAAGTCGAGCAGTCTTGATCCTCCACACAAAATCAAATTACAAACTAGTGTCTTGTCTCTCTTTTTCTGAGGAGCTAGACTCCATCTCCAAAACCCAAAGTACACCAGGCAATTTTGGATGAAGAGAGAAAATAAACTAGAAGGAACTCTTTGATTGTATGCCCCAGAACCACCCACATGTTCTTCATCCTCAATCTATTCTTCCTCGTCTTCTTTCCCTTCGTCCCCACAATCTTCTTCCTGCTCATCCATATCTTCTTTCTCTGTGTGCCCACCCTCTTCTGTTTCTTCACCTTTTCCTTCGCTTCCAATCACGTTAGACTCAGGCTCTTCTTCACTCTTCCTTTTCTTGTTCGTTTCTTTGGACTTTTTGAATGCCTTCTTCTTCCTGAAGTCTGCATAATCAACAGACAATATTATAGATGCCACTATGTGTTTATTTTCTGTTGGGGTTTTGGAGAGGGGGGGGGGGGAGGAGAGAGAGAGAGTACATGAGTAAACATACATATTTCTACATGTATATGTACGCCATCATATATTAATTTTTAGACAAGGTCACCCTGCTCGATGTGAATTCATTCTGAATTCATTCAGATACTACCGTATTTAGCTTACTCAAAGTGTTATGGTTGAATATAAAATGAACCATTGGATAACTCACCTCAAGCAAATAACCAAGTTATTTCAGAGACGACGCTTGTGCAGATTCATTAGTTTATATCTTTTCATCACAAGCACTTTCTCTAGCCCCACATCCGCTCCATCTACCATGATATTAACAGGGCCATGGATATGGCAAGAAATTTATTCCTTTGAATTTCTATCAAACATTTTGAGAATGATTGCCACTTTATCCAGAATATGGTGCCACTGGGTCAAGTGACAAAAACACACTCTATTTCATAACTAGGACAATAAATTTTACCAACATATAAGCTACCCATGCACAAATAGTGTTTTCAGCCAAGGCGCCCAGATACAGGTGCATTACAGACACGGATATGAAGAACAGGGATACAACTTGGCATTGCTAAAAATACAAGATAAAGACAGATAATAGTATCCGATCCCACACACACAGTGTAGCATGTATAGTATAGGAAAATATTACATCCAACACTTTGTTACACATACATATCATATCATAATGCCTAACATTAAAATTTATTGAAATTCTTCTTTACAGTTTGAGTCATTTCACGCAAAAGTATCCTAGCAGCATTTGGTATCAGTATCAATATGACACTGGCACATTACACATATACAAGTAGTAGTGCATCAAAAATTGAGTTTTATATATATATATATGGAAAAACCTTAAAAACACCTAACGGCAAAATGCTACAGTGTTTCGCCACCGCCACGAACTTGCTATGTCTGTGGCGGTTTATTGAACAGACCCGACAACGCGCCGTTTGTTGCAGGTCCGCATGATTTTTTGACCGTCAATGGACCTAGTATGTCTGTGACGGTACTGCCACAAATATGCTAGATCTGTGGTGGTCGAAAAACGCACGCTGCCCCATTTTTTCGGACAGTGATGAGTCTATAGGCGAAAACACTGTTCATTTTTGCCCATAGGCATTGCGTAGTCTTCTTTTATATATATATATATATATATATATGGGAAAATATGGGATTAACCCACAAGCTCATATGAACATATGAGCCCAACGGCTCAAATTGAATCTAGAGCAATCTAACGATCACGGATGTCTGGTAGTGATTGATTTTTTTTTTTTTATATATATAGATCCAAATCACTTGAAATTTTAGGTGGGTGTTCTTCTCATTAAGACGCACCTAATAAAAATATAAAAAAAATTATTCGCGAAGAACAAAATGACCAAAATACCCTCTGAAACTTGTCGGGGGTATTTTGGTCAGTTTATTTCATGTAAAATATTTTTTTTGATATTTTTCGAAGATTCACTTATTTTTTATAAATACGTGCCTAAAATTTCAAGTGATTTGGATTTGTAGAAAAAAACCTAAAATTCAAACACTACCGGACATCCGTGATCGTCAAATCGGCCTAAAATCAATCTGGGACATTGGGCTCATATGTTCCTACGAGTTAGTGGCTTAATCCCATCTTTTCCCTATATATATATATATATCGAGAGAGAAAGAGAGAGAGAGAATGGTGCAGATCCATCTGAATTTGCTGCCATGGAAAAGGTATCCTGAAATGCATATAGAGCAAAAGTCCAAAAGTAAATAACTAATAAATTTTTCATTCCAAAAGCAATTTATTAAGAGAGTATTCAACAAGTGCAGTTTCTTTTCCTATACCTACTTGACACCATCCATCCAGCAGAAGTGAACAAGGGATGGCTGGGGTGTGTCGTTCCTCCACCCAATGTCCATTAATCTACTATTGAGCATCGAATGGTTGGGGCAATGTCAAGGGAGTGTAGGAAATAATACTGATCTTAGTAATGCAATTATCTTAAAAATCTTTCCCTTTAGAATAGTGAAAAAAATTGCCACTCAAATTAAAAAATTCATATATTATCTAAAAAGCCTTAAAACCTAGATTCATTGATTGAGAAGGAACTGAGAAAGAAAAAACTGTAGATTTACCGTCAAAAGAGACTCTAAGAAGAGTAGTATTACCCTCAAAGAACTTGTTTTTCGATACTAATATACTGAGAAGGAACTGAGAAACTAAAGTACAGGTAAATACCTTCCAGAGAAACTCTTAGGGGCTCTGTGAACTCAGGGAAATCAATTTCCTCTAGTGCTTTGAAAACATCCTCGGCATTAATTGTCTGTCGCTTTGATTCCTGACATATGTCATTTGCCCTGCAAATCATATGCACATTCAAATCCACTTCTCTGTTGTTGATTGGTTTTTTGTCCAAGAGTAAAGTGTGGGATTAAAAGAAAAATGATAGTCAAACATATAGCTCAAGCTTTCAAGCTTAACCACCTTGCTTCCCATTAAAATTTTCAGAATATGACTACTAAAGAAGCAATTATAAATGTTTCACTGACCTCTTTAAAATTGTTTATACATGATACTTTGTGCGACAGTTTTCTTATCCATTAAAATGTTGAACAAGATTCAAGCCCAATTCTGCAAGTTATTTAATTGCCCTTGGCTACATGCCATCAAAGCAATTTTGTGTTCTCCAATTAGCACCAGGATTTAATCCAAAAGACCCTTTCAAAATTTTCTAAAGATACTGAAATACTCTTTCTTTTTTATATCATAAATGCTATGATGTTTTGAAAGATGACTGTGGTACCAACTACGCAGCGCACAACTTCATAGAAAAGATAGAGAACAAGACAGAGTCCTTGTTTGCACGCTTTAAAAGTCTAATCGTTTGAATACCAAAAGATGAAACCAACATAAAATGTGTTATTCCTTGAAGACAATAAAAAGAATGTTGTTGCAGTGGTACTCGAATCTGCACAAATCAATAAAACCAGTGATTAAAAACCTGGAATCAGGCTGAGACTCGCCAGGGTCCTGAGCCCGAAGCAGCCACCGACTCAGCTGAGTCAGCAGTCCGCCTCGGCAAATTTGGTGGTCAGATTCAGCCAAGTCTCTGTGAAAATAAACAGAGGGGTTGCGACCCAATGAGACCCACCCAAGTCCCAGTGTTTTTTATCTGGACAGGGCATTGTGCTGGGTCTAAGTAACTTAGGCAAGTCCAAGCCCCAAGTCACCAATTTCTTGATCACTGAACAATGAATTTGGTTATTATAAAAAATGAGCATTGAAAAAAATATTTCCTTGAAAATTGTTAAGAAGAAAAAGGAAAAGACAAAAAGAATATCTAAGATAAAAGATAAAAGCCAAAATGGATAAATCTCAAGAATTCATTGTACTAGTGTTTGGGGACTGAATTCAAGGCCAAAGAGCTGTCATGCCATCATTACAACTAAGATTTGGTTATACGTTTTTTGAGAATGGAGCAGTGCACAAAGAATATGAAGCCGATGCAGAACCATCATTATCGAAGTCCTCCCCATTGGATGGAAAACCTTCTATAATTGCATGGCGAGGACATTCAGTGGAGACAGGCCTTGAAAATTAGTGTTTAAGGACCGACTTTGAGGCTGGAGAGCTGCCATTCTATGAATTATAACAAAGAATGGTTATATATTTTCGATAATGAAGCATTGCACAAAGAATATGCAGCCAATGAAGAACCACAATTGTTGCAGCTCTTCACATTAGATCGAAACCTTCCAAAAATCATACAAAACACCCACTTTGCAGAAAAATTTTGCATAAATTAGAAAGTATTGAGCATCCCAAGATAAATGAACACTCTTGAATTCTCAATGGTATAGGCAAAAGAGATGGACACTCCTTCAAATGTTTTAAATTTTAAGGATAGCATTTTTTTCTGAAGGCAATAATTCAATCACTCTTACACTGTCCTATTGGGTCTAATGAGGCTTTTCAATTTCACAATGGGGTAAACCTGCCTCTATGGGGGCACTGTTGGAGTAACGGTGATCTCCACCAATGCCCATCATTCTTTGGAGACGTCCTTGGTGGTTGTGCCATGGTTACTATGGCTAGAGAGGAGGAAAATGTGTTTCAATGACAAAAGGAGCAAGGTGGATAGAATATGGGAGCAGATTAAGATGACAATATGGCCATGCACAAGATCAAGAAATGAATTTTGGAGGTATGAGATCTTGAAACATGGTGGAGGGAGATTTCAAGAGCCTCGAAAGTGGTGGTTCTGCGACCTCAAAAGGTTCCTATGGCTTCGCATGCGTCCGAATTCAATGTCTAGAATATCGGCATGCACAAGATCAAAAATTTAACTTTGATTATTGTTCAAAAAGGCGGACCACCCAGCGCCTAGGCAGTCCAGAAGGCCTGGACGCATCGCCCAAGCCTAGGCAGCCAAACTAGGCGGCAGTCCCTGGGTGACTGCCCAAGGCCTAGGGGCGAAAGTTTTTTTTTTTTTTTGTTCTATTGATTTTTTTTTAAACATAAAGGCTTTTAGGGATAGATTTTAGGTTCATTTGAAATGTAACCCACAAGAACCCATTTTAGAGAGAAAAAAAACTCAAAAAAACTAAATTTTGTGATTTTCATTGAATTGATGTGTTTCTCAAAGTTACGAAAACGGATCCAAACATCACCCATGTAGATTGGATTTAGTTTTGGAGTTTTATAATTCTATTAGAGGATGTTTTTTATTATTTTAGCACCTGAGAACATCTCAGAGGTGGGAGTTTGGAGTTCGAGCAAGCAAAGTAAGTGCAAAACTTTACTTTTTAGATTGCTTGCTTTATTTTGAGATGTCTTCTTTAGGATTTAGTCGAAGTGAAGATCCGGGTTGGAAATATGGATATAACCTGAATCCAAATGACAAAAATTGCATTAGATGCAATTATTGTGAAAAAGATACAAAAGGGAGCATAAACCCGTTTAAGAAACATCTTGTCGGTATTAAGGGGGATGTTGCCCCTTGTAAAAATGTTCCTAAAGCTATCAGAGAGGAGATTAAGCAATATATGAGTTCTGTAAAACAAAAACAGAAACAAAATCCTTGTTATTTGAATAGATCTATTTCTGCTTCTTCTAGAAGAAGTGATCCGGGTTAGAAATATGGTTATAACCCAAAACCAAACGATAAAATTTGTATAAGATGTAATTTTTGTGAAAAAGATACCAATTGGGGTATTAACCGATTCAAGAAACACCTTGCTGGTATTAAAGGGAATGTTGCTCCTTGTAAAAAAGTTCCTGAAGCTATTCAGGATGAGATTAGACAATTTCTGAATTTAAAAGAATAAAAAAAAGATGAAAGTGAGCCTTGTTCTATGGAAATATATTCTCCAAGTTCTTTTAGAAAGGGTGATCCGTGTTGGAAGTATGGCTATAACACGAATCCAATTGACGAAAATTATGTTAAATGTAATTATTGTGAAAAGGATACTAATGGGGGCATTTACCTGTTTAAAAAACGCGTTGCCGATATTAAGGGGAATGTTGCCCCGTGTAAAAATGTTCCTAAGCCTACCAGGGAGGAAATTATATAATATTTGAGTTTAGGGAAGCACAAAAAAATAGAAAAGGGTAAAGCAACCAAGACTCCTAGGGCCTCATTTGCACATACTAGTAAGAGGGAGGTAGAAAAGGAGGAGGAAGATGCATATTCAAAAGAAACAAAGGAGGACCAACGTTATATTGAAGAGGGATATGACTCTGATGATGATGGCCTTGAATTTGATGCATATGATAAGACTTACCCTATTCCTTCTGATGATGATGATGACTGAAGACTCTTGGTGTTGGGCGTTGAGTGTTGTGCTGCGTGTCGACTGTTGAGTGTCAACGATTCTGTCCTAGAATATATATTTTCTAAATTTCTGTATATTTCTTTTTCTTATTTTTAGTTTTTACTTACTAGTTTCTAGTTCTGCTATCTAACTTTTGTGTGTACAGTCTACAATGCATCAAACTATCAGTGTATGCTTGTATGGTTATACTATTTTAGCATTGTATGAAAAATGAAAATATGGATTATGGTCTCTTATGGATTATCAAAATTCTCTTCTCAACTTCTTCTTTTTTTCAACTTGGATTATGGCCTTATAGATTATCAAAATTCTTATAGATTATGGTTTTATGGATTATTAAAATTCTTCTGGATTAATCATTACCTTACTATCTTTTCTTTTCTTTTCAACTGGGCCACCCAGGTTCTGAGCGCCCGCCTAGGCGACCGCTTAGGCATTGGGCGGCCTGGACCCCCATGGCCACCTGGGTGCCGCCTAGTGCTTTTTGAAGCACTGATTTTGATAATTTTCAATGTGTAAGATGTTGAATATGGTGGATGGGAATTTCCAGGGCAAAGGTACCAAAGCGAGTTGGTCAGAAAGTAGACTCCAAGACTAGAAGACTAGGCGCAGCTAAACTTAGACGGCATCCGAAAGGGAATCCTATACCAACGGCATTTGTGGTGCGTTGAGGGGCCAAAACAAGTTTGTGCTCATGACCTCTCAAGGCCTTGCAATTCTAATGAGGTTGGTTCTTGGTTATTGTTATTCACTTATTCAAGCATAGAAATATAGCGTCTCGAAGGAAATCAGGGTTCATTGAGGGAGACTTCAGCAATGCTAGAAGTTGGGGAAGTGGTAAGGAGAAATGTCCTTACATACTTCCACCGTATTTGTTGGGAATCCAATGAGGGGACCGACACATTTGCTACAGGAGTATCCAATCAACACTTGTGGTGTGGTGACATGGTTCTAAAGGGATAGAGTACATAGGTGAAGTCCTAGGTAAATTGACTGAGCATTGTAAGTTCAGGAGTTACATTCGGGTAAACATGTTAATCAATTTTGATTATTGGAAATTCACATTCAAGAAAAAGAAAAAACTTTTTAAGAGCCAGTAATATGCTAAACTTTTCCACAGTTATGTTAAAATATTTTGTCATCTTCCATGTTTCTGAACACTCCTTTACGAAAGAGCACTCAACATGGAACTTTATATGAAATATTTGTTAGGTACAAAAAGGTTGGCTAACATTTTGAAGACATTTTAAAAGAACTAGGGGTTATGCAGTTCTTTTTCCATTTTCCTCAGAGAGAAAACTAAAAATATCCCATGTTTTTTCACACGGATTGTTTTATGCGCTGATCTGCTAACTATCACAAAATTTTCATGGCCACCAGAATATAATAAAATTAAACCAACTCTCTCTCTCTCTCTCTGACCATATACACTCTCACTGATAAGACCATATGCCCTCTCACTTATACGAATAGCACAAACCTAGAAAGTTAAAAACCCTAGCTGTATTTCACAGCGGTCATAAATAGATAACCAACATATAAACTAGAGCATTCAGGGGAAAAAAAAATCATCATCAGCATCAAAGCAGCCTTTTCCCAACTAATTGGGAAAGGCTGTGAATCCTAATTTGCCATTTTGAGCCTTCCACTTGGACTAACTCAAGTGTCCTAACAGATATTGCACTGGGTTTGCACTGCATATGGTGAGCCCACCGAAGTCTATTTCTCTCATCTTATTACCGGAAAAAAATAAAATAAGACTGAAAACAATTGCATAAACTGGAAACTAATCAGTAAACCCTAAATACAGAGATTAAGCATCGACAAGAAGACGGAAAAAATATACTGAAACTAAAAAAATAACACTGATTAGGTAGAATCCTTCACCTAAAACGTAAATTTGATGCACGGTAAAAGGCTTACGTCGCAGAGAGGTAATGGATGAAGATGCGAGCACTTTCTGAGAAAGCAGAGAGAGCTTCATTGCTGATGTTGACGTCCTTTGACGGCTCATCATCCACTTTTGATAGATAGCTCAGCTTCTCTTTCACCATCCTCTTCACTATTGACCTTGGCAGCTCATCCACCTCCATTTCTTCTTCCTCCTCTTCTCTCTCCTCTCTTTCTCACGGCCTCACGTCTCTACGGCTCCTCTGATTTCCCTCTCTCTCTCTTTCTTCTCCGCTCTCTCTGCTTTTGGGGGTTTAAATGGGAGGGAACAGGTGAGGGGAGGCTCCCGCCTTCGTTTTTTGCGCGCCTAAATGCCCGTGAAGAGATCATAATGTCGGAACAACCCCTATTGCAAACAAAGCGTGACACTTCCAATCTTGTTTCACGGATGCATGGAGTAGATCGTCCCTTTACGACGAGTCCTAGTTAGTATAGGCCAGATGGTATGGCGATCCTGATCTGGCGAATCTGTTGTTTAGCAAGCAACAAATAAATAAAGTAACAGTGAAAAATATCACATGATCGTTTTATAATTTAAGAAATAAAATATAAAAAACAATTTTTTTCCTAATGATAGAAGGTTTCTAGGGTTTTCACATTTAAAGGGTTGAATTGACTTGTTAGAATCAAGAGGGTGCCTACCTATTTTTTATCTAGAATGGCGATCCGCAATTCTCGATCCGGATTAGCGATTTTTTCCTTTCAATTGTTCAATGATAACAATGAACATGACATGGGACAAAGGATTTTTAAATCACTTCTTCAACCCAATATACCATTTGTGCACATGACAGGTGCCCACTAGTATCATTAGGATATTGTAGGCAATTAAATTGGTAAGAGGCTGGTCAAAATCATTCATCTCATTCATCAAATTAATTGAACTCGATTTTTAAAATAAAAGATATAAGAATAATAATTTAAAAATAGGTATTATTTTATAACAAGTTACCAAACTATTTAGTTAGTCTAACATGTCAAAACTTATCACTCGATTGTTCAAAAATAGTCAAACATTGATTTAACTAGTTGTTGGTCTATCGCGATTTTTTTATTTAGACCAAAGAGGGCTTGCACTAGTCTGTATCTAACCAATCAATAAGCTTGTCTAATTTGGTTGGCAAGGGGCTAGATAGCCCGGCCTTGCTCATATGAAACTAGGTCGTGGGCCACAAATTTTGGTCTTAGGGTTGGGCTAGTTCTAGCCACCATGATTCAAGGGTTGGGTCAGGCATAGCCAAGGTTAGGGCCACAACAGGGCCGCCCTGGCTAGGTCCTGTTTGGCCTGGTTTTTTCTTTATTTTTTTCCATCTATTTTTTTGAGTGTTTTACTCCTAGCCCAGGCTAGAGGGAAGAGGGCTAAGCATAGTATGGCCCAGGGCCTCTTTGGCTTAATCAGGACCGGGCAGCTCTAATGCTGTCCCTGTAGGGACTAGCGTTGGGCTAGGGCAAAGACTGGCCCAACCCATTGCAAGCCCTATTGATAACCATAGTATTTATAGCCTCTAGTCTAAGATTGGCACTTTTAATAGAAAGAGAGTGTTGATTGTAGAGCAATTAAGTGACATCTTCGGATGGAGCCCCCGACCCGTAGTAGAGGAAGGAAGGAGCCCCCGACCCGTAGTAAGAAATAAATACAAAACGTCATATCGTGGCACCTATCACCCAAACACATATGCCTTGAGTCCATTTCTAAGTCCCTATGGTAGTTACCAAACAAGAAGTATTATTTGGCTCCAAAATTTTGGGATGTATTTTCTTCAACCCAAGATCCAACCTCAAAAAAAAAAACAGGACCAAAAGCCAAAAAAAAAAAAAGCTTGAAAAATTAATGTCTTAGGATTAGATCAAAGCAATTCAGGCACCGGTCTGCAGTCTGATTGGTCAGGTCGGCCTATCCAGTCTGGCTAGATGGCCTAGCCTAAACCAAACCTAAAAACCTGGGGCTTGGGCTATGAAATCTGGCCTTAGGGTCGGCGCACCTTGGCTCGAGGGCTAGATCAGGTCGGGCCAGGGCTAGGGCCACAATAGGACTGGCCTTAGCTAGGCCTTATCCGGCCATGCTTTTTCTTAATCTTTTCCTCCATAGTTTTTTGAGTGTACTAAGACTGGTTAGGCTCATCTCTAACAGGTACAGAGCATTGCTTGGACCTTGACCTCAGCTACGTCAGCCCCAGGCTTAGCTAGGGCTGGTGCCATAAGGACTAGGGCTGGGCTAGGGCCAAGATTGACCCGACCTAGCCCCGACCCATTTGCATGAAAGAAAGACTTGCGATCTTGCCGAGGAATTTTTTTTTTTTTTCTTTCTTTTTACCCTTTTTCATTTCATTTGGAAAAGATCACTTACAAGTAGTCTTATTACAATAATTTTTGCTTCAAAGAAAATAAAACTAACAAATCCAAGATCTTAAAAACATTGATGCCATTAAACTAATTTTCTTTAAACAAATAAAATATCCACAATTCTTATGCTTAGGAATATAAATACAATATAATTAATTATGATAAGAAACAAAAAAAGAGTGTCGGAGATTACCTCAACCGGACTTATTACACCCCACACCGAGTCACCATCATCCAATGGCGTGCGATCAATGATCAACCTTCAATCTCAACCAGGAAAGCAAGTTTAGGCCAAGCCACACCAATAGAACATGGATCGCTTTGATAACAAACTCAAACTCTTGATAAATTCCCTTAGCAACCTAGTTTGAGAGAGATGGATTCTCTTTTTTCTAAACCCTAAAACCCTTAGTCATAAATCCATAATTGAGAGACAGGAGAGATAAGAACTCCATAACCTAAACCCTTAGGTTCTTTCATAATGTGAGAGAGAGAGATCAAAGAGATGAGAGAGTGAGACGTGCCCCGTTTTTTTGCTTTCATGAGAGAGAGAAACTTTTTTTAAGAGAGAGAAATTCTAAGTAGGATATGAGAGAGAAATATGGAATTAGGTACAAGAGATAAGGTGTAGAGATTTTTTGGTAAAGACAATCCTTTTTTATAGGCTTTGAACAAGATTAGGGTTTTTTAGGGTTTTCATTGGCTTGTTTGTTCTTATGAGATTGAATATGAACCATTGATCTTGGGTGACTTGTGGGGTGAGAGGTTTGAGTCATCCATTCAATAAATGGGCCATCAACATTATGAAAGGTGCATGAATCATTATCCCCTTTTCCTAATCGTTTTCCCATCAATATAAATTCAACAAATTAAATCTAAACAAAATATTGTGCATACCATAAAATAGCATAAGTCTACTCAATCTTTCTACAAAATCTTTCAAAAGATATATCAAGTCAATATTTAATCAATTTCTTCCAACCATATGGCCACATGCCATATCATCACAAAAATAGAAAAGAGAATAAAGGTGGGGCATGGCACCCAAAGGAGGCACTCATAGGCCCCATCTTCTAGAAATATGGTGGGCCCATATGTACAATAGGCCCCAATGATATTTTTATATATTTAAAATTAATAAAAATATTTTAGAATATTATTTGAATATTTAAACCATTATAAAATCAATATCTTTAATTGTATAAATCCAAAAATTATAAATAAAATATCCAGGGGTTCATAAAAATTCAAATAAAAATTCTAAAATAATTTTCATCATAAAAAAAACACAATTAAATTAATTTAATATGAAAAGGATCCATATGGTTTAGGAATTAAATCAACAATCATGGGGGCACTCCACCTTCAACTATGGACTACATACCACACTTGCTTTATCAGACCGACCCAGTGTTGCTCATGACCCACAGTCCAAGTAGGGACTCATTAGCGGGTCACCAAAGTCTGACAGATGAGCTAAGGGATCGCAATCCCAGCCTGTGGATTTCAGGTCCTCCCTTAGAGACGAGTCAAGGTCACCTAAACTTAATGCCACCATAGCACCTATGGTGCATAGAGGTATCTTTCACACATGCATACGCTTCACCCTAAAAGGTGGATTTCTGATTTTTCCGAACGATCTATCGACATGCATGCCGTGTGATGGCACATAGATGAGGTTTTGGCCCTCGTCTTTGTAGGCCACCATCACACATACGATTCACACAGTCCTTCGGCTCACTCATCTAAGTATATGCTCCAACCTCATTAAGGGATAACCCATTAGAACGTTTCTCGGTTTGTTCGCTATGCCTAGGTAACATGAGTTTCTTCCAACCGACTAGCCTAAATCGTCAAGCACAGTTCGGTATCAGCAAACATCGTTTGCTTAATATGGTCCACGAGGGACCACACTCCCATTGAGTTCATATTATACTATATTATTTCATTTTACAAGCACTCATAAGGCCTTTAAAGGTTACATAGACCTAACATTGCCATCCTTATTGATATCTATGGTGCCTACAGCCTTAGTCTAACATTCTCACTCTTCGTGGAAAGAGAATGTTTCTTGTATGATAGAGTGACATCTTATAGTAGAGAGAGATGCTTACACACTATGACTATTTGTCGTGTTAAGAGATTTACAAGAGCATTTCATCCATTCACTCCCTCAAGTAATGTTTTAACTAATGTTTTTTGGTTTGTCCTCAATCTTAGTAGGAATAAAACTCAAGACTACATATTGTGGCACTTACCACCCGACTACCTAAACCTTGAGTCCATTCTTAACTCCCTCAAGTAATTACCAAACAAGATATATTATTAGGCTCCCAATTTTTTGGGATGTATTATCTTCAACCCATGATCCAACCTCAAAAAAAAGAAAAAAAAATTGTCTAACAAAACAATGCCCTAGGATTGAATGTCTAATGTTTGGATGTTCAAATCTAAGCGTTTAATAACATAAAATCTAATTATCTTTATTTGAAAATAAGCAACTAGTAATTTTTAGGTAGATCCCAAAATTATCCTCTAAATAGTTATTTTTGCTTGAGGGAGTATGTGTATAATTATTAAATAAAACTATAAATAAATAAACAATATTGATAAACAACTTACTCGGATCTGCTTTAAATTACACTAAGGAGTTAAGATTTCATACTAAATTCTATAGCCAAGCCATCCGGTGACAGTCAACCTTGAGAGTTTGGTTTGGTAAGTCTCATTTTTCATCATTCTCTCTCTCTCTCTCTCTC
>NW_006499973.1:1844230-1875163 GCF_000471905.2 Amborella trichopoda | reverse complement strand
CGTAGTTGTAGGTTGTTTGTGTACTCTATTTCTATCACTCTCTCTCTCTCTCTCTCTCTCTCTCTCTCTCTCTCTCTTTCTTACATGAGGTTAACCTCTTTTTAGAGAGAACCATTTTGTTTGTAACTCTCACATCCATGGTCTATAGGAGTTGAGATCCAAGTATAACTTCTGCCTTAATTCCCTTAAGTGCAACTAATTAAGATTAGTAAGTTATCACCAAACTGCTACTCATATATAACGAGCTAAACATGTCATTAGTACACTAATGACTCACATAATACGATATCATCCAAGCATTACTATAATTTGATAAAGATATATAGAAATTTAAAAAACTTTGTATTCCTATAATATAAAAGCAAATTCTTATAAGGAATCAAAACAAGCCAGTAGGTTTTCCCTCCAGTGCCATTAGGTTTTCCCTCTAGTGCAACATCCTATAAAAGCTCCAAAATGGATCTTAGTAAATGGCATTGCCTCATGTCAACCACATGAGATTTCACATATACTATACAATATGACTTTTGTACCATTATTGAAAAATAAATTCCCGAGAGAAAAGGGCCTAAAAGGACACATTTCCAACAACTTCTACTTGGCCCAAAGGCCCTTTAACATCTTGTACATAGCATTGCCTTATGCTTTCCACGTAGGATTTCCATATACCTAGCCTGAAAGCTCTTTGACATCTTGTACATGGTATTGCCTCATATTTTTCAAATGAGATTTCCATATACCCACCAATATAGATTTATGCACCATTATTGTATTTTCATTTGGACTTATCTCAGTCCCATAACTACTACATATTTCTCGAATATGTCCTGGTTCAAAGCCCTAGTCAATGATTCTACAATCATCTCATTTGATGGTATATAATCAACTGTTATATCTCCATATGTTAGTCCCAACAAAAAAATCACTAAATAAATAAAATCTATAAACCACTAACTTGGATCTGTCTTTAAATCACATGAGGGACTTAAAATTCTATACCAAATCCTATAACCAAGTCATCCGGTGATAGGCAACCTTGAGAGTCATCTTTGGTGAATCTCATTCATCTTACATCTCTCTTTTTCTATCAGTTTCTTTCTTGAGGGGTTAACCTCTTTTCATAGAGAACACATTTATTTTGTAACTCCCACATTCATGGTCTATAGGAGTTGAGATCCAAGTATAACTCCTGCTTTAATTCACTTAAGTACAACTAATTAGGATTAACAAGTTGTTAACAAACTGTTAATCTTATGTAATGAGCTAAACCTGTCATTAGTCCATTAATGACTCACATAATAGGATGCATCCAAGTATTCTTAGAATTTGATAAAAGATATTTATAAATTAAATAAACTTTGTATATCTATAATATAGAAAAACAATTCTTACAAGAAATTTAAATACACCACTGGATTTTCCTTCTAGTACAACATCTTATAAAAGCTAAAAAATGGATCCAAATATATGACATTGCCTCATGTTAACCATATGAGATTTCACATATACTACAATATGGGTTTTGTGCCATCATTGAAAAATAAATTCCCACAAAAAAAGATCATAATAGGCCACATTTCCAACACCCACAATAACATTGCTTACCTAACTCACTTGGGGCCATTCGGATACCTGGATAGGCCTCTATGGCAGACATCTATCTAGGAAGTGCACCCCTATTTAGCATTTTGATTCACAAATGTGATAGATAGGTGTCCCCTGTGGAGAGGCCTCTCCTCGTTTTAGCCTCAAAAACAAAGGTTTCATTCTCCTCTATGTGCTTTGATGTTCGATCAAGCTTTGATTTTCGATCAACAAGGACTTGAAGCCCTATTCTTCACTGACATGTTCTCCCCAAGCTGCTATTCTCCCTCTCTCTCTTGGCAAAAAGGGCTATTCTCTTTGTCTTTGTCTCCATCTGTTTATAACTCTCTTTCTCTCTCTTTTGTCTCTCTTTGTCTTTCTCTCCATCTATTTATAACTCTCTTTCTCTCTCTTCTGTCTCTCTTTTCATCTGTTTATAATTCTCTTTCTCTCTTCTATCCCTCTCTCTTTCCTTGCTTAGCACCTGTCTCTTTCTCTCTCTTTCGTGCCCTGCAAATCTTTCTTCCCCCATCCCTCTCTTTTCTTACTTACAACTATCTCTCTTGCCATCCCTCCACATCTACAAAATTTTTAGGGGCTTTGGAAGTTTGAAAATGTTAAAGTGGATCCATAGCCATGATGATTAGAGATTAGGGCTTCATGCGAATTCCAGTGCCTCTGCAAATTTCTAAGGTTCTGAGTTGTTAATCATTGAGTTTTTAAGCAATTAAAACATACATAATATATTTAATAGTGGATGATTATGTTGGCTTATGTGGTCATTTAAAGGTTTTATAAGATCATGTAATAGGTTTCTCAAGTAGAAGTGAGGTCACTGCGATCAAAAGAGGTATTTTTAATGCCGTGACTCACCTTAGCTTGACAAGCTATGCTCGAGTAGATATCTAAGCAATGCAGATCAAGATCTGGTGGCTCCAATTTTTTTTTTTTTTTTTTGCTAATTTTATTTTTAGAAATGTGGATAGACTTTTTATTTTTTATTAGTTTTTTTTTTAAAAAAAGGATTAGTATGGATTTCTTTTATTTAGTTGATAAAGTTATATGTTAAGAAGTACATTTTTTTTCTAGAAAAGATGAGTCCTTTTTTTAGTAGGGTCCTATCCTACTTTTGTATACGGAACATGGAGATGGTGATTCTTATGGGTTATCTTTAGATGAATGAGTCTTTTGGTAAGTGCGTCTTTACTTCCTTTTGGATGAATTAGGGTTTTAAGTATTGGGTTTAGAAGATATGAGAACACAACTTTTGTAGGGAGTTTTCCAAGCAAGTTGTAAACTATAAAACAAGAAGCACTTACATGTATGAGGCTGATTTTGGTTAATGAAAAATGAATTGATTTGTATAGATCGTATAAAGAGAGAGAGAGAGGCCCCTTTGTGGGTATTTTCTTTCCTCATGTGCTTGTGGGCCCGTAGTGGACGACGCACGTTTGTTCCTTCTGCTTACAATTTTTTTCTCGGTTTTTATTTCTCTATTTAAAAATACGGTTATTTTTTCTGGTTGTGATTGTCCGTAATTTTATATTATGTCCGGCAGTATCAGAGTGTAGTCGATTCTTGTAGATGGCAGTGTTCGTCAATTGCCATCATGGCTCATGGACATGATCTATGGATGGTAGGTATTGTAATGGGTCGGGTATGGGTTTGGTACAACTAGACCCGAACCCAGACCCTTATATATTCGAGTTCAGGTTTTGGACCCAGACCCGCCCTGTCGGGTCGAAAAGTTGGACGCATACCCATACTCGTTGGGTCCCGGGTTTATCCTGCCAGGTCTCGGGTCTGATCGTGTTCATTGCCACCCTCACTATGAGCTTTCTTTTTTGTAGTCTACAATGCTGAACAATAGAGAACTAATTTTTGAGGGGTGGGCGATTAGAGAGAGATAGAGACATTCGAGATCCAGAGAGAGAGCTATGTCTCCAAGAAACTGACAGAGAGAGAGGATTGCAGAGAGGAAGGATGGCGATGCAGTTTAACTGTTTGGGGAACTAGGGAAAGACGAAAAGTATGGAAATTATTTTAGGGTTGGGGCTTTGGCCTTTCGATTAAACTAAAATTCGAATCGGGGTACCTGCCAGCTTGGGTATAGTGGGACCCGTACCTAGATTCAGGACTATCCGGGTATCCTTTATTGGACCCATACCCTACCCGCGGGTCAAAAACTTGGACCCATTCCCAGACCTATGTTTGGTGTACCTAGCGGATATGGGTCGAGTCCGGGTCCATTGCTACCCCTAATGGTCAGGTATCGGAACTCAACACAACTGGCGAGAACGAGCCCTCCGAGATCTACGAGTTGAAGAGATCAAAATTTTGAGAAGGCAAGTAGAGGAGCTAACCTGCGCTTAGCGCAAAATCTAACTCTGAAGCACTATGATGATGGTAGTGAGTCGGATGCTATTTTCGAGAACCAGATCTATGCAACCACCTTGTGTTCGGAGCCTCATGGTTTGGTGAGTGATTTAGTCGAATTTGATGAAGAACCAGTAGGTTTGGATCTTCTATAAGGTTTGGATCTTCACTTGGAATTATCATTCCAAAGTGATATCGTCTTTGATGAAGGTCTTGTTTTTATAAAGAACAAGATGAAAAGAGAGAAGTTGCCCTTGCGGGCAGCAAGGATATCTAATTTTCTCATCAATAGAAAGATAGTTAATCAAGATGTTGACTTCAACCTAGAAGAGATTGAGCTTATGGAAATATTTGACGAAGAAAGATCAAGACCTGAATCAATAGGTGATATTGGTTTGACCACTAAATCTAGTCTTGCTCTAAAAGAAACATACATGGTGTGCCATAAGGTTAAGTTTGAGCAATTGCAGGAAGTTTATGTCGATGAAAAATTGACTAACGACAATTTCCTTAAGTGATTATCATTTTCAATGCACAATCATTATGTTTTGATTAGTGCGATAACGCACAGGTCTCAGGATTGTGTTTGCAATTTTTGAGTTGAAGAATGAGGAGAGAATAGTATAAACTTATCTTAGCGCATTTTAAAATTCGAGGTCAAGTTTTCTCCAACCAAATAAAAATGATACAAATCAAGATCTGGTTGGAACAATTTTTAATTTTAATTTTATTAAGTTTATTTTTAGAGATGTGGGTAGACTTTTTATTTTTTATTAGAGTTAATTTTTTTTAGATATAGGATTAGTATGGTTTTTCTTTTTGGTTTAGGTGATAAAGTTATATTTTAGGATATACATTTCTTAGAAAAGATGAGTATTTTTAGAAGGACCCGATCCTACATTTCGATAAGGAACATGGAGATGGAGATTCTTATGGGTTATCTTTAGAAGAATAAGTCTTTTGGTAAGTGCGTTTTGCTTCCTTTTGGATGAATTGGGCCTGTGGTATGTTTATCTTTTTGAAGGCTTGGGTTTTAGGAGATATGAAAATACAACTTTTGTAGGGAGTTTCAAAGCAAGTTGTAAGCTATAAAAAAAAAAGCACTTACATGTATAGGGTTGGATTTGGTTAATGAAAAATAAATTGATTTTTATAGATCTTGTAGATAGCGAGAGAGAGAGAGAGAGAGAGAGGCCCTTTTGTGCGTATTTTCTTCTCTCTTGTGTTGTTGTGCCCGTAGCGGATGACTCGGATCCGCATGTTTAGTCCTTTCGTTTTCTATTTTCTTCTCAATTTTTATCTCTCTCTAAAAATGCAGTTATTTTTGCCAGGCGTGATTGCTGGTAATTTTATACTGCATCACTAAGACCTTTAGCCCTGAGCATATGGCAAACTGAAGAGGGTCTAAAGGGTCATCTCTTTATGACGTCGGAGAGAGGCTTGTAGACACCCCATTTTAAATATGGCAAATTTTGTGGTTTCCTAAACCTTTAGGATTACAGTGTCCTAGTAAACCCAAATCTATAGCCCACACAGCCTACCCGGTGCAGAACTATTCTGCCTACCTAGATTTGGTCTGGGCCAACTCAAATTGACCTGAATTTGTCCAAAATTAGAAAGACAACCCACTGGTCAGATTTGAGCAGAAAGTTGTCATTTTGGGCAGTCTTGACTTGGGCGACACTGTTGGTGTCGCCCAGCCCAGACTGCCCAAAAACGGCAGTTTGTGCACAAGAATGATCCTCTGCCATTCTGGGCCAATTTTCCATCGTTTTTTCCAATTTTGGCTGGGCGACACTGCTAGTGTTGCCCAGACCTGGGACCCCAGAAAGGCAGTCCAAGGTTGGCAATTGGCTGGTGATGGAAAGTTTTCCCTTTGAGTTGATTCTCAATCTATAAAAGTGAAAATTCGTGGCTGTTTGTGGGGGGACTTCTTCAGAAAAAGAGAGACTACTTCTGAGAGAAGATTGAAACCCTAATTTGAAAACCCTAACCCTAAGCTTGAGAAACCTTAACCTAGACATAGGGAACCCTAGTTCTAAACTACCCTTAGGGCACAAAAACCCTTTTCAACGACATATTGTCTGGTCAACATCTGAATCAGAGAGGCAAAGAGGACTCTGGTTCTGATACAGGTGAGCCCTCAAAGGCTCAGGAGTCCCAGGCCATACGGCCTGGTTTGGTATTATCCTCTTAGTCTTCCTTTCTTCTTCTTACTGTTTTGATTTTTTTTTATTTAATTTTGATTTGTTTATTGTTTTGAATTCGTGTTTTAATGTTTTGGATCATGCTGACTCTGCCACATTTGAGAGAAGATCTGCTTGTTTCTAAGCAGATCTGACCTCATATTTGAATTCCATTTGTCCCACTTTCTCTACCACCACTTTATTTTTTTCAGTTTAAGGTGTCAAAATCCGAGAGAACTTCGTCAGAAGATCTGTCCGATTTTCATCGTAAATAGTTTGACGCCCACCGTGGGGAATTTCGAGCTTCATCCAAGCGCTAAAACACAAGTTTTATTCATTGTTTTTATAGTTTTCAGTCACAAAAAGTCCCAAAAATCGGATGTGACTAGGACCCAGGGTTTCGGTGTTACAAAACCTTGTCTGTCCTGGGCGACACCACCAGTGCCGCCTAGGTCCAGAAGTCTCATAACTTTCTGAGACTTTGTAGTCCTGTTCCAGGGACTCTTTTGTGACTGATCAAAAAATTTCAGATCAAAATAAATTTTTTTAAAATAAAAATATATATTTTCTAATACATATCTGTTTTATTTGCACTTTTCTGTTTTACTTCATTTTAATTTATTTCATCAGAAATATTATTTTCCCTATTTTTGAAAGTTTATTGTAACCTTATTTCATCAACATTCATTAAAAATAAAAAATAAAAAACAAAATATTTGTTTTGGGCGATATCAGCAATGTCGCCTAGCCTATAGGGGCAACACCACCAGTGTCGCCAAGTTGCAGTGGTCATAGAAAATTGCTGAGACCCAACACACGTCTTCCAGAGGTTTATGGCTTCCTGTTCACCAATTTTTGGGTTAAAATAAAATTTTTAAAAAATGAAAAAAATATTTTTCTTCAGATAGATCTGTTCCTGACTTTTGATTTTATTTTAGTTTGTTGATTTTGATTCAGATCATGTTTCCTCTTCTTTGACCAAGCTTAGTTTAATTGTGTTTCATCAAAGTTAAAAAGATGAAAATTAAAATTAAAATTTTTCCTTAAAAAAAATACATTAAGGGTTGCTTGCACCCTCTCTGAACCATATCCCATTCGAGTCACCCTCAGCTTAGGCCGCGCTCGACTTAGCACGGGCTGTGCCTGGTCTTACTTTTTTTTACTATACCTTCTTAGGGGTTGCCTACCCCTCCATCTATACTGTGCTTTGAGCGAGCTTTGTCTCGAAGCATGCATCGCAGGCACAACTTGTGCCAAGTGCTTGCTTTATTTCTTCATTGCATTATGTGCTTGACAATTATTTTTTATTGCGTGCTTCTTTACACACTCCAGCACACACTGGACAGGGAATGCCGGTAAACTAGCAAACAAATATTTCGAAAACCCCCAAAATCTGTGTAAACGGTGTGCGGGGAACCTAGCTTTGAGAGTTGAGGAGGTTGGGATTCGCGTAACTTTAACTATGAGCACCCATCCGTAATCCTTTGCCTCAAAGCAACTTCGCGTATAGTAGGACCTAGTGAAAATCCTATAACAGGAGGCTAGGACCTATGTGGGGACCTATATTAACTTAGCCGCTTTTCAATAGTTAGGAACCCACTCTCAAGCCAAGCCAACCTATAATCTAGGTCAAAAGTTTTCATGTGTTGTGCTTGCTTATTGCTGTTGGTTAATCATAGATCTCAGTCTGGACCCGCTTTTGGGTCGAGCTGAACCCTCTAGGTCCAAGTCCAGGCTTGTACCCAGCTCAGGCTAGGTCCGAACCAAGTTTTGCCTTGGTTTGAACTGAGGCCCCCTCTCGGTCCGAGTCGAATGCTTGTTCCCAGCTCATCTTTGATCTAGTTTGGATCCATACCTGATCTGATCATCAAAACTCTCTGGGTCAAAGTTCAGGCTTATACTCAGCCTAGTCGAGGTCTGAACCAGGTTCACACCCAGGTCCGAACCTAGGCCCCCTTTTGGTCTGAGCCAAGGGTTCATGCCTAACCAAACTTGATCCAGTCTAGGTCCACACCTGGTCTGAGTATCAAAACTCTCTGGGTTCAAGTTCAGGCTTATACCCAACCTAACCCAAGTCTGAACCAGGTTCACACCCAGGTCCGAACCTAGGTCCCCTTTTGGTCCGAGCCAAGGGCTCGTGCCTAACTAACCTTGATCCAGTTCGGGTCCACATCCGGTCTGATCTTCAAAACCCTCTTGGTCCAAGCCCAGGCTTGTACCCAGCTCAATCCACATCCGAACCAAGCTCACTCCCAAGTTCGAACTTATACCCACTCTTGGTCTGAGTCGAGACTCGTACCCATCTAGTCTAAATCTCAGTCTAGGTTCTAGCATAGGTCTAAGCTTAGAGTTGCTTTTAGAGCTAGACTAGGCTTACCCTAGTTCAGGGTCTAAACCAAAACCCTTTGAGTCTAGCAAGTTTCATCCAATCTAGTCTTAGCCTAGGTCTTTGTTAAGGTTTTTCCAAGGCAAACCAAAGCAAAACTTAATGGTATTGGTCAACCCCTATGTGGAAAGCATAAGGTTGTCATGGGTCGATCCCAAACCAACTTAATGGTATTGGTCAACCCCTAGCACAACCGAGTCAGCTGATTCTTCAATCGGTCCCTCTAGTTCATCCGGTCCAACAAACCGTGTAATTTCTCCAACCGGTGGTGACACCTATGGGTCAGTACGCTCCTTAGGCACCAATGTATCAAACTGCGTTCGTGACTGTGGCTCATCAATCTGAAGCCCATGCAGGCCAACATGTACCTCAAGTCTCGACTCATCAGTCTAGGCTTGGGAACCCACCGACCGGTCGTACTACTATCATGCCAAATACTCGACACGAAAACACCATAAAAGCAATGCAAGATATACTTATAAGAATGGGCATCCATGAAATTGTACCCCCGAAGGCCTATGTTCATGAGACCCTTGGAGGCATAGGATTTGTCATCCCAGAATTCAGAATCAAGTTCAATGGGAAGAGCGATCCAGACACTCACGTCAATGCATACCTCCTCTCCATTCGAGCTTTACGAGACATGCCTAACCCGTTGAAAGCCATATTTTCGCAAACATTGACCGACGAAGCCTTGAACTGGCATCAGAGAATAATGTCCGTTCAACCACAAATCACTCCAGACGAAATGTTCAATCTATTTGTCTCTCACTACCACTGGTCGACACCAAGATCTCTCCCCCTAGGCGAGCTTAGTGCAACGAAACAAAACCCAGGAGAATCCTTCATCGGTTGATTCCACGAGGCGGTGATGCGGGTCATAGAATGTCCACTTACAAACCCAGCCAAAATCTCCATGGCCTTAGAGAGCGTCACTCCCAAATACATGACCTTCTTCAGCCAAGGTATTATCCCCCACTCTTTCGACTCCATGATTGAGTGGGTGGCGCGACATGAAAGGTCCCCTTAGCACCAGGCCCGACAATAAATTGATAACAACTCTCCAAAATAAGAACAAAAACAATAACAAGGGGTATGCTTCTAGTCAGGTTAATGAGATTGTCGTTAAGGGATCGGCTCAAGGTTCAGCCACTCAGCATAACAATCGGAACCAAAACCAAAGAGGTCAGCCTAGAGCTAATGCTGAAAATAATAACCAAAGGCGAGAGGATAACTTCACCCCTCTCAAAGACCCACTAAAAAATGTGCTGGAATTACCCCTGGCTGAAAATATGGTTTATCTCCCATTACTAACTGAACCACCATTTCAAGTTATGGATAAGAGCAAGTGGTGCAAATGCATCAAAATCACACTCATGATACTCAAAACTGCTTGTATTTGAAATAGGTGATTCAAGGGTTAATCAATAGGGGAGACAACATTGTCGCACCTAGAAATCCACATGTCGAAGAGCCTAATCAAAATATGGGTATCTTCACAAATCGTATCCCTAAAAATATGGTCACAACGATCGAAAAGCCGGGAGCTCAAGATAACTCAAAAGAGAACATTGTCATTCACATGATTGAAAGTGGAGACGAAGAAGATGATCCTAATCAATTCATATTTGCTTGTGATCATCACTTTTAAGAGTCTGAAGAAGATCTTTTGAGCCTTCTAAGAGAAAACCCTTCATCTCCGATCCTCGATAACCTTCCCAAATGGGACCAATATGGTAAAGAGTATACACTAGAAATCGATATGGTCAGAATCAATGAAAATGCGTCATCTCCCAAACAAGGGGCCAACACCCGAAATCTCCCATTACTCTCACTAGGGCTGACCCTATCGAGCTTCAGGCTTATGAGGTTTATTCCTTAACCCAAAGAGGCCGAGTGTTCAAAGCCATTCAATTGATGGTTGATGCTCTCAATGAAAGAATGAGAAACACCTCAAAAGCTAGACATCAGTAGGGTTCACAGATCACGAACCAAATAAAGAAATTCAAATATCATGATCTACAGGCTCATCTCGAGAAGATCCAGGCTCAAATTTCCATCTTGGAGCTGTTTGCCAATTCACCAGCACACAGAGCCTAGATCGAAAAGGTCCTCGCCAAGACACACATCTCGAGCAACACACAGCAGGATGAGTTGTGCGGAATGATCAACCAACTGATGACACCAATGCCAATCGTGTCCACAGATGATGACATCCTAGCCAGCTTCAACCACTTTTATGTCCAACCTCTGCACATCACTGTTTTCATGCAAGGATATGAGATACAGAGAGTGCTTGTTGATAATGGGGTATCCTTAAAGATATGCCTTATGAAAACAGTGAAGCAGATAGGCAAAAGCCCGGATGACTTCGAGCCACGTCAACTAACTATCGCTGTATACGATGATACCAAGAGACAAGCTGAAGGCATACTGCCTCTCACACTCAAGATCGGCCTTATTTTCAAAGTAATAAAGTTTTATGTCTTGGACATAAAACCTTCATTCAACATGCTGACAGGAAGAACGCGGCTGCACGAAAACCTCGTGGTCGCCTCTACACTCCATCAATGCCTCAAATTTTCGACTAAAAATGGCGTCGCGAGGGTATGTGCTGAACCCCTCTTCTTTTCTCAATCTTAGTATAGGTAGCGGGAAGCTAGCCATAGGGGTCGAGCTCGGAGAAATCACGGTCGCTTCCTTTGCGCAAGCTGATTGTGCCACCTTACGCCTAGATGGATGACATTATCCAATGTCAACATTGATAAGTTTCGGGTCCCTTGAGGCTTGACACATGCTCTTCTCCCAAGGCTTCCAATAAGGGCAAGACTTGGGGAGTCAAGGGCAAGGTGTAACTGTGGTAATTTTTGAATCACCCCGAGCCAAAACTAAAAACAGGGATCGAAGGGGACTCGGGTGTTCTCTCACCTTATTGCAAAGCTGAATGAAGCCTTCATGCCATCCGGGCTTTGTGTCTGGAGGCATTCAAAGCCTCGATCTTCTCGATGCCCATCCTTCAAAACAGCCAAAGGTTATCCTTGATTCCCCAATGATCGGGAATTCCTCTTCCACACCTCAGCACACACAAGAACTAGGAATTGAAGACCTTTTTGCTGATATGGATTTGAGAGTATACACAATTGGCTCTGACACAGCCAAGCGTGCTCATCCGCCTATTCAAACCCAAGGAAATAATTGGTCAATCACTCCCCTATCTTGAGAATCGTTAGCACCTTCAAGTCCTGGTGCCAAAAAATGGATAGGCGCAGGGTGGCCACCTAACCATCTTGCACGTCCGGTCCTCAACATCTCTTGTGAGTCCCATAAGGGACACCTCTTACAATATTTCAAAATCCGTGGAAATTCAAACCATGATAAAATTGATAATAATGAAAAGGAATTTTAAAAAATGGCGAACACCCAAGATAGCCCAATAACGGTGCACAATACCCAAGACGACGTATTGGATGACCAAGATGAAGACCAAGAAAGCCAAGAGTATGATGAAATCCCTTAACCTGAGGAGCTTATTTCCCATGTTCAGAAATTCAAGAAGAGGTTCAATGGTGACCAACGGCTATCATCGAAGAGACGATCGACGTAAACCTAGGAACTAAGAAGGACCCATGGTTAACCAATATTGGAGCCTCCCTATCTCATGAGAAGCGGGAAAATATGATTTCCTTTCTCAAGGAATATCGCGATGTCTTCGCCTACTCATATGATGATATGCCAAGGTTAGATCCCACATTGGTGCAACATCACCTAATATTCAATGAAGGAGCAAAGCCTGTGAGGTAGAAACTCCGACTTCAAAAGACCCACCTTGAGCTCAGAATCAAAGAAGAAATCGTTAAATTCCTCAAGGCAAAATTCATTACCCCTGTCGATTACTCAGAATGGTTGCCCAACATAATGGTCATACCTAAGAAAGACGGGAAGATCCAAGTGTGTGTCGACTATAGAGACCTCAACAAGGCATGTCCCAAAGACAATTTCCCGTTACCAAATTGGTTGACAACACTACGGGGCACAAGATGTTTTCATTCTTGACCGGCTTCTCGGGTTACAACCAGATCCTCATGACCGAAGAAAACCAGACAAAGACTTCATTTATAACGCAATGGGGAAGTTACTGCTACCAAGTCATGCCCCTCGGCCTAAAGAATGCAGGGGCAACTTATCAGCGGGCAATGACTAGCATCTTCCACGACTTGATGCACACCATCGTGGAAGACTATGTCGATGACATTCTGGTCAAGTTGAAGGCCAGGTCTAATCATCTCACCAACCTGAGAACCATTTTTGAAAGACTTCGAAAACATCAACTCAAACTCAATCCACAGAAATGTGCCTTTGGGGTCGAATCTGGAAAATTAATAGGCTTTATAGTAAGTCAAAGGGGCATTGAGGTGGACCAGTCCAAAATATAAGCCATCATTGAAATGCCCCCTCCCTAGAACATCAGAGAAATCCGTGGGTTTCAAGGTTGCATACAAGCCATAAGGTGTTTTATCTCACTACCGGCAGACAAGTGCGCACCACTCAATAGACTCCTTAAGAAAGATACCCCATTCATATGGGATAATGAATGCCAAGGGGCGTTCGACCAAATTTAGGAGTACCTAACGAAACCTCCCATCCTTAGTCCTCTTAATCCAGACAAACCCCTATTTCTATACATATATGTGAAAGACAAGACCATGGGGGCAATGTTAGGACAATACGACGACCAGAAAAAAACAAGCGATATACTACATCAGCAAAACCATGGTCAACTATGAGACAAGATACAAAGACGTGGAGAAGCATTGCTTAACACTTGTATGGTCTATGTAGAAATTAAGACAATATGCCTTATCTTATACAGTCAAGCTCATCTCAAAAATAGACCCACTCAAGTACCTATTAGAGAGAGCAGTCCTTAACGGACGTCTGACAAAATGGAGAATGCTATTGAGTGAGTTCGAGATCGAATATGCTACTAAAAAATCAGTCAAAGGACAAGCCATTGTTGACTACTTAGCTGAACATGCACTGCCAAATAACACTCCCGTCAACACGTATATCCTTGATGAAAACCTCTTCACAATCGAAGAATCAATTCAGGAGCTATACTTCGACAGTGCAAGGAATGAATACGGGTCAGATATAGGAGTCATATTATGCTCACTCGAGAATATTTTAATTCCAACAACCATCAGATTGAATTTCCTATGTACCAATAACATTGATGAATACGAAGCCTTGATAGCCGGGCTCGAGAACACTATCGAAATGAAAATCCAGCAAATATGAGTGATTGGTAACTCCTTACTCGTCATAAACTAAGTTCAAGGGATTTGGAAGGTGAAAGAAGAAAATCTCAAAACCCTATTAGAAAAAGGTGGAAAAGATGATCCCATATTTTAAGAAAATTACCTTTCAGCACGTAACCAGGGAAAATAATCAGTTCACCGACATCCTTGCGACCCTTGCTTCAAAGGTTGATATTCCTTCAAAAATTAGCACGTTGTCATTCTGCATTAGGAACAAACGTGATCGTTCCCCACCAAGGATCGAAAAAGAAATAGAGCATGAAAATGAGAACGATGAGGAAATGTCTCTCAAGGCTTTAGATGCGCTAGTTAAGGCAAAACCATGGTTCCACGATGTTCTGTTCTTGTTGAAAGATGGTTATACCCCGAAGGAGCCACCAAAAAGGATAACGAAGCCCTTCGAAGGTTTTCTATGGGATTCTTCGTAAGATGTGATTTCTTGTTCAAGAAATCCTTCGATGGCATCATTCTACGGTGTCTCAATCAACCAGAAATCGATCAAGTATTGACAAAGTAACACAATGAAGGAGGTCATTCTGGAGCAGCGGCATTAACTCAGAAAATCAAGTGCCAAGGCTATTACTAGACCACCATGGCCGACGATTGTTGGAAGTTCGTTAAGAGGTATCCCAAATGTCAACTTTATGAAGACCTCATCCATGCACCATCCGTACCACTCAACTGAACAACACCCTTATGGCCCTTTGCCATGTGGGTCTTGATATCATCGGATTGATCTCTCCAAAAGCCTCAAACGACCACCGTTTTATATTAACGGCTACAAATTACTTCACAAAATGGGTAGGGGCCGCATCGTTTGTCAAAATTGAAGGCCAACATGTTGCCTGTTTCATAAAGAACAACATGGTATCAGATTTGGTGTTCCCGAGTCAATCATTACTGACAATGGAACCAAGATCAAAAATAAAAGGGTCACTAAGGTGTGCAAAAATTTTGGGATAATGTAAAAATTCTCCACACCTTACTACCTTCAAGAAAACGGACAAGCAGAGGCCACAAACAAAGGACTTCTTAGAATTATAGATAGAATAATAGAAGGTGGCAGAGATTGGCATGAAAAGCTAAATGACGTGCTATGGGCCTACTGGACAACTGAGAAGACTCCTACTGGCAGGACCCCATACTCATTGGTGTATGGTATGGAAGCAGTGCTACCCATTGAAGTTGAAGTACTGTCTCTCCGAGTGCTTATTCACAAAAATTCAGATGAGGAACAAAAGATCGAAGCACGAATCGCTGCCCTCGTTACTTTGGATGAAAGATGAATATGAGCAACACAAAATGTCGTTGCTTACAAGTGTAGAGTTGAGAGGGCATACCAAAGAAAAGTCATTCCTCGACAATTCAAAGAAGGGGACATGGTACTCAAGAAAATCTTCCATACTCCTGCAAATCCACACCCTTTAGGCAAGTTCAAACCTAATTGGGAGGGGTCATTCGTGGTTACCTGAGTGCACTCATGCAATTCTTACAAGATAAAAAATCAGGAGGGGTACAAACTCATGCAATTCTTATAAGATAAAAAATTAGGAGGGGTACGAACTCAACGACCCCATTAATATGATGTATCTCAAAAAATACTACCCGTAACGGGCTCAAAAGTGTGGTAAAAACCTGAAAATGCATCACAAATAAAAAAAGAAAAGAAAAAGGGACATGGTGAAAATCTTAAAAGGCATTATGGGTAAAAAAAAATAAAAATAAAAATAAAAAATCTCTAATTCAAAACCTCAAGTACAAACAAGTACCTGCAAGTTACAACAGTATTGCACAAGCAAAACACTCAAGCACAAACAAGTACTTGCAAGTTTCAACAATACTGCACAGGCAGACCCTAAGGACGAAGACTCCTCCTAAATCCTGCAGGTTCCCAACAGAGCTAACTCAGAAAGACGTCGGAGGGTTACATGAATAGAAAACTGAAATAACTTAAACAAAACTTGGAAGAATGTCTAGATTTCTCCAAGATGGAAACCCAGCAAGAATCTAGAGAACTCTTCATGGACCCGCAAAACACAGGATGAAAGCTCCAAAGGTAAAAGGACAACTTCGAGACTTTTGAGTTCTCACGATCCCACAAGGAAATCCTTCTATAATCTTTGGGTAAAACATAATAAAGAAAATGACCACTAAAGGGGTGACAAGTGGCAAAACTGAAAGGCCTGTCCCTTTTGAAAATGCTTTTTCCATTTGATTGTTAAAACCGTCCATTTCCAAAACCCTTTTAGAAAGGACTTCCTCCATCACTATAAGAGGTTAAACTATTCGTCGATATGGGCTAGTTCTCAAAGCTAACTTCGAACGCCTGTTATGAGGGTTTGAAACTAGTCAGGCACTCTATGGTTGTATGAGTATAACTATCAACTATCAACTACCAACTACCACATATCGGAGATGGGTGAACCTCGCCAATAATGATATGGTCTAGTTTGGGAACGTTTTTCGCTTGACTGGATCCCCTGAGGAAAAATGAGGAAAGCTCATCCCTGTGTGTGCGTACGATGACCCAATAGCCAAGAATTCGAGACAAATAACCTATAACTAGGGGACTGAATGTGTAGGAATTAAGTTTAAAAAGTGCATGCCAATAAAGTGTTCTACTATGCTTCGGTGAATAAAATCGCACACTTACTGATGAGAAAGAACCCCCCAACAGGGACAAGTTGAACAAAGACCCCCCAACAGGGGCAATAATAATAAAAAAAAAAACGTTTTACAAACTCCCCATAATAGGGGCAAGTTGAAAAAGACCTCCCAACATGGCCAACAACAAGGAGAAAAAAAAAAAAAAAGGTTTCCACAATCCTAGAGGATCAATTAAAATAGGAAATAAAATTCTGGATGTCTCAAAATTCTGACTTTATTCATCCATAGAAAATGGGCTTATTACATGCACTTACGCAATCAACTTTAGTCTCGAGACCGAAATTTCTACCATCATAACAGACTTCAATAAAAATAAAACTACTGAAAAATAAGGGTGATCACGAGATCAACTTATTCATGCCGAAAAGAAAAAAAAAAAAAACAAACATTTTTATGGGAGACACACTTGGTATCGCCCGTACTGTAGGCGACACCACCAGTGCCGCCTAGGCGACACCACCCGTGTCCCCCATCCCCCCTTTTAAAATTTTTTTTTAAAAAAAAAAACATTCTATGGGAGATACGCCTAGTGTTGCCCAGCCTGTGAGGGTGACACCACGCGTGTCGCTTGGGCAACACTACTAGTGTCGCTCAATTTTCTCTTTTCAAAAATTCCCTTCCGAGGTATTCCCATCCCATTTTCCAAATAAAATATAAAATTTTTTTATATGGGCGACATGCCTAGTGTCACCCAGCCTGTGAGGGTGACACTACTCGTGTCGCCCGGGCGACACCACTGGTGTTGCCCAAATCTTTTCATGCCCCTGCTTAAAAACACTTAATAAAAAAAATTGTAAAAAAATTGGGCGGTCTGGTATCACGCAGCCAAAAACACTTTTTCTAAGGGTGACACACCTGGTGTCGCCAAGCAAAACACTTAATAAAAAAAAAAAATTTTATGGGCAGCACACTTGGTGTCGCCCAGCCAAAACACTATGTGTGCGACACCATTAGTGTCACCCAAAAACATTTTGTCAAAAATGCCCCCACTCAATTTTGGGGTCTTTCGGGGATCAATTTTGGTTTTATCATGTGTTTTTATGATTGTTTTCAAACATTGTAATTAATTTTCAAACTTTTAAACGCTCCTCGCTGTCATGTGCCTAAATTGTTGTTTACGATGCAAAATCGAACAGATCTTTCGACAAAGATCTCTCGGATCTTGACACCTTAAACTGATAAAATGAAGTGGTAGAGAAAGTAGGACATATCAAATTCAGATCTGAGGCCAGATCTGCCAGGAAATGAGCAGATCTGCTCTCAGATCTATGGCAAAGCCAGCATGATCCATGACATCAAACACACGATTTTAAAAGAAAATGAACATGTCAAAATAAAATAAAACAAAACCGAATCAAACAGTAAGAAAGAAAAGCAAGAAGGGGTTAAAGAACGATACCAAACCAGGCTGGATGGCTCGGGACTCCTGAGCCTTCCAGGGCTCGCCTGTATCAGCACCAGTGTCCTCTTTGCCTCTCTGATTCAGATGTCGACCAGCAGATCTCTGGTGTAGAAGGGTTGTTGTGCCCTAATATGGTTTAGATTTAGGGTTGTTGTGCCCTAGGTCTAGGTTTTCTCAGGCTTAGGAGGGTTAGGTTTTTCTTAGCTAACTGTATTCTAGGGTTTTAGCCTTCTCTAGGGTTTTCTCTCTGTTATGGAGCCGTCCCCCTTGAATGTCCACTAAAAGAGATTATAAAGGAGCCAAGGATCTGTTGGAAAG
Organism: Amborella trichopoda; assembly: GCF_000471905.2. The sequence continues at coordinate 1,856,926 of NW_006499973.1, read as the reverse complement.
GATAACTTTGCATAACCAACAAATCCCTATAAAAAAATGCCAATTTTGGGGGTACGGATCTGGGTGACACGCATAAAATCACTCAAAACAAATTGGCAAAAAAATGTATAAAAAGGCAATAAAATCACTCCAAAATTAAAATTTCCAATTTGGAAAAAAAAGGTTGGGTGACACCAGTGGTGTCGCCCAAGCCTAGGCAACACCACTCGTGTCGCCTAGTTTGGGCTGGGCGACACTGCTAGTGTCGCCCAAACCAAAACTTGTCCAAATTGAATTATTTATTTTCAGGTGTGCTCCTCAGCCTCTTTTTAAGCTCTCAGTCAAAATTTGGATTAAAACGATTTTTTTTACTATTTTTTATGATTGTTTTGGTAAAACAGGGTGTCTGCAGGATTCTAGGTCAAAACAAGGCTTCTGCAGGGTTCTAGGTAGGAAAACTGGTTCTAGGTCACAAGATAGGCTATGTGAACATGGATTTGGGTTTACTAAGATAAGTGTTATCCTAAGGATTCAAGAAACCATAGAATTTGCTATATTTAAAATGGGTTATCTACAGTTGCCTCTCTTTAGCACTCCCTGTCCTTCGAGGGACTGTGAGTGGCAAAGAAGTAAACACTTTGGCGTTCCCTGTCCTTCAAGGGGCAAGTGAACGTAAAAGATAATGTAGAGAAGTCACGTGGTCAGAGGGCACACTAACTAATCCCTCCAAGTCATTGCGCTCACCGAGCTCACCCACTTAGGATATTTTTCCCCCTAGGGTTTTTGACGTGAGATGTCGGTGAGTTACATAAGCTTGAAACTTGAGTTGGATTTTTTGGCCATGCCACTTAACTTTAGGTGTTTTGCAGTTTGAAAATTTTTAACCCTGACATCTTCTTTGATTTCCTTAGGGTGTCTATAGGAAAAGGCTTGTCTATAGGAAGAGACTTGTCTGGCCGATTCTGAAGAGAGAGACAAGGAAGGAGCGCGGTAATCACGGCAATGCGGTAATCATCATCTACGGGTATCCAAGCTTCTTTGTTTTTGAAGTCGTTTTAGAAATTTTGAAAGTAGGGGGAGATTTGATATAGAACCCGGAGTAAGGATAGGTTACGATTTTAAAAAAGAAATTACAATTTTTGAAAACACAAGACACATAGTGAAAATTTTGAATAGAGAAAGATATTTCAAAAAACAAGGTTGGTTAGCAGCTTTAACTCCTGCAACCATAGAGCCCTCTAAGCAGTTTAGCGTCATGCAGCGATGGACTATACACCCGACCTTTTTACATCATACGGGGATAGACGGAATACACCCGACCCTTTTACGTCATACAGGGATGGGCAAAATACACCCGTCCCTTTTACGTCATATGGGGATAGACGGAATACACCCGACCTTTCACGTCATACGGGGCTGGACGATACCTACCTCGACTCTTTACGTTGCATGAGTTTGACGTTGAACTAGATGCACCCAACCTTTCATGTCATACGAGGATAGATGAAATACACCCTACCTTTTGCATCATACAAGGATAGATGTTATCTATCTTGGCTCTTTTACGTCGCACGAGTTTGACATTAAACTAGATACACCCGACCTTTAACGTCATATGGGGACATACGGAATACACCCGACATTTTACGTCATACGAGGATAGACGTTACCTATCTCGGCTCTTTTACGTCGCACGAGTTTGACGTTTTTCCTGTCTCGATTCTTTTATGTCGCATGAGTTGGATGTTTTTCCTGTATTGGGTTTTTTACGTCGCACGAGTTTGACGTTTTTCCTAAATTGGACTTTGGTTGGAAGTTTAGGCTCATCCCATCGAGGAGCATTTCTTTTTTGAATTTTTTGAAATTTTTATTTTTGGAAAATTCATTGGCAGTTTAGGTTCGTGCCACCAAGGAGCGTTTTCTTTTTTGATTATTTAATTTTATTTTTTCTGGAAAATTGGTTGGCAATTTAGGGTCGTGCCACTGAGGAGCGAGTTAAAGTTTTTGAAAATTAATTAAAACAGCCATAAAATACATGATAAAACCAAGATCGATCCTCAAAAGACCTCAAAATTGAGTGGGGGCACTTTTGGAAAAAACATTTTGGGCGACACTAGTGGTGTTGCCCATGTTTAGGCGACACAGCTAGTGTCGCCCATTACAAAAAAATAATTTCCTTTTTTTATTAAGTCTTTTGCTTGGGATAAAAAAAAAGAGTTTTTTGTAAAAAAAAAAGTATTTGGGTGACACAAGTAGTGTCACCCGGTGACACGTGTGGTGTCATCTTTACAAGCTAGGCGACATTAGGCGTGTCGCCCATACAAATTATTATTATTGTTATTATTGTTATTGTTGTTATTATTGTTATTATTATTATTGTTGTTGTTGTTGTTGTTGTTGTTGTTGTTGTTGTTGTTGTTGTTGTTATTGTTGTTATTGTTGTTGTTATTATTATTATTATTGTTATTGTTATTGTTATTGCTACTGTTATTGTTATTGTTATTGTTGTTGTTATTGTTGTTATTGAAAATAGACGTAAGCAAAAATTGAAAAGAGGAAGTAGGGAAAAGTTTATTAAAAGATTTTCTCCCAAAACTAAATATAAAAAGGGAAAAAAGAAATTACATGTCTGTTATAAATGTGGAAAAATTGGACATTATAAAAATAACTGTAACGTAAAAAGAAAAATAGATACCCTAATATGAGATGAAAATAATAGAAATAAATTATATGACATTATACAAATATATGATGATGAAACAGACTCTAGTACAACTGAAAAATAGTAGTGAAGACTCTCTAATTGGTAATGTTAAGGATGAAGAACTTTTATGGAGTAGTTCAGACGAAAATATGGAAGAATGTTCCCGTAATACCTTAACCAATGAAGAGAACTTAATCTTAGATATAATAGAAAAAATTTCTAATCTGGAAGAAAAAAGAGAAATAATAACACAATATATAAAAATAGCTAAGGCAAAAACTAAACCTATTCCATTAGTAAAACCCCAAGATAATTATAGTTTTTCTGAAATTATGAAAAGAATAAATAGTAAAGAATCAATTCAAAGAGAACCAACTATATTAGAATTGAGGCAAGAAATTAATGAAGTGAAAGGTGAACTTCAAACTCTTAAAAATAGAATTAGAATATTAGAATTGCATAATGAATTCCCTGAAACTATTTCAGATAATGATGAATTAGAGTTTGGTCAATTATTAAATTCTCATAAAGAACTTCAGTCTATATCTGAAACCTCAGGAATTAAAATAGATGAAAACAACAGCTCGTTAAATCTAATAAATAGAATAATTAATCAAAAATGGTTTACTTTAATAAGAATCATAGTAAAAAATGAACATAGCTTTCAATCGCTAGCTTTAATTGACTCAGGAGCAGACCTAAACTGTACAAATGAAGGTCTAGTTCCTATTAAATACTTCAATAAAACAACTCAAATATTAAATACTGCCGATGGAAGTAGGTTAATAATTAAATATAAGTTATCAAACGCTGTTGTTTGCAATAATGCAAATTGCTTAGAATTACCCTTTAGTATGGTTAAAGGCTTAAGTCAAGCAGTCATTCTAGGAACACCATTCTTATGCTTGCTTTATCCATTATCAATAGATTCTACAAGAATCGAATCTACTATCAATGGCCATAAAATAAAGTTTGAATTCATAGACAAACCAAAAATAAAGGAAATAAATAATGTAAAAAATGACATAGAAAATAAAGAAAAATTTCTATGCTATCTAAAATCAGAAGTGAAATATAAATCAGTTGAAGAACAATTATTACTGCCTGAAAATAAGATAAAAATAGATAATATAAGAAACCAAATAGAAAAAGAAATATGTAATGATTTGCCTGATGCATTTTGGGATAGGCAAAAACATATTATAACCCTACCCTATGAAGATGGGTTTGATGAAAAGAAAATTCCTACTAAAGCAAGGCCTATTCAAATGAATGCCAGATTATTAGAAATTTGTAAAAAAACATAGACGAATTACTTAATAAAGGATCAATAAGGAAAAGCTCATCTCCTTGGAGTTGCTTGGCATTCTATGTAGAAAGTGCTGCAGAAAAGGAACGAGGAGTTCATAGACTTGTAATTAATTATAAAGCATTAAATAAAGTACTCCAATGGATTAGATATCCAATACCGCATAAAAAAGATCTACTTGATAGATTAGTAAATGCATACATATTTTCCAAATTTGACTTAAAATCAGGCTATTGGCAAATTCAGATAGCTGAGAAAGATAGATACAAAACAGCCTTCAATGTTCCATTTGGGCAATACGAATTGAATGTTATGCCATTCAGATTAAAAAATGCCCCATCAGAATTTCAAAAAATAGTGAATTATGTATTTAATCCATATATTAATGATGTGCTAATTTTTTCTTAAAATCTTCAACAACACTTTAAACATATTAATGCCTTTTTAAATGTTTTGAAACATGTGTGAAACATGCAGGATTGGTAGTATCTGCTAGAAAAATCAGTGTGTGCCAGACAAAAATAAGATTCCTTGGTCATAATATATATCATGGGACTATTGTTCCAATAGAAAGAACCAATCAAGTTGCTGATAAATTCCTTGACATAATTTTTAATAAAAATGAATTACAAAGGTTTTTATGATGTTTAAATTATATAAATGAATTTTATAAAAATTTAGCCATTATAGCCAAACCTCTGTATGATGGATTAAAGAAAAATCCTCCTAAATGGACAGATAAGCATACAAAAGCAGTCCAAGAACTTAAAGCTAAAGCCAAAGAATTACCTTGCTTAGCTTTATCTGATCCAAATGCTTTTAAAATAATAGAATGTGATGCCTCAAAACTTGGATTAGGAGGCATACTAAAACAAAGAATAAATAATACCGAACAGTTAGTTCGATATACTTCTAAAGCCTGGAATAATACTCAACAGAACCATTCCACTGTTAAAAAGGAAATACTTTCAATAGTCCACTGTGTGAATAACTTTCAAAGCGATATTCTTAATACCACATTTTTAATAAGAACCGACTGTAAAGCTGCTAAAGATGTCCTTCTTAAAGATGTTCAAAATATAGTCTCAAAGCAAATCTTTGCTCGATGGCAAGCCATTCTATCCACTTTTGATTTTACAATCGAACATTTGAAAGGTTCTTCTAATTCCCTTCTTGACTTTTTGACTCGAGAATTTTTGCAGGGGGGCAGCACTCGACCACTTGAAGAAGAAATTCGGCAACCCTTAAGAATAGAATTATTTAATATGAATATGAAAACCAATAACCAAAAAGGCAAGGCAAAATTAGACATAGTCCCAACTTCCCCCCGAGGATCACCTGTAATAAGCCTTCCACCTTATTCACCCAGTAGTCCCAATATAGACTACCCACAATACTCCAGCCAACCAGCCTCATATCCAACCCAACCACCAGTTTTTCTACAATCACCTATTCGAAGAAAAGTATCTTCAACCGGAAAATCCCAGTATGAAGAAACAACCTTCTTCATAGATTCTATCGTAGAAGATAAACATGTCATGGAAAATCCCAACAAGGTTGCAAAAATTTACCTACATAATGTCCTAAAACAAGAGAATGGTACAAAGTTGTCTTGCTTGAAACATGATCAATTTCTATAATTCATTATCGTCAAAGAAATTCCAATATGATATCATATTCGAAACTACAAATCAGACAAATACTACCATACAGTAAATGGGGATCAGACCCTACAAGAGCTAAGAAATTACAGGCACAAGAATACCCAAATAAATATTATAGATATTCCGAATACATAGACGCTTGACACAAAGTCCTAAGCCTCCAAAATATTTACAATTCTCATACTTGGTTTGTGCAATTTAAAATGCCCATAATTGAACCTTTTTCCAACTGGTTCAGAAGCTAGTTTCTTACATGGGGATTAGGATCTCAGATTTTACCTGAGAACCTTCTGATATCCCAAGCAAAATTTGTAGAACAAAATGGGAAGGATCCTACTGTTGATTATCACCTATATTTCATGGCCATTTACCAAATCCCCTGGATATTGAAATGGAAATATGCAATATCATCAACCAATGCTAATAATCATGAATGCATTCAAAAAATTGGAAAGAAAATATCTATCAAATGGTGGGATATATTTGATACTAAGAATTTGCAACCCGACAAAATAAAAATAAGGAAAATACCGAAAGCAATTGGCTCCTTTTCATATGACCACCCAAATAGTTTATCAGACTACATCCGAAAAATGAAAAGAAGAAATCCGCAGGCCACTAAAGAAGAGTTGGAAAAACAACTCTTACATATTTTTGAAGAAGAAGCTTCACAATCATTCTCACAAAAAGAAGAAGACGAAAGCTACTGCATGGAAGAAGAACACGCAGGGATGAGTCAGTATGGTGGAGAATTTTTCCAAAGGCCTGATGATTGACCCGAAGAAAAGGCTAGGCCCATTCTCCTGCAAATACCCAAAAATCAATCATAGTACCCAGAGCCTCCATGTAGCTACAACAATAATGCCACGTGTGAATAAAAACATATCACCGACAGAATAGTAAACCCATTATTAGCAGTAAAAGAACCGCCATACCACCTGCCGACGAAACAGTAGACCCACTACCAACAGTAATATACTAACTGTCTAGCCGTGCTTGTCCACTCACCGACAAAGGAATCTTGCCGACAAATTGCCAACCAAACATCATCCGCCACCTGGAAAAATGTCTTCCACCTACCAAAAGACAAATAGATTAGATTGAAGAAAGATTCAAATCCGGCCTCTATATAAACAAGAAGAAGCAAGCATAATGAGCAGGTCTTAGAGGGGCTCAAGAATTTATGCAAGAAAAAAGCCTCAATCTCTCTCCCTCTTTCTTGCTTTTTCTCTCTTTCTCTTGTAATTAGAAGCCAAAAGCTTCCATCTCTATTTCTCTCGTTTGTGAGTACTCTTTCCGTTTATGTGTGACTGTAACCTGGAATCCCTACCTAGTTATTGTCCTAGCGAGTGGCGTCTTTTTACCTGTTATTGTATCTGCAAGTCCTAAGGCTTCTTTCCTCTTCTCTGTAAATTTCCTTTATGAGTCGCTAGTCATTAAAATATTGTGTAAATTTCCTTTATGAGTCATTAGTCTGTAAAATATTGTGTAAATTTCCTTTATGAGTCGTTAGTCTGTAAAATATTGTGTAAATTTTCGTTTATGAATAATATTGTGTTATTGGAATAAAACTTTGGTTATTCTGATGCAGCTAAAAGCTATCTTTAGCATGAAATTTCGTCAATCTACCTATACTACTTGGATTATACTTGATATTGCCCCATTTTCTATATTAATCATATTATGCATATTAATTTATTTAGGTTATGTTAGAATGCTTGTTTGAATGATATTACTTCATTAATCATATTATGCATGTTTGTTTGTTTGAATAAAGTTTCATTTTGTTTTTAGATTTTGGCAATAGTGGTATCAGAGCCATATAAACTTTATTCAAGAAACTGTTATTAGTTAAAAGATAACAATTTAGTGGCTAGAAACCTAATTAAATTTCTCTATTAAAAAAGTTAGTCCGAGCGTTGAGACTGTTGCCGTCCAGTCTAGAAAGACCGGTAAGGCCAAGTAGAGCCGCTGTGGTCGTAAGAGACGTAAGAGGTTGACTAAAGGTACTCATCCATAACTTCTAATGGAAAATTTCATAAGGAATCTATCTATTAAGGCTTTTTCTTTATCTAATAGCACTCTCAGAATAAAAAACAAAGAAGAAGTTTTAATAGAAAATGTTGAAAAACAAATTCAGAATTGGAACATCCCTAAGGTACCAATATCTGATATTTATAAAAAGGGAAAGTTCGACTTAAAAATAGGATATGCTATAGAGACCGTAGAACAAAGTTTATCTGTCACAAGTGAGCATGAAGGCTTTCAACTCTTATCTAATAAGATAATACAAAATTATAAAAAAAAAAATTATAAATACTTACATATAGGATTAATTCAAGCAACTATATAACCACTCACTAGATTAGGACTAAACAACTCTATACTCTTATGTTTAAGAGACAATAGACATAACTAATTTTCAGATTCATTATTAGGAATAGTAGAATCTAGTTTATGTAGTGGCCCAGTATATTTTAATTGTTTCCCCAATTATGCAGTATCACTCAGTGATCCTAATATACTTAAGGTATTAACTTTGAATCTTAAGATCCAAGGGTATGACATGAACCCAGGATCTCAAAATATAGCACTAGGATATAGGATTTGTTATAAAGTAATGACTACGTTTATGTCAAAATGTAATACAACAAGATACGAAAGGACAAACAATATTTTTCCAAACCAATGTAGAAAAATCTAATACAATTATACCCAAATCTATTGACTGGTCTCAAATAGTGCTACCTGAAACATGAACTGTTTATAATGAAAACCAACATTATAAAATTCAAAATAAACAACCAGACCAAATAGTCGAACACCAAGATGGTGATAAAGAAATTCAATTCTGTAATAATAGAAAAACTAAACTACATACTAGAGATGATTCGGAAATAAAATCTCAAAGAAAAATTCAAGAACCAGCTATAAGTTCTACTTCTGCAATTCAAGGGTTAACCCGAACAAGAAGAAAAATCCATATACCTCAATACAAGACCATAGATAATACTTCACAAACTAGTGACCAAGCTTTTGTTGATGTAGACTTTCAAGTAGCAACCCTACAACAAGAAGAAAAGGTAGACTTGGAATATTTAAAAAATGTATATTTAGCTGATAGTAACACAGAAATAAGAAATTGGTATTTAAATAAATTCTCAAAACCATTAATTGATATGTTCCACAAAAGATACAAATAATTTTTAAAAATAAAAAAAAGAACTGTAAGCATCTTTGACTGGTTAATCACAGTTCTTAATGAAAAGGGAGTCCCTGTCCCAAATTTTAAAATAAATGTATTAGAAAAACAATATCAAACATTTTATCTAGTAGAAGGAGGAAGTATAACTAGTATACATCCACCTGAAAAAAGTATTATAATAAAAGGATCTCAAAAAGAAAAAGATTCAGATTCTTGATTGACTTCAGTAACAAGAGCCACACCTTACAAAATGCCAGGAGAACAGTTGACTAAATAGAACTGATACCCCATATGACTCAGCAAAATAATTATACAAATTTATGTTTTTAGACATTAGGAAAACAAGCAACCAGATTTGAAAATCTTATAAGAAATCCTCAAGAGAAAGAAGAAGAAAAAAAGAAGGCAGTCTTATTTAAACCTCCTCCTGAAATAGATAGAAATAGGTTTAATATTAAAGAGGACAATAAAGATCTAATAGACGAATTAGTAACAAAACTGGCCAAATTAAATATAAAAGAAAAGAAAGGTAAAGGAATTATTCTGGAATCAGAAGCAATGACTCTGCAGGAAGAGCCAGTGGGACTAACACCAGTAATAGAAAATACAATTGATAATATGGAAATAGCTTTTAAGGAAGATGATCAAAATCTTAATTATATAAAATATGGAGAAATGGAGGCCTGTTGCCCAAGCTAGAATGTATCATACTAGACCTACTCCTGTAGATATACAATTTGAAGAAGACCTCATATCATATATTGTTTCATACTCTGGTAGAAGTATAGTTAACTAGAATATAGACGGAATGTCCGAACATCAAATATTAGATACCATGAAACATATGACAATGTATGCTTCAGCCTGTAAAATAGCAGGAACTCACGATCAAGAAGTAGCCAAAGCCATAGTTTGTGGCTTCACTGGATGGCTTCGTGGCTGGTGGGACTTTCACATGAATGAAACCACCAAAAATCAAATATTAACTGCAACAAAAAATTGGATAGTTAAAAATGAACAAAATCAAGATATTCCATATAGCGAAAGTGGTGTTGTAAATACTTTAATATACATTATCACTCTTCATTTTGTGGGGAGTACAGCATTATTAGAAACCAGATCAGAAGATCTGCTCTCCAATTTAAGATGTCATACACTATCTCATTACGAATGGTATAAAGATGTTTTCTTTTCCAGACTACTTACCTGATAAAATAGTAGTGCTAACCACGGGAAAGAGAAATTCATGGTAGGTTTACCTTCCCTATTTGCAGAAAAGGTAAAAAATAGACTAAAAAATAAACATGGGGGAATAATACCATACTCTGTATACACATTAGGAGAACTTTCAGCTGAAATATGTGCAGAAGGATTAGCCTTATGTACTAATTAAAAGTTGAAAAGATAATTAGATAAACAACGAATGACAGGAAAGAAGGAATTAGGGGACTTTGCGAACAATTTGGATACAGTACAAACATATCCCCAAAAAAACCCCATAAAAGAAAATATAAAATTGAAAATAGACATATGCAAAAATCGAAAGGAGGAAGTAGGGAAAAGTTTATTAAAAGATTTTCTCCCAAAACTAAATATAAAAAGGAAAAAAAGAAATTACCTGTCTGTTATAAATGTGGAAAAATTGGACATTATAAAAATAACTGTGAAGTAAAAAGAAAAATAGATACCCTAATATTAGATGAAAATATTAGAAATAAATTATATGACATTATACAAATATATGATGATGAAACAGACTCTAGTACAACTGAAAGTAGTAGTGAAGACTCTCTAATTGGTAATGTTAAGGATAAAGAACTTTTATGGAGTAGTTCAGACGAAAATATGGAAGAATGTTCCTGTAATACCTTAACCAATGAAGAGAACTTAATCTTAGATATAATAGAAAAAATTTCTAATCCGGAAGAAAAAGAGAAATAATAACACAATATATAAAAATAGCTAAGGCAAAAACTAAACCTATTCCATTAGTAAAACCCCAAGATAATTATAGTTTTTCTAAAATTATGAAAAGAATCAATAGTAAAGAATCAATTCAAAGAGAACCAATTATATTAGAATTGAGGCAAGAAATTAATGAAGTGAAAGGTGAACTTCAAACTCTTAAAAATAGAATTAGAACAATAGAATTGCATAATGAATTCCCTGAAACTATTTCAGATAATGATGAATTAGAGTTTGATCAATTATTAAATTCTCATAAAGACCTTCAGTCTATACCTGAAACCTCAGGAACCAAAATGTAAACAACAGTCCGTTAAATCTAATAAATAGAATAATTAATCAAAAATGGCTTACTTTAATAAGAATAATAGTAAAAAATGAATATAGCTTTCAATCGCTAGCTTTAATTGACTCAAGAGCATACCTAAACTGTATAAATGAAGGTCTAGTTCCTACTAAATACTTCGATAAAATAACTCAAATATTAAATACTGCCGATGGAAGTAGGTTAATAATTAAATATAAGTTATATAATGCTGCTGTTTGCAATAATGGAAATTGCTTAGAATTACCCTTTATTATGGTTAAAGGCTTAAGTCAAGCAGTCATTCTAGTAACACCATTCTTAAGCCTGCTTTATCCATTATCAATAGATTCTACAAGAATTGAATCTACTATCAATGGCCATAAAATAAAGTTTGAATTCATAGACAAACCAAAAATAAAGGAAATAAATAATCTCGAAATGACATAGAAAATAAAGAAAAATTTCTATGCTATCTAAAATCAGAAGTGAAATATAAATCAGTTGAAGAAAAATTATTACTGCCTGAAAATAAGATAAAAATAGATAATATAAGAAACCAAATAGAAAAGGAAATATGTAATGATGTGCCTAATGCATTCTGGGATAGGCAAAAACATATTATAACCCAACCCTATGAAGATGGGTTTGATTAAAAGAAAAGTCCTACAAAAGCAAGGTCTATTCAAATGAATGCTAGATTATTAGAAGTTTGTAAAACATAAATAGAAGAATTACTTAATAAAGGATTAACAAGGAAAAGCTCATCTCTTTGGAGTTGCTCGGCATTTTATGTAGAAAATGCTGCAGAAAAGGAACGAGGAGTTCCTAGACTTGTAATTAATTATAAAGCATTAAATAAAGTACTCCAATGGATTAGATATCCAATACCGCATAAAAAAGATCTACTTGATAGATTAGTAAATGCATGCATATTTTCCAAATTTGACTTATAATCAGGCTATTGGTAAATTCAGATAGCTGAGAAGGATAGATACAAAACAGTCTTCAATGTTCTACTTGGGCATTACGAATGTAACGTCATGCCATTCAAATTAAAAATGCCCCATCAGAATTTCAAAAAATAATGAATGATTTATTTAATCCATATATGAAATTCATGGTAGTCTATACTGATGATGTGCTAATTTTTTCTGAAAATCTTCAACAACACTTTAAACACATTAATGCCTTTTTAAATGTTGTGAAACATGCAGGACTGGTAGTATCTGCTAGAAAAATCAGTTTGTGCCAGAAAAAAATAAGATTCTTTGGTCATAATATATATCACGGGACTATTGCTCCAATAGAAAGAGCCATTCATTTTGCTGATAAATTCATTATTAATAATATTATTAATAATATCATTAATAATATTATTAATAATATTATTAATAATATTATTACTAATATTAATAGTAGTATTAATAATAATATTAATAATAGTAATAATAATAATATTAATAATAATATTAATAATAATAATAATAATAATAATAATAATAATAATAATAATAATAATAATAATGTTGTTGTTGTTGTAATATTAATAATAATAATAATAAT
>NW_006499973.1:1823860-1838139 GCF_000471905.2 Amborella trichopoda | reverse complement strand
TTAAGGCATTTTTTAGCCCGGCTATCAGGGCTTCATATTCAGTAATGTTATTGGTACATGAGAAATTCAATCTGATGGTTGTTGGCATTAAAACTTTCTCGGGTAGCATAATATGATACATATACCTGACCAGTATTCGTTCCTTGCACCGTCGAAGTATAGCTCCCAAATTGATTCTTCAATTATGAAAATGTTCTCATCAGGGAGATCCGTGTTGACGGGAGTATTATCTGGCAGTGCGTGTTCAGCCAAGTGGTCAGCAATGGCTTGTCCTTTGATCGATTTTTGAGTAACATATTTGATCTCGAACTCGCTCAATAGCATTCTTCACTTCACCAAACGTTCGTTAAGGACTGATTTTTCCAATAGGTACTTGAGTGGGTCTATTTTTAGATGAGTTTGACTGTATGAGATAAGACATAATGTCTTAATTTCTGCATAGACCACAATAGTGTTAAGCAATGCTTCTCCACGTCTGTGTATCTTGTCTCATAGTCGACCATGGTTTTGTTGATGTACTATATCGTTTGTTCTTTTCCATGGTTGTTGTATTGTCCGAGCATTGCCCTCATGGTCTTGTCTTTCACAGATATGTATAAGAATAGGGGTTTATCTGAACTAGGAGGACTAAGGATGGGAGGTTTAGTTAGGTACTCCTTAATTTAGTCGACATTGGTGGTGTCTCCCCGCAAACACGCTTAGTGTCGCCTAAAAAAATTTGGAAAAAAACTGTATAAAAAGGCAAGAAAATCACTCCAAAAGTAAAATTTCCAATTTGGGACAAAAAACGTTGGGTGACACCAGTGGTGTCACACAAACCAAAACTAGTCCAAATTGAATTTTTTCTTTTCAAGTGTGTTCCTCATCCTCTTGTGAAGCTCTTAGAGAAATATTGGGTCAAAATGGATTTTTCTACTATTTTTAATGATATTTGTGGTAAAATAGGGCGTCTGCAGGATTTTGGGTCCGAACAAGGCTTTTGCAGGGTTTTGGGTGGGCAAACTAGTTCTAGGTCACAGGATAGGCAGTGTTAACTATAGATTTGGGTTTACTAAAATAAGTGTAATCCTAAGGGTTCAAGAAACCATCTACAATGCTATGTACTGTCCTCGGATTGCACTTTTCCTGGAAAATGTTTTTTGAGGTTTGATCCAATACGTACAACCTATGTGATTGGTCACCCTCACAATCTTCTTCCGAGATACCGGATTCTAAAAAACATCTTTGTCAACAGAAAAAATAGCCAAGCAATTATAGCGTTTTGTGATATGATTAACTGACAAAATATTCGAATGTATAAGACTTCTAATGGTACCATAGTTCACCAATGACACATGATTCCTTGAAGACATGTGCTCAAATCCTTCGAGTCCTTCACAATGGCCCGTCATATGAACTATAGCTTTAGTATCAAAAATCCAAGTATGACAATTAGTAGAGGATATGTGAGCAGCAAAATTACCTTAAGAAATAGGTGGTATCTACGAAGACAAAGCAATGTTCGTTTTTCCAATTTGGTGGCCTTTATGCATTACAATGTGTGAACCAAAATTTTGATCCCACATTTTAGAGGAAAAAGCTTAGAGATTACCTAATTTAAGGTAAAGATACGCACAAACTGGTATTACTACTTCAATAGAAGAATTTTGCTGAGATACAAATGTTTGTTGACGGAGATTTCAATAAAATTGTTGTTGTTGCTGCTTCAATAGATACCATTGAGATGCCCAAAATTTTAAAATTTGACAAATAAGTGTTTGTAAATCTTTGCACGGAAATTTGCTCTTGCTCAGAGATCTAAATTGATTTGCTTGCAAAGCTTTACTTTGCTCAAATTTGCTCTTGCATGGAGTTTGAATTGATTTGCTTGCAAAGCTTTGAAAGAAATAATAGGTTGTAGATAATACCACGCAATGAGAAGCGACCAGTTGAATGCAAGCCAATGGGAAGAAACAGTTTGCATCAATGAGAAGCTACGAATTTGTTTGCTTGCAAAGAACAAAGGAAGCTACAAATTTCTTGCGAATTAATTTGCAAGCCGAATATGCCTGCAGTTGAAGGGCTATTCAGTTTTACGTAGTTCGTTCTCTTGGATCTATGCCTACAGTTGAAGGGCTATTGAGTTAGTTATGTCATTATTTCATTCACCCAGCATTAAATAGAAGACACACGATAACAACAAAATAGAAAGTGATTCCCTAAATATCTCCTAAATATATCCTCAAAATATTTTTCAAATTTAATTACCAAAACAACCAATAGAAAATTACCAACCCAAAAAAAAAAACCAAAAGAAAATTACCCCAAATCTGGCTTACTCGTCTCATCTCCTAACCTCAAAATTGGTTTTGCCCCTCAAAAAGACTCGAGAGTCTGAAATTCTAATAGTGTTTTTTCCCTTGAATAAAAAAAGAGGGCATCAAAAATTTAAGAACAACAACAAATTTCAATGTTTTTGATGGGTTCCAAAACTTCAATGCATTGTCCCAAAAAAACCACAATATGGCGACAATTTGAACATGTAAGAGATAATCAGTGATCACCCTGCCTGCTGCTCAAACGCAGCTGAAAACTTGCCGGCCGCCAACAACAGGCAAATCAGTCATGTTTTGGAGAGATAAAGAGTCAACTGAGAAAAAACCACAAGAAAAGGATTTAAGCACACAGAGTCGATACCTCCACATGGCACCACATGCAAGAGATAACCAAGAGAACTGCCCCTCTCTCTCTCCAACAACTTTGTTTGATTCAATCCACAAGCCAACCTCTCTACAGTCAACTACGTACATTTATAGCCATTGTTTCCAAAAGATAAAAACCACAACTCCAACTCCCTATTTCCATGTTAATGCGCGGAGTGGAGACCTCTACCATGCACCACAATCGAGAGAACTTTCTCTCTCCCTCTCTCCAAGAACTTTGTTTCATTCCATTCAAAAGCCAACCTCTTTACAATCAATTACTTACATTTTTAAGCACTATTTCTAAAAGATAAATCATAACTCCCTAATTTTTAAGCACCATTCAAGAGTGGGCTTTCAACCCCTACAAAAGATATTAACAAAACATCCTTCCTAAAAAGAAATGAACTTCACATTTGCGTAACTTTCTACCTGAAAAAGAGCCTAGGCTTAAATAGTTACCCTCTCCCCAATTTCCTATCAAGGGCAGGGCCCTCTCCCCCACTTAATCACCCAAGAAAAAGAACTTTCTATAAAAAAAATATAAGTATCACCAAAAAATTTTTCATATTAATCTTATTTTTAAAAATTATTCTCAAGTTTAAAAAATTGATCGGTACCCCGGATTAGGCACCCCAAAAACCCATTCAGATCGATGAATCGGTTGAGGGAAAATTAGGTTTGAATTAGGAATCTCTTGATCAGGAGACATATGTGATAACCAATTAAACCACAATTCCACTTGTTGTCTTATCTTTTATAATAAAAAGGTATGTTGTATTACCTTTTCAAGCTCTAAATACCATGCTCAAATCCCACATCGAAAAAACTTTGAGTTCCATAAAACCCTCTTTGGTACCATAATTTATCATGTGTGCAAAAAGCATGATCATGAGGCTGACAGAGGTACATGCCTTAACGTGGCCACATCATAATCTCTCATTGCCGACTCGTTTGTCTCGTTTCTAAACACCATCTTGTTTTGAGTTAGAATCGACACGAATATTTTTAAAACTCCCCACGAATATTTTTAAAACTCCTTATTTTTAAACCTCCCCACAAATATTTTTAAAACTCCTGATCTGTAAAAAATTTCAACTAAACCAACCGGTGATTTTTAAACTTCCCAAAGCAAATGCAAAAATTTCAACTAAACCAGTAATTAATCTTAATAAATAAAAAAAACTACCTATATTTCTAAAAATAAAATTCTCTAGAATCTAGAATCGACATGAATTGCCCGAATCGACACATATATTTTAAGAATCTAGAATCGACATGAATTGCCCGCGATTTTTAAACCTCAAAAAGCAAATGCAAAAAATTTCAACTAAACCAAAAAAACTAAACCACTAATTAATCTTAATAAATAAAAAAATCTATCTATTTTTCTAAAAATAAAATTCTCTAGAATCTAGAATCGACATGAATTGCCCAAATCGACACGAATATTTTTAGAATCTAGAATCGACATGAATTGCCCGAATCGACACGAATATATTTAAAACTCCTGATCTGCAAAAAATTTCAACTAAACCAACTGGTGATTTTTAAACCTCCCAAAGCAAATGCAAAAAATTTCAACTAAACCAAAAAAACTAAACCACTAATTAATCTTAATAAATAAAAAAATATACCTATTTTTCTAAAACTAAAATTAATAAATTAAAATTAAAAATCTCCTGATCTGCAAAAATTTCGACTAAACCAAAAAAACTAAACCACTGATTAATCTTAATAAAAATAAAAAGTCTACCTATATTTCTAAAAATAAAATTAACAAAATTAAAATTTTTTACCAAACATATCCTGCAAAAAATTTCAACTAAACCAAAAAAACTCATGCGAATCTTACTTCTAAAAATTAATCCTAATAAAAAATAAAAAGTCTACCTATATCTCTAAAAATAAAATTAACTACAAAAAATTTCAAGTAAGCCAAAAAAAAATTCATGCGAATCTTATTTCTAAAATTTAATCCTAATAAAAAATAAAAATTTACCCATATCTCTAAAAATAAAATTAAGAAAATTAATATTAAAATTTTGTACCAACGAAATAATGATGTGCATCAAAATCCAAGATTACAATACAAACCCATGCCGCATCAAAATCCAAGATTACTTACTTACAATATATGCCACACATTGAGTGATAGAGAGGAAAGAGATTTCTACAAAATCAGCATCATATCTAGAAAGAGAGAAATTTCTACAAAATCAGCATCATATCTTCACAAAACAGCAAAACCCCAAAACAGGGTAGAGGCCCCAAAACAGCAGCAAAACCAGAAACCAAGCCATGTATTTACAGGCCAAGATATGGATAATCCGTATCATCACAAAACTAGAATGTTACAACTTACTGATCAAGACATGGAGAAAACACCAAACAAAACCCAACAAAATGCACACAAGAAAGCCCTTCAAACTTCAACTTTCCAATGTCCAATCAACAACAAATTGGGCAATGAATCAACCCATTTTCGTTGCAGTCTCCACATCTCACTACCTTATTTTCATCATCTCGAACCTTACAACTCCCATTGCAATCAACACAAAGAACAAATCTCACTCCTCCACAACCATCACAAGCCTTTATTCCCCCTGATCTTGGCAAACCCCTAAAGAGAAACCCTAATTTCTCCTCTTCCTCCATGCTGACCACCTCGTCTACACTCCCAATTAGCCTCCCTTTCACAAAGAGCATAGGCACATTTGCCGTTTTGCCCCCCATCAAGCCCCTTAATTCCTCTCGGAAACCCGAATCCATTGATATATCTCTCTCTATCAACCGTACATCAAACGCTTCAGTGGCTGATCTCACCCTGTTGCAGTCCTCAAATGTCTTTCTGATCCCTCGCAAAGTAGTCGTGTACAAAATTACTGAATTTTCCCCACCTGGGGGGCACCTCTTCTCAAACTTCTCCAAAGGAAAGGAGGGACTTTTCTGGTTTGTTTTGGGCTCTTCATACAATTCCCTCTCTAGAGAGGCAATGAGCTCGGGGTCAAACAACGGGCTGTTGGATCCTTTTGATGCAGAGAAATTGGTTGCTGGTTTTCTGAAACTATGGGGTTTTACATCAATCTGAGGGTTCTTTGATCCATATTCTGTTTTGGGTTTGTCTCTCTCTAGATTCTCTAAGGAGTTGAAAGGTTTGAGTACCTGTCTCTCATTAGGTTGGGCTTCCACTCCGGGCTTGTTCTCCTTTCCTCCGGAATACTTCTTAGGCTTCAATGGAGACTTCAACTGGTTAGAGCTCCTTCGAGCTCTTGACTCATTCTCGGCCACTGAAGAGAGAGAAACTTTCGAGGGCTTTTTCGATGACACAGATTGTGGGGCCTCGTCTTCAAGGCCTTCCATTAGCTCCCACGCATTGATGATCTCTGGTTCTCCACGAAACCCACAGGCTTTCGGACTCGATGTCAAAGAATCCACACCAAATCTGAAGAACCCATGATGGGTTTCTGGTGTTTCAGTGAAACCTTGAGGGTGATCAAGCTTGAGGGCTCCATAGGTGCTTGAAGTGAGAGAAACAATGTGATGGGAGTGGCTGTAAGGGGATGTTTCTCTCTCTCGATCTGCCTCCTCTCTAGCCAGTTTGGAAGAGACACAACCCATTGATCGCCAACTTTCTCTCTCTAAGTCTTCCTCTCAGAGATTCCCATTCAAAAGGAAACCTGGTTCTTAGCAGTGAGGCGGGTTAACAATCTGAAATTCCAACGGTAACTTTTTGGGACGCAACGGTCGGGAAAATTTAACGCCTGGATTTTGTTGGTTTGTCCCCGTTAAGACAGCATTATCATTATAAAATTCCAAAGGAGTTCATGTTCGCGAAGGAGCGCACTGTCTATTTATTCTCTTGGGCAAAACCCAATCGATAAGCATCTTTTAGGACCTTAAATTTGGGGATGCAACGATCTTCAGCCCCATATGTTATATTCAATAAAAAAAATTAAAAATTACATATATTTATTTTTTGGTTTGAAAAAAATAATACCTCAATGGAAACTATCCAATTTTTTAAGGGTTAGACCTAAGTTTAGAAACTCAAATTTCAACTTTTTTTTTTTTTTCTTTTGACACAATTATAGAGTGATTTTTAGATGGTTCCAAAAATTCAGATAAAAAAATCTTCCTAAGTTAATATTTTACTTGAAGGAGTAAATGTATGGCATGCTCCTTGCCTGAGTAGAGTCTGGGTACTTGTAGACCTGATATTTAAGTAAGAACATGTATACTATACTCCTACACGAGCATATACTCCGCATCTACTCCCTCACTCAATAAAGTTCTTAAAGAAGATCTTTTTTAGTCTAAAATTTTGGAAACCTCACAAGAATCACTAGATGATTATTTTCAAAAGAAAAAAACAAAAATGAATTTTGAGTTTTTGTAACCTTTAGAGCTAAAGCTTAAAAATTTGATCAGTTTTTGTTTAATCTTGAGGCATAACAATTTTCTAGTAGGTAGAGAGTTTATTTTAGAA
The DNA here is from genome assembly GCF_000471905.2 of Amborella trichopoda. The sequence goes on along the minus strand of NW_006499973.1, from coordinate 1,830,969 downwards.
ATTTTTTTATTGATATTAGTCTAGGAAATGATTTCTATACTTCCCCTACAGCATAGAAGATCTATGCTTCCCCTACTATCCAGCCATCCAATATTGATCAAGTGAGCCACTCACCATTTGATCCTAAATCCGACGCCTCATAATATTTTATTTTTAAATTTTTAATACAAAGTCTATGAATATGAAGTTTGGTACGTATCATCTTCTCATTGGGGCACACCTATAAAAAATATTAAAAATAAATTTTTGATAAAATATAATGACACAAATACCCCTTGAAAATTTTATGGGTATTTTGGTTATTTTATTTTAGTGATAATATATATATATATATATATATATATATATTACAAGTGCGAGTTTAATAGAGGATTAGACGCCCAAATTTTGGTATCCAAATGTTTTATATAAAAACATTAAAAATAAAATAGTGTAGAGATGTGACATTGTGATTGGGACAATCTTAGCCCTTTATGCAAAATGGACGGTTGAATAAGGAGACGCATATAAGTTTTATGTTATAAGGGAAACTTAGAAAGCTTGCACATTAGTCTATAAGTCGTAGATATTACATCTCAAAATTTGACACCTAAAAAGCTTCTCTAGCACATATTTTGCCTAAGGGAGTAACAGATAATATAGTCCCGTGGGAGTAATAAATCTTTTGTCCCCGTAATGAGTAAATAAAGCAAAGAAGTTAATTATGTGCCCTTTTTTTATTTTCTTCTTTTTTCTTTTTGGTGGGGGCAACTAATATAGCCACCCAATTATTTATGGCAAATCTCCAATGAAACTCCAAAACAGTGGGTGGAAAATGAAAAACGTGGAGTGGCTAAACCATCCCTCTTTGTTTTTTATATTTGAAACTTGTCGAGATCGTGCGATAATATTTTATCTTTAAACATGGGATACAAAAAAGTTGAGACGTAAAAGCTATAAATTGTCTTCTTTTGGTTTTTCTTTTTCTCCTTTCACTTTTTGTTTTGTTTAAAGAGGTTCGTTTTTTAGTCTTCCTCCCACCTGGTTCTTAAATGAAACTTGCAATAAACAATTCAAGTCGGATGAATGTGATTACTAGCAACACTTCATACACTCTTTTATTTTTGGAGAAACGAGTATCCTATGCTCCTAAGTGGAGCCCTCTTTTGAAAGTACTTCTTGGGAAGATTTTTTTCAATCTAAAAATTCTAAAATTTACTTGACTCAATTTTCAAAAAAAAAAAAACATACTTAAGAGTCGCTGGATGAATTTTTCACAAATAAATCTTTGAGTTTTTGTAAACTTGGATCTCACCCTCTAAAAGTGAGATGCAGTATGTTCAGTTTTGGGATATTATTTTTTTCAAACTTATACTTGTGCAACATATATGGAATACAAGTTTAGTAATAATGGAAGTAGAGACGAGGAAGTAATTAAGAATGATAGTCAGGAAGTACAAAAAAAAAGTACTTTCGATATCTTGGGTCTATAATTCAAGAAAATAGAGAGATTGATGAAGATGTCTCCCATAGAATTAGAGCTAGTGGCTGAAGTGGAGATGTGCAAGTGGAATTTTATGTGATCGCCGCAAACCAATGAAGATGAAAGGCAAGTTCTACGGCATATATTAAAAACTCAAAATACTATATAGAACTATCTCTTTATTGACTAATAAAGAATATACAAGACCCGTATAAATATACGGCTAGTAACAATTTTGGATAGACACCAACAGTTATTGATAATTACTAACTAATCTTATCATAATCCTAGACACCTCATCTTATAAAGAGATATATACCCATATAATCAATAGACATGTATACGCTAACACTCTCCCTCAAACTCTGGATGCTTTGATACAAAGCATTGCATAAATGAGTTGGATCTTTAAGGCTTCACGTGCATGGCGTAAACTCCATATTGGCATAAACTCCAGATCTTCACCGGGAGTAAACTCCAGATTGGCGTAATCTCCAGATCTTCATCGAGAGAGCTGAGAAAACAGAATGGCACTTGGAAGAGCAAACAAAACTCGGTGTGGATCCAAGACAGATTCAACAACTCGCAGTATGAGACAGTTTCACCAACTCACAGTCTAGAACACAAGGCACAACAAAGACAAAGGCTATTTTGCAGAGAGTCGAAACACAACTCAGCAGATAGTCAGAACACGACTGGGCAGATAACAGATGAGTCAAAAGCGAATCTGAGGCCTTTAGCAATGCTTCCTTAGTCTATGAGTTTCCCTCACTAATACTAGTATTGATTGATTCAACCATGGACGATTGATTGATTCAATCATGAACGAAGGGGAGAGCTGAAGTTTTTGTACAATGGGGGACTCTTTTTTAATGGTAACCCCGAGATCAGGGGTTAGATTTTCCTTTGTGCTTATGAGCTTCTCTCACTAAACTGAGTGTTGATTGATTTAACCATGGACGAAGGGGAGAGCTGAAGTTTTTGTGCAAAAGGGGAGTCTTTTTTATGGTAATGCCGAGATCAGATGTTAGATTTTCCTTTGCGTTGGATTCTTCAAAGTGCAATAAGGAAATTCGAATTGCACGGTCAAGACCCTTCAAAGTGCCTTCAAAGTGCAATAAGCAAATTCAAATTGCATAGTCAAGACCCATTGAAAGTGAGGACGTCATTGCTAAGGAAGTGATGATTGCTAAGGATAAGATAGATCCAGCAGCTGTTGATGCCCTGGATCTTTTGGTGAGAAAAATGAGGGACGAGAAGTATGGTTGGAAATATGGGTGCAGGGCTAAGGGGTTTGGTGCACAAAAGGCCTTGGTTCCTTTGGTGAGAAAAATAAGGGATGGGGTGCACAAAAGATTCAGCTTTGATACCATATTAGAAACTCAAAATACTACAGAGAACTCTCTCTTTATTGATTAATAAAGAATATACAAGACCCGTATAAGTATACGACTAGTAACAGTTCTGGATAGATCCCAACAATTATTGATAATTACTAGGGAAATGACCCTGTGAGATCTTGCCACACTTAATAGCATGGGACCCCAATCTAGGCCGTTGGATGAATCTCAAATCTCAAAGCAATATCGAGGTGTTACTGCGTAACATGTAAAGAAGGTTAAAGTTGAACGCATGTACTCTCTTAAAACTCTCGTCTTCATTTCTCTCTCTAAATACTTTCTCTCTATCTATTCTCTCGCTCTACAAACAGATAAGGTGTGAATATATCCTCTCTCTCTCTAAAAATAGATAAAGACTAAATCTTTGTCATCTCTCCCTCTAAAAATCACAGGTAGGCATGGAGTCCGACAATTTCTTTCTCTCTCTAATGCCCTCTTTCTTCTCTCCCATCGCCTCTTCTATTTTCTCTTTTCTCCCATCTCCTCTTATATGGAGTATCCAATTTTTATACCTCTATTGTTTTATAGTTTTTCCCCAAATCTCATTGTGGTGCATATCCGCCCTATTCTTTTCTCAGTAGTGCACTTGCTTTTAAATTATTTTCACTCAAGAACAAAATCCAAACCCACAAGGTACTCAAACCTAAGAACCTAACCCTAATCTCTAATGAGGAAATTCAAAACAAATCTTAATTTCCAATGAGGAGAATCATCAGTTAGTTTTCATAGGCAGGCTGAAGAAGCTCCTGTTCATGAGCAAAGAGAAGGCTTTCGTTACAAATAATGGAAGCTATGAGGTGGTATCTGAGTTTACTAATGGATTATTTGAAGATTTTAGAGATGGAAGATGGGAAACAATGTCTAAGCTTTAATTGTGAAGCTTGAAGGTACACATATTTTTACGCAGCAAAAATATATGAGAGAAAGTGGGCCGATTGCTTTCTCTTTCTACCCCTTGAAAGGGCTTTGATTAAAGTGAAAAATCGAAGATTGGGTCGAAGAATTGCATAAAATTCCCCATGTATCCATATGAAAACTCCTCCGATTTGAATCCAAATGGTGATATTTCATAGAAGAGAGTTGTTGCGATTTTGCATGAATTGCTAGTCCTTTATATAGAAAATTTAAGAGAGAAAGAAATTGCGCTGTCTGAGGAAGTAGGTGGGCTTGGCTGTGAAATATGGCCTCTTTAATTTTTCTTATAGTCAGAAGTCTGAGCTCTCTCTCTATGTTACCATGAAATTTGGAGGCAAGTGGGAGAGGAGGGGAGAGAGAGAGGGGGTTTTCTCTCTGTTTAAGTCAGGGGAAGAAAGGTCCATCTTTATCCGCCCCCTCTCTTCTTGCTTTTCTTCCTCCGTCCAGAGTTTTACAAACTCTTCCCCCAACATCCTCATCTTTCCCATCCTCCTCATTTCTCGGCACTTGGCCTCTTCTATTGTGTTGCTCTGCCTTGTTCCCGCAATGAGACTGCTTTTGTTCAATGTTAAAAAAAATTACACAAAAAGCCAAGGGAAGAGAGAGAGAGAGAGAGAGAGAGAAAGCACAATGAGGGTGATAGAGGGGGAAAAACAAGGTTAAATTGTATCCGGAGGGTAGGAATGACGTAGGAGAGTACGAAGAGAGAGAGAGAGAGTAGGGTAGAAGCGAAGAGAGAGAGAGAGAGAGAGAGAGAGAGAAAGAGAGGGAGAGGGTTTGCAGGTGGCATTAAAACCTACCACGAGATATGGAGTAGAATCCAACGATGGTACATTGGGGTCTCATGGTATTGTATGTGGCAGGGTCCTATATGATTATTACTCTAATTACTAACTAATCTTATCATAATCCTTGATACCTAATCTTATAAAGAGATATATACCTACACAATCAAGAGGTATATATATGCTAACAATGTACTGTGATACCAGTTTTGCTCTATGGGGCAGATTATTGGGTAGACAAAAAAAACAATATACTCATAGAATGAGTTTAGCAAAGATGGGGATATTGAAATGGATGAGTGGCAAGATAAGAAAGAATAGAATTCGAAATGAATCTATTCGGTAGAATTTAGGTGTGGCACCAATGGGCGATAAGATGAGAGATAGTAAACTTAGGTAGGCTGGCCATGTGTAGCGCCGACCAAGTACAACACATGTTTGTTTTGACAAATATTCCTTACTTTATTAAACAAATCTACGCAAAAAAACTTACATAAGAAGAAATAACTAGAGCGAGCAATGAAGCCCCCTCCTTTAGTAAGAGAGTCAGCCAAGGAATTTGCCTCACGATAAACATGACTAAACGAAACTGAGAGTGGAGTCACCAGATCCATAATATGCTGCTAACTAGACATCGGTTTCTAAGGAATACGCAACTCCTTCTTGCACCATCTAATTGCATTCAAAGAGTCTCATTTAATAATTCAGCTACTCCCAAGGTTTCTAGAGATAAAAATTTTAATTCCTTGAAGAAAATCCAATAACTCCAGTTGGTTAGCCGTGGCTAAATCAATAGGGCCAACATATGAGAAGATGACCTCCCCAAAAGAGTCATGCAACACACCCGCAATGCCCGCCAAACCTGGATTACCCAAACAACTCCCGTCAAAATTTAACTTTAAACCCCCACTCTCTGGTGTCACCCCAAATACTCTTGAGACTTATCTTTACTCTACCCATCAAAAACAAATTTCGTAAATTCAACATAACATCTGGTTGTGAAATCCCCCAATCCTCCTTAGTAACCGAGAATCATGACCAAATAGACAATTTGACTTTACTGAGCAATCTATCAAAAGATAGATTCTCTCCTTCAAAAGTATGCTTATTTCTTTCCTTCCAAATTTCCCATAACATTGCCCCTTTCACTATTTGCCAAACCAAAATACCCACGGAAGGTAAATGATTAAAGGCTAACTGTGACCATCACAAAATGGGGCAAAAGTAAACTAAATAACCAATGCCAAATTCTAGAGGTAATGTGGCAGTGGATGAATAGATGATCTCCAATTTCTTCAGTTGCTTTGCACATCAAATAAATATTAGGTAAAACTTTACTCCTCTTAATCAAATTATTCACCATCAAAGTTTTATTTTAAATAACTAACTATAAAAACACCTGCACCTTATGGGGGAATAGGTCATTCCACACTTTGGCTGCAACAAGTAAAGACCATCTCCATCTATAATGGAAGAAGAGCCTATAACAAGACTTGACTAAGAAGACCACGTCACATTCAACTTCCTAAATCACTTCATCCATAGCCCCGGGGAAATATAAACCGAATCTAAGATACCCATCAAATCTTTCTATTGAAGATAAGTATCTTCACTCAGCCTATTATACGGGAAATCAATACTCCAAGCAGCACAGAAACCACTCACTTCAACTATATCAGAAACCTTAACATTAGGTTGTGAAAACTTAGCAAAACGTTTCGGGTAAGTAAGCTTCAGAGGGGTATCACTTATCCACTTATGGTGCCAAAAGAAAATATTATCACCATAACCAACATTCCAATAAAAGTAACTTGTTAAAAGGTACAAATTAGTTCAAGTGGAAGAACGAAAAAGGGCAAGGGGTAGGCCCAAAAAGATATGGTTGGAAGTAGTTCGAAAATATGGGGACTTATGGCCTCACTGAGAGTATAGCCTTTAATAGAGCAAAATGGAAGACCGAGATTCGTGTAGCCGACCCCAATTAATTCGCAAAAGGTTATAATAATGATGATATATGTGCAAACTTTTTTTTTTTTTGAGATCTTAAAACTGCTATTAGATTGGAGTTTGTCAGAGGAAGTAAAAAGACAAAATGCTCATGCTACAATATGTAATCTCTTGAGTTTTGTTATTCATACCTAGGCTTATAAGCATGGGTGGAATTGCAAAAACTTGTCAACTAATGGATATTCCCATTTTCATTGCAACCACCACGATCGTGAAACTAGAAGCAAAAGGAGTTTTAACATTTAAGACTCATACTATTCTCATGCGGGCTCCCTTTAATTCAAATATGTAGATATCCATGATCTACAATATGACCATAAATATAGAAACCCCCGACCCATACTATTCTCATGCAGGTTCCCTTCAATTTAAATATGTAGAGATCCATGATCTACATTATATGACCATAAATATAAAAAATGGAATCGAATAAAATTTTAAATTTTTTTAAAAAAATTTCTTTCCTATCTATTGAATAGGAATCTTTAATTGTGGAGGTTCTTCTTAAAGATAGACGTTTGTATCAGCGGGCCAATGAGT
>NW_006499973.1:1791956-1823823 GCF_000471905.2 Amborella trichopoda | reverse complement strand
TTTTGATCTCAAAATTCTTCAAGATCCGAAATAGAACATGGAATTATAGTGACATGGGGAAGACATTTTAGTCAAAAATTTTAAAAGCTTTTCACTATTTGTATTGTTGTCTTTTTTTTTAGGAAAAAATTATATAAGGGTGAGGCCGTAAACAATCGAATTAAGGCACTCCTCAAAAATTCACTATAAGATGTTATTTTGATGATGAAAAAACACTCAATTCGATTATCTCAATCTCAAGATATATTGGACATAAAAAAAAATAGATTTCAAGTCTTAGAAATAGGGCACATGTAATGCATTATCTAGATATTCGATTTTCTAGTTTTTATAGATCTGCTCAATATACACTAGTTTTAAATATTTAAATTTTATAATTAGAGATAAAAATAAAAATTGAAGTTGCACCTTACTTTGATTGATTAGGGCCATAACCTCACACAAACCACACCCTTTTCTTTAATGAGTACTTCAGTGCACATACTACTATGTTCCTGCAAGAGCATATTGTGAATCTACTCCCTCACTCAAATCACCTATTTAGCAGGATTTTGTAGTCCAAAATTTTTGGATCAACCTAAAAGTACCAGTCGATTATTTCTAAAAGAAAAGAAAATTATGCATTTTGAGTTTAATGACATTTGGATCCAGCCCTTCAAAAATTGGACAGTTTTTATCCAATCTTGAGGTATTAGTTTTTTCTAGTACATAAAGAGTATATTTCAATTTTTTTTTTTGTTGAGATTATTCTATGGGTTATTAGAGAGTACATTGTTCAAAATTTGAGATCTAAACAATATCCCTAGCATGTGTTTTACCCAAGGGAGTAAATGGATAAAATGCTCCTTAAGGAGTTGAAAATCTTTGAGGATTCAGGATTTAGATAACTTTTACTATAGTTAAAAAAGTAAAAACCCTTTGATTTCGTAGAAAAATTTGATATGTACTCACCACAAATCTTCTATATATAAAATACGAGCAGGTTTGGTAACAAGTGTCCATCAGGAAATTATTTTCAAGGTTAGGAGGTTGGTTGGGATCAGTAGTTTAAAAAACAGATCGGTGCCCCGGATCAGGCATTCCAAAACCCATCCGGATCGGTGAATTGGTGTTTCGGATCTGGAATTGTCTCACTCAGTCGGATTAAGCTTTAAAAAATCCAACAAAAATTATTAAAATTTGTTATAAATGTTGTTTTTTAGGAATCCAATAAGAAACGAGTGTACTACATTATTAACTTTCATTTTTTTCATCAATTTGTGAATAGTGAGACATTCTTTCCCTGTATAAACTTATGTTAACTATTAAATTTATATCACACAAAAGAAAAATCATAGAATTACCATGGATAAAGTATATCAATCATACATGGACGACAATAAAGAGTAGACTAAATCGATGAAAAATAGACACTAAAATCTCGAATTGGCAGAAACCCTAATCCGCTAAAAAAACCCAAATTATTATAACCTAACTATAATCCAAAATTATTACAACCTAATTAATTATAATATTATATACTAAAATTAAAATTATTGGTTAATATTTTATAATTATTTTATTATACAAATAATAATAAATCCAAAATATTTTATAATATCATCTAATTTAAAATGTATTATTGACAACTGTAAGAAAAATAGTACATTACATGATTTATAATGAAAAAAGTAATAAATAAAATAAAAATTTGGTTATCAAAATAGAAATTATTTGAATGCAAATCAAATTTCGAAATAACACTTTAATTTTTCAAAATTTTAATATTTTAGATTCTAGAATAAATTTAGTAAAAAAGATTGTTAATAGAAAGATAGAATTTCAAATGGAACAATTTTTTTTTAACAATATTATTTTCTGCTTATTTTTTCTTTTTACGACAAAAATAGTATATTACATGATTTATAATGTAAAAATTAATAAATAAAATAAAAATTTGGTTATCAATCTAGAAATTATTTGAATGCGCACCAATTTTCGAAACAACACTTTAATTTTTCAAAATTTTAATTTTTTAGATTCTAGAATAAATTTAGTAAAAATAATTGTTAATAGAAAGAGAGAACTTTAAATGGAATTTTTTTTTTTTCTTAACAACATTATTTTCTGCTTATTTTTCCAAAATTTTAATTTTTTAGATTCTAGAATAAACTTAGTAAAAATGATTGTTAATAGAAAGAGAGAATTTTAAATGGAATATTTTTTTTCTTAACAATATTATTTTCTGCTAATTTTTTATTTTTTTATAACAAAATAAAATAATGTAGAGTGCTTGAGCTAGGGTTCAAACCTAAGATGTCCTTCAAATAAGAGGAACTGATAACCATAAAGCCACATCAACAGTAATACTATTTTTTTTATCATTCTAATATCCTATGAGTTAGTACTATTTTTTTTCTTTTAAATATCTATTTACTAATAACTTGATGCTTAGTATCTAATAAAAGGGTTTTTTTATTATAAAAAGATTAATTTAATTTTAACAATAGACTTTAATATCTGCCCCACATCGTCGAGTGAATTAGACAAAATTAAATGTAGAACCTCAGTATGATATCGCACGTTAATACTTGCCCTATATCAATGATACCAAATAAATAGTTTAAATTCGATGGCCATGAAGGGATATTCACATGATGTGGTCCATTTTATGTCCTTGAAAATTTTCATAATCTCATGCATGTCCTAATTTATAAAAGCTATTTTATTGATTGTTGTTCTTTTTAATTGTCAATACATGTGTAAAACAAAATGATGCCCTTGTCAGGGATATACACGCATTTGCCCCACATCGAAGCGATGAGGGCATATTACAATGCATAAAACACATTGCACGAGTTCAGCTCACAACACTTCATGGGGCATTGTAAAAAGTTCGGAACGGTAAGAAAGGTGGAAAACGGTGGTCATCCAGTAACATATCATGTACATATGTGATGATATCATAAGTTATCTTAAGTTCTAACATATCATGTACATATGTGAAATTAAAATATATATACATAAGTTCTAACATATCATGTACATATGTGAAATTAAAATATATATACATATATACATGTATATAACCTATCATGTACATATCATCACAACTTATCATAAGTTTTAACATATCATGTACATACGTGACATTAAAATATATATACATATCATGTCCATATGTGACATTAAAATGTATATATATATATATATATATCATATATATATATATATATAAAATTATTTGTATTCCCTAGGGATATAATTTTATTATATCCAGGGGATATAACTTATTCTTTTATTCCCTGCGGATATAATTTTATTCTTCCTGAGATATAATTTTATTCCCTGGGGATATATGTATATGTATATATCATGTACATAAAATTATTTGTATTCCCTGAGGATATATATGGTAATAATACTGTGATGATATATGTATATATATCATGTACATAAAATTATTTGTATTCCCTGGGGATATATATGGTAAAGTATTATTTAATACATATGTGATGATATAAAATTATTTGTAGATTATTTATAGTGGAAGTTGATGTACATAAAATTATTTGTATTCCCTGGGGATATATATGGTAAAGTATTATTTTGTACATAAGTGATGATATAAAATTATTTGTAGTGGAAATTGGTGTGTGACATCATGTACATATGTGATGATATATATGCATGTACATAAAATTATTTGTATTCCCTGAGGATATATTTGGTAAAGTATTATTTTATATGTATGTGATGATATATATGGTAATATATATGGTATAGTATTATTTTGTACATATTTGATGATATAAAATTATTTGAGTGGAAGTTGATGTGCATAGAATTATTTGTATTCCTTGGGGATATATATGGTAAAGTATTATTTTGTACATATGTTATGAAATTATTTGTAGTGGAAGTTGGTGTGTGACATCATATACATGATATATATGCATGTACATAAAATTATTTATATTCCCTAGGGATATATGTATTCCCAAGGGATATATTTGATAAAGTATTATTTTATCATGTACATAAAATTATTTGTATTCCTGGGGATATTCTATTTTGATTGAAAAATAGATATATAATTTTCGTAAAATAAAAATTTTAAATTTTAAATTAAATCTATTCATTTGTGATTAAAAATGATTTCCTAAATATCATATATAAAAAATACTTATCAATTGTGATAGAATAATAGTATTATATGCTCCCATAAAAGCATATGTTATACACATTTTCAAAACCAAAAGATTATAGTACTTAGGGCAAGCTTTCTATGCTTCTCTTATAGCATAAAACTTATATACTTTCCCTTATCCAACCATCTATTATGAATGGAGGGCTAAGATTGCCCCAATCACAATGTCACGTCTTTATACTATTTTATTTTTAATTTTTTTTATATAAACTATTTTAACACCAAATTTTGGACATCGAATCCTCTATTAAATTCACACTAGCGTAAAATATAAAAAAATAATTTCAATAAAATAAAATGACCTAAATACCATTGAAATATTCAAGGGGTATTTTGGCTATTATATTTTATTGAAAAATTATTTTTAATATTTTTTATAGGTGAGCCTCAATGAGAAGATGACACATACAAAATTTTATATTCATACAATTTGTATAAAAAATTAAAAATAAAATATTTGAGATGTCGAATCTAAGATCAAACGGTGAGTGGTTCTCTTGATCAAAATTAGACGACTGGATGGTAGCGAAAGCATAGATCTTCTATGTTGCAGAGGAAGTATAGAAACCTTTCCCTAATAATTATTGCCATATGACATTGCAAAACCAACAATAATTACTTTCAATTTTTTACAAAATGACTAACATCTTTGAAAAAATTGCCAATTGAGTCCTTGAGTATCGAATAAAAAATATGAAAATTTTCTTTATACACCCTATTTTTGCTACATGTTGTGGCAAAAGCAATATTAATTACCTGCAATTTTTTACAAAATGATTAAAGAAAATGACAGTTGAGTCCTTGAGTATCGGATAAAAAATTGAAAAAAAATTTCTATACATCCGGTTTTGGAAAATCATTTCTCCACAGACCCAAGGTTTAAAACTTTGTTTTGTGGCATAAGGTTTCAATCTTTTGCAATACCCTAGACGCAAATAAACCACTTCGACCACATTTTTTTACCCGAACAAAATATGAAATTCTATTTCCCCTTTTATCTGAACATCCCCCTCTCTCTCTCTCTCTCTTTGAAAAGATAGTGGGAACTCTCGCTCTATCTTTTGAGAGAGAGAGAGAAAAAAAATATTATAAAGAATTCATGTCCTTTAAGAGAGAGAGAGGGACGATTAGATAGAATGGGAATTAGGTGTCATTTTATATTTTGTTTGGGTAAAAAATATGTAATCAAAGTCTATTTAAGTCTAGGGGATTGGAAAATACAAAAGATTGAAACCCTATGCGCAAGAAAGTTTTTGAAACCTTAGGTCTTTAGAGAAATGATTTTTTAAAATAGGATATACAGATAATTTTCTAAAAAAAAAAAAGAGTCGTTTAAACGTTGTACTTTTGAACACACTCAAATGCTTAAGTTCCCAAACATATATTTCAATGGTATGGAGATAGGAGTTTTCAAACTGCCTAAATATATAAATTTTTCACGTTGTGGGTGGGTGAAATGAGAATAGATAAAAAACTAAAAAAAATAGGACCTCAAAATAATATGGCCTAAAATTTGAACCGTGAGTAATTCTACATATTTTTATCAATCAGTATATAAATTTCTCAATAAGCAATTGAGACTATATTTATATGTATAATTTATAGATATTTATATGACTTATTGAGAATATATTTATAGGTATAATTTATAGATAGTTATATGACATTCAAGGAAAATTGGATGATCAAAATAAACAGGTGGAATCACCTTTGGTCGTTGATTTCATGGTCAATGATAAGCTTATGCAGCCAAGACAAAAACAGAAATAAAGAGAGATTGAAAACGGTGAGAGTGAGATAGAAAATAGCTTTTTGTGTTAATTTTTTATTTTTTTTTCTATTTAAAACTTCATCATTGTGCATGGTGAACCTCAAATTTGCATTTATAGATATTTAAGTACTCTTAAGAGTATTTGCGGGACTCTTACAATTTTGATACCGCACAAGAGTTTTAAATAAAGAATATAATTATGAATCTCTAATATTAATTTCTTTTTATCAGAGTAATGACACTAAGAGACCCTCCCACACCCATGTGAGTAGGACCCCAAAGGATCACCATTAAATTTTGATGCATATCTCTAAAAAAGTTATCACATAGGTGTAAGACTTAGGTGAATAGGTTTATTGATAACTTTTATAGACATCTATATCAAAATTTAATGGTGATCCTTTAAGGTCCTACCCACATGAGTGTGGGAGGGTCTCATAGTATCATTACCCCTTTTATTAATATATCATATTCACCTATAAAAGGCACTTTCATTAAAATGTACTTACACACATATTATTGTTAGTATATATAATGGGATCATTTGTTTTTTATACAAGGTCATCACAATCATTATTGATGTCAAATCTGGTGAAAGGGATGTTATTAATTGCGCACAAAGTAAAAACAAATTTTCTTGAATGTTGTGATTTGTCAGATTTCACATCCAAAAGTTACAAATGATTGTGATCACCTTTACCAAGTATATAAACCCAAATTTATGCTAATCAAAATAATTTCTGTCAATAATAAAGGTCATCAATTTTATTAATTTATCGGATTTCATATCCAAGGCCAAAGGGAATGGTATTATAGCATTTACAATCCCAAAGTTACAATGAAAGAGTTATACAAGGTGTCAATCTTACACAGTAGAAATAAAATGCACATCAAAAACTACATAAATCTGGCCCTAGAAAAACCTCCACTTGATCATCTTAACATCATGATGTATGGAGACAGAAAAAATTAAAGAATTTTAAGTCATGACAATAGTGCATCTCGTAAATTAGTATTTGAATTCTCCATTTTAAATATTTTCAAGTGTTTATAGATATACTCAATCAATACTATTTTTAAATTCTTTAAATTTTATAAGTAGGGATGTAAATAGATTTTGAGACCACGAAAGGACTTCTAGACACTTGTAGTTTATAGGTGTGTCTTACTGTGATTGTTTAAGGTGTTAGATTGTTGGAATATTACGTAAATATCTGTTTTAGTTTATTTTATTACTGAAGTATCAAATACTTTCCGTTATTACTGATATGTCTGCTTTTGGACTTTCTAACAATTCTTTTTAAAAAAAGACGAACTACCCATTTTCAGTTTTTTTTTAAAAAGATTCTAGGTGAAGGGGAGAGAGAGTTCCAAAAAAACCATTTTTACCCTTGTAATGTAAAAAGAGATGTAGAGAGAAAGATAATACATAGAGAACCTACAAAGAGAGAAAAAAAATATTCGATTATTGAAGAACCGAAAATTTAAAAATTTCAGTTTTTCAAAAACAGAAATTGGCCTGATTTCGGTTTTTGAAAAATCGAAAATGGATAGTTTCGTCCTTTTTTTAAAAAAAATTGTTTTGAAGTATAAAAAACGGATATATTAATAGTAACAAAAAATAGTCGATATTTTGGTAATAACGGAAACTAAAATAGATATTTATGTAATTTTCCTTAAATCGTTTGAGTCCATCACCTCATAGAAACAACTAATTGCTTTTAATAATAACTCTATAAGATGTAAACCTTATATTGTAGAAAGAAGGTCCACATCAAAAATCCACCCAAAATGATTATTCCGATCCTGAAATACTTGTGATGGCTAAAGCTATGATTGATAAAACAAGATTTTAGTATTCATATCTTAAAATATGAATAAAGGCCTAGCGGCCTTTTCATTTATTTGGATAATATATTATCTTCATTTACGTTTTTTTTATTATGACTTTTTGTCATTCCATATTGAAAGCAATATGATATATGAAAATTATTTTTCTCATAATTACAGTGTGGTTCCTTGGGGTCACTTTACACGTCCTCTGGACGTCTCTCGAATCAATGTCTTCTCTCTCTAAAGTGGGAATAGGGAATAGGTTTCTCATTCTATCTCACCTGTCATATGCAAGTCATATTTGAATTCTTATAAATACTGATTTTGGGTGAATATCTAGATATTTGGGGATGCGATTTGGGGTTGTCAAACACGTATTTTCTTTTGCAATATCAAAACTTATTTGAATTACACAAAACTCCAAAATATCTAGAAATTTGCGTCCCATCAAACATAGCCGAAAGAATCTATTCTCTCATTTAATTATAAATTTGAGGCTCAAAACATGACGCAGATGAAGCATATTTATAAGCACTTTAATTTTTTTAAAATTGACCGTCTAAATTATGTGCAATAAGATGTGCTATTGTTAGTACTTCTATTTTTTTTTCTCTTATAACCATACATATCTTAGTTTCGTGATATTAGAACAACATTTTTGATAGGTTTTAAGGTGCACCCTAATACTTCTCAAGATATAAGGTTGATACCTTATATAAACTTTTTCATTTCAAGATAAAAGGTTGACACCTTATATAATTTTTTTGAAATTGACCGTTTAAATTATGTGCAATAAAATAAGAAGTATTATTTTCTGTACTTCTATTTCTTTTTTTTTTATAACGAAACACATCTTAGTTTCGTGATATTAGAACAACATTTGAAGTGCACCCGAATACTTTTCAAGATATAAGGTTTTTCTTTTATAACCAAACACATCTTCGTTTCGTGATATTAGAACAACTTTTGAAGTGCACCCGAATACTTTTCAAGATATAAGGTTGACGCCTTATATAAACTTTTTCATTTCAAGATATAAGGTTGACACTTTATATAAACTTTTTCGCAATCCAATAATAAAGGCCATCAATTTCTTCATCATCTTATTCGCTTAGCTCTTATGTTCATTTCCGAAATTAAATCGTGGTCTTGTTAGATAACGTAGAAAATAAAAGAGCTTATCCTTTCGGCTAAAAGTAAGCAAAACAAAAGCATAAATATAACTTTTTTCCAATCCAATAATAAAGGCCATCAATTTATTAATCATCTTTATTCGCTTAGCTCTTATGTTCATTTCCGAAATTAAATCGTGGTCTTGATAGATAACGTAGAAAATAAAAGAGCTTATCCTTTCGGCTAAAAGTAAGCAAAATAAAGGGCCCAACCGGGTTCGAACCGGTGACCTCTTGATCTGCAGTCAAATGCTCTACCACTGAGCTATGGACCCATTTGCGTTTGAAGATTTGAAGTGTTATATTATTACACATAAAAAGCCACGGTAGCAGCCTACAAATTCACTTGAGAAAGAAAATGGGTTACCTTTATAATTTGCAAGCTACTCAATCTTGATGTGCGCTTAACTTCATAAAAGCTTAACTAGGACTGAAGCAATTATACTTAACCCGAAGCGAGTAACTTAGACAATTATGAGTGGACTCGGCAAGGCCAACTAGTGCACATTGACCAAAAGGCTCAAAAAAGTATAAAAAATAAAAGTTTATTTAAGGATAAAATTAAAAATTATAAAAAATGAAATAAAACCAAAAGAACTATAGAAATTCGAAAAACGCTAAAAACGATACTTGATTTATAGTAGAGATACTTAAGAAAAATCTAATAAAGAAAAGACAAAAATGAACATAAGGATTAATAAAACTCACAAATCATTTTAAAAAACATCTAATCACATACACTATATCTTTTTATTCGATTCCATACTTTATATATTTTTATATTTCTCTTTTTTGGAGGTGACCTAAGGTGCACCCGAATACTCGCTTATGAAGGAACCAGCTCGGAGTAACTTGGCCATCGACTCAATAAAGTTTTATTATTTGTTTGTTTTTACTGAATCCAACTTTTTCCATTAGCACTCGGATTTTGGTTGGACTAGATTCTCATGTGCTTCGTGGGGTTGGTCCAATTTTAATAGTGTCACCCTCTTATTATTTTAATGAAGAAAATGTGATATGCCGAAGTCCCATATTATTTATTTGAAACCCTCACCTAAATCCATAACTTTTGATCAAGCGAGGTGCCTTAAAAGCTTTAAACTTTGATGTGGCCCCAAATGCAGTTTTGAAGTTGGGGGCCAATAGATTTCGAACATAATGTTAAAAAAATAAAATAAAAAAAGATTTGGAACATAGTTGGAATAAGGAACTTCAGATTATTTTCCTTTTCAGGTGGGTGATTTTGGAGGAGGAAGATTCTGACTTTGGATTATTGTTAGAAAAATCGGACGATCTAACCGGTAATTGTTTGGTTAGATCGGAATCGGCCTCTTGCCGGTTTCGATTTCGGGCGGTTTTGGTGATCAGCCGGTATTTTAAAAATAAAATTAAAAAAATATCTATAAAATCTAAAAAATACAGAATTTGATTTGTAATACATATTTTAATATTTTATACATTATGCTAAACATTAAAATTTGTTTTGGTCATTAATACTCACTTTTAAAATCTATTTTTTCATTAATTTTCAATTTCATTTGAATGTGTTTTATTTTAATCATCTTTATATGCTTTTCATATTTTAGTAGATTTTTTTTAGTTTGGCCACTCAGGATTCGACCGGTTAGAACAGTTGAATCGGCAGGTTTACCAGTTAGGGTGGTTAAACGGCTTCCGGCCCCACCGTTCTAGTTTGATTTTGCAAACATTGCTTTGGAACGTCTTTGCATTCCTCACGCCTCTGTAATCGGTGGTGGATTTGGGTGAGGCCCCAAATGAATAGTGTGGACCTTGGGTCAACCTAAATTTTTGTCATTGTAGAGGTTCAACACCTGTGAAATAAATTTCATATTGGGATATTAGTACCAAGGATTACATGGAAGTTATTGGTAAATATCACCATGGTTTGGTCGTTCGGCAAGACAATTCAAATGTGCACTGATCTCATGTGTCACCCACCACAATTCAATTTTCTTTTGAAAAACTATGTCGTGATACATGTAGCATACAAATCTCCCCTTGCATATGAAGCTCCAGTGACAAAATTGAGAATAATCCTTCCTCCGCTCAGGTCCATCAATGCTTGCTTTCATATGAACACTAGCGTATTATCCATGTGTTACATTTATCATCTCACACAATCCGTTTTCTTTGTTTATTAGCGAATGCACATGTGTTACACATGATATTAAATGTTAGTCATTGAAATAAAATTTTAATTATAAAATAATATTTTCAAAAAGAGATTCAATTACAGAGTGAAAAAAAGAACGATTTTTTTATTTTTTAGGTAAGTAGAAAAAAGAGAAAACTTGTCGTTTCCATCTTCACGTTCGGGCTTCTATCAGGTAATTTATATCTAAACATAATTCCAAAATTAAGTTTAGATTTTGGAAAGAGAAAAAAACTAGAGACATAAAATGTAAAAGAAATACTGAATAGTAACTATTACTATGGAGAGTTGTAGTAAATAGACTATTTATTGGAACATATTTATGTAAGGGTGAGACCCTAAACACTCAAATTAAGTTGAACCTCAAAAATTCAATAGAAGCGGTTGTCTCGATGCCCAAAAATCCTCAAATTGATCATCTCGACCTCAAGATGTATCGACGTGAAAGAAAATGGATTTCATGTCTTAGAAATAATGCATCTTGTAATGCATTTTTTCGACCCTCAATTTTCTAGACTTTCAAGTATTTATATATCAGCTTGATTTACTCCATTTTTAAAGCTTTTTATAACTAGATATGAAAATACAATTTTCAGGTATCTCAAAGATTTCTAGTACTGAAATAAACATATTCGATACTATTTGCAGGTGTGCCTTAGTTTCATGTTTAGGGCCTCCGCTTTATACAAACCACACCCTTATATAGTTTATATTATTATATATATTGTTTAAAAAATAATAAAAAATAAAATAACAAAATGAAAAAATTGAGAGACTATTATTTCTTTCAAAATAAATTATTATTTCTAACGTATTCCATAAACATAAGAATATTTGTACAATTAATACTAAACATAGAATTAATAATTCTATTTATCATACTAATTATTTTTTTATTATTAATATCATAACATAATTATTATTAAATTCAAGAATTATTACCATATTTGGTAGCAATTTTTGTCTTTTCTTACTAAGAAAAATTGGAAAAAAAAAAAGAAAACAGAAAAGAAAAAACACTAATGAATAAAGAATAATAGAGAAGGATTTTTTTCTTTTGCATTTTACTAATATAAATATTACTATAATTTAATATTATATTATAATTTACATTTTTGAATAAATTTTTATCTGAAAATAAATTTTCTTGCTAATAAACTATAATTTCAATTGTATTATTGATGAATACAATTTCTATTTTTAGTTAATCTTCTTTGTAGTGTTTTTTTCCTTTTTTTTATATATTCTCAATTATATGATTTACTAAATTAACTGAAATTATCTTTATTTATGTTAGTAAATATATTATTTACTTATTAGTAAATATTATTCTGAATTTTTTAGTAAATATATCATTCACTTACAAGTCAATACATTATATATTATTAAGTGCAAGGTGAGATTTGTATAAGGCACCCTCCTTATACTATAGAAGTAAGGTAGGCCTCTAAAATTTACTTGGATATGTTGTGCTAATTTTAGAAACGTTATGATAGGTTACAAATCTTTTTTTATCCCTAGTTATAAAATTTTAAATTTAAAAAATGGTAAAAATGGAACTTGAAAATCTCGAATATAGACCATCCAAATAACTTGTTATAAGATGCATTATTTTTAAGACTTGAAATTTTTTTTTATTTATATCCACACATCTCAAAGTCGAGATGATCAATTAGAAGCTCTCCAATATCGGAACACTCTTCTAGAGGATTTTCGAGGTGCACCTTACTTAAATAGTATAAGGTTGCAATATTCTATAAACGTTTTCCTTAAAGTTAATATTTTATTTTTAAGTTAAGTCAAGGATAGTAAATAATTTGTTTGTTAATAATTCTATTGTTGTAGCAATTTTTTTTTTTTTATTACAATTTAGGTTTGGATTTTGAAAATTGAAAAAAGTGAAGACAAAAAAATGCAATAACTGATCATGGAAAAATATAAGTGAATAAATAGAGAAGGAATTTCTTTTCCATTTCCTAATATAAGGAATATTGTAATATATATTTTTATTTGATATTTACATATGTAATTTATATTTTTAAGAAATTAATTGTTGGAAAATAATTTTTTTTAATTGACGAAGGCGTGAATGTGGATATATATATAGAGGGAGAAGGCACATGATATATGTAACTTTGTGAGTTGTGAGAAAGTATGGGAGATAAAGATAGAGAAATAAATGAGGAGAGCGAGTGCGTGTATTTTTAATTAAGAGAGAGAGGCATGCATATGAGAGAGAGAGTACAAATTACAGAATTATGAGAACTTGTAAGTCAGATGGTAGGAGAGAGGGACAGGGGTTAGGGTTGGGGGTAGTAGCACCCCTCACCTTAGTCACCGAGATGTAGTTTTCATTCTCACTACTAAAACCATCGCATTAATACATTAAAAAAGCCAACTTTTAATCTACTTAACGGGTAAAAGAAAAGAAAAAAGCTAGAAGAGAGAGAGCATATTTAGGAGAGAAATTTTACTTGTACGAGAGAGACTGCAAAAGAGAGATCAAATTTTATGTGAGAAAAAGTTTGTAGGACAGATAAATATGAGTGAAATAAATGAGGAGATAGTGTATTTTTAAGTAAGAGAAAATGGGAGAGAGAGTCTACCTATAGGAGAGAGAGAGATTGCAAATGAGATAAATATAGAAACTTGTGAGAGAGAGTAGGAGAGAAATAAATATGTTTGAGAGAGAGTTTTTATTAAGAAAGTATATGGATACCTAGTGATAAATATAATTGACAATATATAGATAAAATTAAAAGAAACAAAGCAAATAGAAGGGCAAAATGAAACTAATAAGGACACATGTAAAAATAATAAAAATGAGCCTCCTCTCGCTTAATATAACTAGTGATATGCGCTCATATTATATAATCTTTAAAATATAATTTTCAAAAGGCATAGTCAATGATAGAGAGAGAGAATATATAGAAAGAAAGAGATTTTGATTAATCCTTCATCACATATGGGCTTCTATTATATTTTCTAACCTACTGTAAAGTTATTATTAATTATATAAGTGAATATATAATTTATTTATAAGTAAATATTATTATAAAAATAAAAAGTAAAAAACAAAAACATATAACATACACTGTAAAATATGATTATAATTCTATTTATAACTTGCATTTTTAGGTAAATATGTTTCTAAATTTTTTTCAATTGTATTATTTGGATGGAAGTAGTGATAAGTGGTGACAGATGGTCTGATTGATAGTAAGGCCTTTGATAGAGCAGAATGTTGGAACAAGATTCGTGTAGCCAACCAAATAATTGGAATAAGACTTGATAATGATGATGAAGAAGAAGAAACTATACTATTCACTTCCATAATTTGCATTTACTATCACTTGTTATTTTTAATTTTTTATATTTTAATTATATCAGTCACTAGTATGAATAAAATTAGGTTACATATAATAGTAAATATATTATTTAGTCAGAAGTACTTGCTATTCTAGAAATGAAATGATATATATATATATATATATAAACAACAAAAATACAAAAGGAATTATCTTTTTATTTTATTTTATCTTTTTACATCTAACAATATGAGTATTAACTTTTGTACTATTATAATAATATATTGTTAACCTATATAATTTGGAGTGAGAAATATATGGGACTTATGGCCTCACTGAGGATATGATGCTTTATAGAGCATAGTAACGAATTATGATTCCTATAGCCCACTCCAAATAGTTGGGAAAAGGCTTTGATGATGATGAGTTTTTATGGTTTTTTATATTTTTAATTACATTATTATTTAAAATAATTGAAATTATTTTTAAGTTTATTAGTAAATATATTATTTACTTATAAGTTGATTATTATTATGAAAAATTAGAGAAAATAATTTACATTCATGATTACCTATGTTTCGGGTCTTTTGATTAATAACTTACATTATTGGCTAGTAAATATATTATTTACTTATGTAAATATAATTATAAAAATTTGAAAAAAGTAAACTGCAAAAAAGTAAATGAAGAGTAAAAAAAATTTCAATATATAATTGTGTTTATAACTTTTTGAAATTAAAGATATAATAACTAACAAAAAAATTGTTAATAATTAATTTTTTGACATTATGTCACTTATTAAATAAATCTTATTATTAAATTTATATATTCCCTTACCAAATATATATTATAACATTAAAATGATCAAAATTATTTATTATTATTGTGTGTAATTGTATATAGTTATTTTATTTATGAGTATAACCTACTTATATTATTTAATTATTTTTCTGACATTTTTTTGTTGTTATAATATTTATAATAGTGTTGCAATTACAATAATAATAGTTTTAGTAATATTTATATATGTTATAATTTTTATATTATAATAATTACATTTAATAATAGCTTTCATAATCAAAATCATTAAATATAATAAATTTGTTTAGTAATAATAATTAATAATTACATAGGAGAGAGAGAGAGAGTATTGAGAGAAATAGATGGCCTGTAAGTTTTTTTGGGAGGAAAGAGATAAAAAGGAGAAAATCTAGGGAGCATGGGAGAATCCCTAGAGAGAGAACATATTGAGAGAGATTGTGTTTCAGGGAGGAAAGAGAATATTATGGAGATTCAGATGAGAGATAATTTGTTAAGAGGGTGAAGAGAGAGAAAATATAAGCATTAATATAAGAGAATAATACATATGAGAGAGGGAAGGTCAAAATTGAAATAATAAAAAATATAAATAATAAAAATAGAAGACAAAGCGACACTGCGTGAGAATAAGAGAGGCCCTCCTCTCACTTTATATATATTAGAATGAATAGATAGATAGATAATAAGAATTGATATAAAGATATGCATTAATATAACTCATGTAAGAGAGTATGTATTGAAAAAGAAAGAAATGTCATGTTGAAATGGATATATTATAAAAATAATAATAAAATTAGATGACAAAAAGTGACACTGCCCGAGAACAAGAGAGGTCTTCCTCTCACTTTATATATATTAGAATGGATAGGTAAATATCTAATAAAAATTGATATAAATATATGCATTGATTTAACTCATTTAAGAGAGTATGTATGGAAAAGGAAAGAAACATCATATTGAAATGGGTACAGTATAAAATATAAAGAAACATAAAGAAATTGTAGCTCGCATATAGTATAAACACGCTTAACAAAATATATTTTTGTCCCATTTTTTTTTGAGAAAGCATGTTTAGGGTCGTGCCTTCTAGACCTGTGCGAAGCCTTTTAACGTCATGCGGCCAGGATGTGCACTATAATTTAGGGTCATACAGCTGGACCGTAGTGGTGGCCAGGGTTTTAAAAAATGTCGAGTCGAACCAGACTCGCCCAGTTCGACTCGGGAATCGGTACAGGCCGTGCCGGTTCCGGCATTATACACGGAATCGCCCAATTCCAGAGAGAACCAAGCGATTCTGTACAGTGAATCGCCGATTCACTGTACGGACTCGACGAGTCCCGTGAAGAACATGGGCTGCACAGTGTTCTTCACGGGTTTCTTCAAATTTTTGTCTTTTTTTAATCATTTTGTCTTTTTTTTGCTATGTGATCAAATATTCAGGCTTTATGCAGCTTTTTCAGCCTTTTCATGCATTAAATGGTGGAGAAATTTCATGTTTTTGGATCATGAAAGTTGCGGGTTTTAGGGTTTTCGCTTTTCCTTTTGTTTCATGCCAAATAGGGCATGAATTTGTGAAAATTTTGAGGCATATTGATTGTAAATGCGTTCATTAGAATCTATGTTACGAATTTGTGATTATCTTTGAGAAAAACAGATTAATTTGGAGATTGAAGCCACGGGTTCACGAAACCAAGTAAGAACTCTGCGTTTTTTTTTTTTTTCGCCATTTGATCAATTTCAGTTCATATTTTGAAAATAACCAGTTAAATTTGTGGGGTTTTAAATCTTTATCATGTCTTTTATCATTTACCATATTCAATTTTATTTAATTCACTCAATTACAGCCAGAGGTTTTTGAAGAACACAGTGATGTCTGTGAAAAAAAATTTATGTTGTTTTCTTCTTTTTTTTCCGCCTTTCGATCAATTGTTCACGATATATTACAAATAATGTGTTACATTTCTAGGGTTTTTAATCGTTATAGTCTTGTTTATAATCAGATGTATTCAATTTGATCTGATTTGTTCAATTTGAGCTTCATTTTTTAGATTCAATGACTGTTGTCACTGAAGAACTGCGTTTTTTTTTTTTGCTCAATTTAATCTATTTGATTTGATTTATTGATGATAATGTGTCCATAATTTAGGGTTTTAATTCCTTATATTGTTGTTTATCAAAAAATGTACTCAATTGGATGTAATTTATTCGTTTGGAGGTGGAGTTTTGAGTTGAAATTACTGATGTAAGGTGGCTTTGGGAAAAACAGATTTTTTGTCTTCCTTTTTCCTTTTTTTTTTTTTTTTTTTTTTTTTTTTGTAATCCATGATTGAATGCTATTGAAAATTTGTGATTTTTCGAATAGATGTGTAAATCGTGACAAGGTTTTGATTATCATGAAGTATTAAACCATATTTTTAATTTTTATTGTTTGAGTTTGTTGTACTTTTTTTGTTTTTTTTTTTTAGTACATGATCGATTTTTTTTGAAAAATAGTGATTTTCCAAAGAGATGTGAAAATAGTGACCAGGTTTTGATTATCATAAGGAATTAAACCATATTTTTAATTTTTATTGTTAAAGCATTTGTTGGAAAAATTGTATATTGATAGATTATTTATGCAAAAAAATGCATATTATTATATTTTTAATGCAAAACTATATTTTTTTAATTTGCTGTTAATGCATTTTTGCATTGGAAAGACTGATGTTAGGTGGCTTTGTAAAGAATTGTTTTTATTTGTTTTTTTTTTTTAGTACATGATCGATTTCTTTTGAAAAATCGTGATTTTCCGAAAACATGTGAAAATAGTGACCAGGTTTTGATTATCATGAGGTAATAAACCATATTTTAAATTTTTATTGTTAAAGCTTTTGTTGAAAAAATTGTATGTTGATAGATTAGTTATGCAAAAAAAATGCATGTTATTATATATTTAACGCAAAACTATAATTTTTTAATTTGTTGTTAATGCATTTTTGAGTTGGAATGACTGATGTTAAGTGGCTCTGTGAAGAATTGTTTTTATTTGTTTTTTTTTTTTAGTACATGATCGATTTTTTTTGCAAAATCGTGATTTTTTGAAAAGAAGTGAAAATAGTGACCCGGTTTTTATTATCCTGAAGTATTAAACCATATTTTAAATTTTTATTGTTAAGATTTTGTGGAAAAAATTGTATGTTGATGGATTATTTATGCAAAAAAAACGCATCTTATTATATTTTTAATGCAAAACTGTATTTTTTTAATTTGTAGTTAATGCATTTTTTAGTTGGAATGACTGATGTTAGGTGGCTCTATGAAGAATTGTTTTTATTTGTTTTTTTTTTTTAGTACATGATCGATTTTTTTTGAAAAAAAGTGATTTTCCGAAAAGATGTGAAAATAGTGACCAGGTATTGATTATCATGAGGAATTAAACCATATTTTTTATTTTTATTGTTAAAGCATTTGTTGAAAAAATTGTATGTTGATAAATTATTTAAGCAAAAAAAGGCATGTTATTATATATTTAATGCAAAACTGTATTTTTTTAATTTGTTGTTAATGCATTTTTTAGTGGGAATGACTGATGTTAGGTGGCTATGTAAAGAATTGATTTTATTTGTTTTTTTTTTAGTACATGATCGATTTTTTTTGAAAGATCGTGATTTTCCAAAAACATGTGAAAATAGTGACCAAGGTTTGATTATCATGAGGTATTAAACCATATTTTTAATTTTTATTGTTAAAGCTTTTATTGAAAAAATTGTATGTTGATAGATTATTTATGGAAAAAAATGCATGTTATTAAATTTTTAATGCTAAACTGTATTTTTTTAATTTGTTGTTAATGCATTTTTGAGTTGGAATGACTGATGTTAGGTGGCTCTGTGAAGATTTATTTTTGGTTGTTTTTTTTTTTTACGTGATCGATTTTTTTTGAAAAATCGTGATTTACCGAAAACATGTGAAAATAGTGACCTGCTTTTGATTATCATGAGGTACTCAAGCATATTTTAAATTTTTATTGTTAAAGCTTTTGTTGAAAAAATTGTATGTTGATGGATTATTTATGCAAAAAAATGCATGTCATTATATTTTTAATGCAAAACTGTATTTTTTAAATTTGTTGTTAATGCATTTTTGAGTTGCAATGACTGAATTTAGGTGGCTTTGTGAAGAATTATTTTTATTTGTTTTTATTTTTAGTACATGATCGATTTTTTTTAAAAAAATGTGATTTTTTGAAAAGATGTGAAAATAGTTACCAGGTTTTGATTATCATGAGGTATTAAACCATATTTTTAATTTTTATTGTTAAAGCTTTTGTTAAAAAAATTGTATGTTGATAGATTACTTATGCCAAAATTGCATGGTATTAAATTTTTAGTGCAAAACTTTATTTTTTAAAATTGTTGTAAATGCATTTTTGTGTTGGAATGAGTGATGTTAGGTGGCTCTGTGACGGATTGTTTTTATTTATTTTTTTTATGTAGTACCTGATCGATATTATTTGAAAAATAGTGATTTTCCAAAAAGATGTGGAAACAGTGACCAGGTTTTGATTATCATGAGGTATTAAAAAATATTTTTAATATTTATTGTTACAGCTTTTGTGGAAAAAATTGTATGTTGATAGATTACTTATGCAAAAAAAAACATGTTATTATATTTTTAATGCAAAACTGTATTTTTTTTAATTTTTTGTCAATGCATTTTTCAGTAGGAATGACAGATGTTAGGTGGCTCTGTGAAGAATTGTATTTATTTGTTTTTTTTTTTAAGTAGAAGATCGATTTTTTTTTTAAATCGTGATTTTCCGAAAAGATGTGAAAATAGTGACCAGCTTTTGATTATCATGAGGTATTAAACCATATTTTTAATTTTTAATGTTAAAGCTTTTGTTGAAAAAATTGTATGTTGATGGATTATTTATGCAAAAAAATGCATGTTATTATATTTTTAATGCAAAACTATATTTTTTTAATTTGTTGTTAATGGATTTTTGAGTTGGAATGACTGATGTTAGGTGGCACCGTGAAGATTTGGTTTTATTTGTTTTTTATTTTTAGTACATGGTCGATTTCTTTTGAAAAATCGTGATTTTCTGAAAAGATGTGAAAATAATGACCAAGTTTTGATTATCATGAGGTATTAAACCGTATTTTTAATTTTTATTGTTAAAGCTTTAGTTGAAAAAATTGTTTGTTGATAGATTAGTTATGCAAAAACATGAATGTTATTATATTTTTAATGCGAAACTGTAATTTTTTAATTTGTTGTTAGTACATTTTTTAGTTGGAATGACTTATATTAGGTGGGTCTGTGAAAATTTGTTTTTATTTGTTTTTTTTTTTAGTACATGATCGATTTTGTTTGAAAAATCGTGATTTTCCGAAAAGATGTGAAAATAGTGACCAAGTTTTGATTATCATGAGGTATTAAACCATTTTTTAAAGCTTTTGTTGAAAAACTTATATGTTGATGGATTATTGATGCAAAAAAATGCATGTTATTATCTTTTTAATGGAAAACTATTTTTTTTTAATTTGTTGTAAGTGCATTTTTGAGTTGGAATGACTGATGTTAGGTGGCTCTGTGAAGAATTGTTTTTATTATTATTATTTTTAGTACATAATTAATTTTTTTGAAAAATCGTGATTTTCCTATAAGATGTGAAAATAGTGACCAGATTTTGATTATCATGAGGTATTACACCATATTTTTAAGTTTCATTGTTAAAGCTTTTGTTGAAAAACTTGTATGTTGCTAGATTATTTATGCAAAAAAATGCATGTTATTATATTTTTAATGCAATACTGTTTTTTTTTAAATTTTTTGTTAATGCATTTTTGTGTCGGAGTGACTGATGTTAGGTGGCTCTGTGATGAATTATTTTTATTTATTTTATTTTTCTAGTACATGATCGATTTTTTTTGAAAACTCGTGATTTTTCGAAAAGATGTGAAAATAGTGACCAGGTTTTGATTATCGTGAGGCATTAAACCATATTTTTAATTTTTATTGTTAATGCTTTTGTTGAAAAAATTTTATGTTGATAGATTACTAATGCAAAAAAAATGCATGTTATTATATTTTTAATGCAAAACTGTATTTTTTTAAATTGTTGATACTGCATTTTTTATTTAGATTGACTGATGTTAGGTAGCTCTTTGAAGAATTGTTTTTATTTGTTTTTTTTCTTTAGTACATGATCGATTTTTTAAGAAAAATCGTGATTTTTCGAAAACATGTGAAAATAGTTACCAGCTTTTTATTATCATGAGGTATTAAGCCATATTTTTTAATTTTTAATGTTAAAGATTTTGTTGAAAAAATTGTATGTTGATGGATTATTTATGAAAAAAAATGCATGTTATTATATTTTTAACGCAAAACTACATTTTTTTAATTTGTTGTTAATGCATTTTTGAGTTGGAATGACTGATGCTAGGTGGCTCTGTGAAGAATTGTTTTTATTTGATTTTTTGTTTTTAGTACGTGATCGATTTTTTTTGGAAAATCATAATTTTCCGAAATGATGTGAAAATAGTGACCAGCTTTTGATTATCATGTGGTATTAAACCATATTTTAAATTTTTATTCTTAAAGCTTTTGTTGAAAAAATTGTATGTTGATGGATTACTTATGCAAAAAAATTCATTTTATCATATTTTTAATGCAAAACTGTATTTTTTTAGTTTGTTTTTAATGCATTTTTTAGTAGGAATGATTGATGTTAGGTGGCTCTTTGAAGAAATTTTTTTATTTGTTTTTTTTTTTTCGTACATGATCGATTTTTTTTGAAAACTTGTGAGATGTGAAAATAGTGACCACGTTTTGATTATCATGAGGCACTAAACCATATTTTTAATTTCTATTCTTAAAGCTTTTGTGTAAAAAATTGCATGTTGATAGATTACTAATGCAAAAAAATGCATGTTGTTATATTTTTATTGCAATACTGTATTTTTTTAATTTTTTTATAATGCATTTTTTAGTTAGAATGACTGATGTTAGGTAGCTCAGTGAAGAATTGTTTTTATTCGTTTTTTTTCTTTAGTACATGATCGATTTTTTTTGAAAAATCGTGATTTTCCGAAAACATGTGAAAATAGTGACCACCTTTTGATTATCATGAGGTATTAAACCATACTTTTAATTTTTATAGTTAAAGCTTTTGTTGAAAAAATTGTATGTTGATGGATTATTTATGCAAAAAAATACATATTATTATATTTTTAATGCAAAACTGTATTTCTTTAATTTGTTGTTAATGAATTTTTTAGTTGGAATGACTGATGTTAGGTGGCTCTGTGAAGAATTGTGTGTATTTTGTTTATTTTTTTAGTACATGATCGATTTTTTGTGAAAAATCTTGATTTTCCGGAAAGATGTGAAAATAGTGACCAAGTTTTGATTATCATGAGGTATTATACCATATTTTTAATTTTAATTGTTAAAGCTTTTGTTTGAAAAATTGTATGTTGATGGATTATTTATGTAAAAAAATGCCCGTTATTATATTTTTAATGCAAAACTGTTTTTTTTTAATTTGTTGTTAAAGCATTTTTGAGTTGGAATGACTGATCTTAGGTGGCTCTGTGAAGAATTGTTTTTTTTTTTTAGTACATTATCAATTTTTTTTGAAAAATCGTGATTTTCCGAAAAGATGTGAAAATAGTAACCAGATTTTAATTATCGTGAGGTATTAAACCATATTTTTAATTTTTATTGTTAAAACTTTTGTTGAATTTATTGTATGTTTATAGGTTATTTATGCCAAAAAATGCATATTATTAAATTTTTAATGTGAAACTTTATTTTTTTAATTTGTTGTTAATGCTTTTTTGTGTTGGAATGAGTGTTGTTAGGTGGCTCTTTGACGGATTGTTTTTATTTGTTTTTTTATGCAGTACCTGATCGATTTTTTTTGAAAAATAGTGATTTTTCGAAAAGATGTGAAAATAGTGACCAGGTTTTGATTATCATGAGGTATTAAAAAATATTTTTAATTTTTATTGTTAAAACTTATGTTTAAAAAATTGTTTGTTGATAGATTACTTATGCAAAAAAATTAATGTTATTATATTTTTAATGCAAAACTGTATTTTTTAAATTTTTTGTCAATGCATTTTTCAGTAGGAATGACTGATGGTAGGTGGCTCTGTGAAGAATTGTTTTTATTTCTTTCTTTTTTTAAGTACAAGATTGATTTTGATTATCATGAGGTATTAAACCGTATTTTTAGTTTTTAATGTTAAAGCTTATGTTGAAAAAATTGTATGTTGATGGATTATTTATACAAAAAAATGCATGTTATTATATTTTTAATGAAAAACTATATTTTTTAATTTGGTGTTAATGAATTTTTGAGTTGGAATGACTAATTTTAGGTGGCCCTATGAAGAATTGTATTTATTTGTTCTTTTTTTTTAGTACATGATCGATTTCTTTTGAAAAATCATGATTTTCTGAAAAGATGTGAAAATAATGACCAGGTTTTGATTACCATGAGGTATTGAACCGTATTTTTAATTTTTATTGTTAAAGCTTGTTTTGAAAAAATTGTATGTTGATAGATTAGTTATGCAAAAAATTGCATGTTATTATATTTTTAATGCGAAGCTGTAATTTTGTAATTTTTTGTTAGTGCTTTTTTGAGTTGGAATGACTGATGTTAGGGGGGTCTGTAATAAATTATTTTTATTTGATTTTTTTTTTTTGTACATGATCGATTTTTTTTGAAGAAACGTGATTTTTCGAAAAGATGTGAAAATAGTGACCAGCTTTTGATTATCATGAGGTATTAAACCATATTTTTAATTTTTATTGTTAAAGCTTTTGTTGACAAAATTGTATGTTGATGGATAACTTATGCAAACAAATTAATGTTATTATATTTTAAATGCAAAACTGCATTTTTTTAATTTGTTGTTAATGCATTTTTTCTTCGGAATGACTGATGTTGGGTGGCTCTTTGACGGATTGTTTTTATTTGTTTTTTTTATGTCGTACATGATCGATTTTTTTTGAAAACTCGTGATTTTTCGAAAAGATGTAAAGATAGTGACCAGGTTTTAATTATCATGAGGTATTAAACCATATTTTTAAATTTTATTGTTAAAGCTTTTGTTGAAAAATTTGTATGATGATAGATTATTTATGCAAAAAAATGCATGTTACTATATTTTTAATGAAAAACTTTATTTTTTTTCAGTTGTTGTTAATACTTTTTTGTGTTGGAATGACTGATGTTCGGTGGCTCATAGACGGATTGTTTTATTTTATTATTTTTTGTAGTACATGAACCATTTTTTTTGAAAAATCGTGATTTTCCAAAAAGATGTGAAAATAGTGACCAAGGTTTGATTATCATGAGGTATTAAACCATATATTTAATTTTTATTGTTAAAGCTTTTGTTGAAAAAATTGTATGTTGATGGATCATTTATGAAAAAAAATGCATGTTATTAAATTTTTAATGCAATATGGTATTTTTTTAATTTGTTGTTAAAGCATTTTTGAGGAGCAATGGCTGATGTTAGGTGGCTCCGTGATGAATTTTTTTTATTTGTTTTTTTTTTTTAGTACATGATCAATTTTTTTTGAATAATCGTCATTTTCGGAAAAGATGTGAAAATAGTGACTAGGTTTTGATTTTCATGTGGTATTAAACCATATATTTAATTTTTATATCTGAAGCTTTTGTTGAAAAAAATGTCTGTTGATAGATTATTTATGCAAAAAAAGGAATGTTATTATATTTTTAAGGCTAAATAGTATTTTTTTACTTTCTTGTTAATGCATTTTTAAGTTGGAATGACAGATGTTAGGGGGCTCTGTAAAAAATTGTTTTATTTATTTATTTATTTTTGTACATGACCGATTTTTTTTGAAAAATCTTGATTTTCCGAGAATATGGGAAAATAGTGACCAGGTTTTGATTATCATGAGGTATTAAAACATATTTTTAATTTTTATTGTTAAATCTTTTGTTGAATAAATTGCATGTTGATATATTATTTATGCAAAAAAATGCAAGTTATTATATTTTTATTGCAAAACTGTATTTTTTTAATTTGTTGTTAATGTATTTTTTAGTTGGAATGACTAATGTTAGGTGGCTCAGTGAATAATCTTTTATTTTTTATTTATTTTTTTAGTACATGATCGATTTTTTTTGAAAAATGTTGATTTTCCGAAAAATTGTAAAAATAGTGACTAGGTTTTTATTATCATGAGGTATTAAACCATATTTTTAATTTTTATTGTTAAAGCTTTTGTTGAAAAAATTGTATGTTGATAGATTATTTATGCCAAAAAATGCTTGTTATTAAATTTTTAATACAAAACTGTGTTTTTTAATTTGTTGTTAATGCATTTTTGTGTTGGAAAGACTGATGTTAGGTGGCTCTGTGACAGATTATTTTTATTTGTTTTTTTTATGTAGTACATGGTCGATTTTCTTTGAAAAATTGTGATATTCCGAAAAGATGTGAAAATAGTGATCAGGTTTTGATTATCATGAGGTATAAAACCATATTTTTAATTTGTATTGTTAAAGCTTTTGTTGAAACAATTGTATGTTGATAGATTACTTATGTAAAAAAATGGATGTTGTTATATTTTTAATGCAAAACTGTATTTTTTTATTTTATTGTTAATGAATTTTTCAATTGGAATGACAGATGTTAGGTGGCTCTGTGAAAAATTGTTTTTATTTTATTTTATTTTTAGTATCTGATCGATGTTTTTTGAAAAATCGTGACTTTCCGAAGAGATGTTAAAATAGTGACAAGCTTTTGATTATCATGAGGTATTAAACCATATTTTAATTTTAAATGTTAACGCTTTTGTTGAAAAAATTGTATGTTGATGGATTATTTTTACAGAAAAATACGTGTTATTATATTTTTAATGCAAAACTAAATTTTTTTAATTTGTTGTTAATGCATTTTTTAGTAGGAATGACTGATGCTAGGTGGCTCGGTGAAGAATTGTATATTTTTTTTTTAGTACATGATCGATTTTTTTTGAAAACTCATGATTTTCTGAAAAGATGTGAAAATAATGTCCAGGTTTGGATTGTCATGAGGTATTAAACCATATTTTTAATTTTTATTGTTAAAGCTTTTGTTAAAAAAATTGTATGTTGATGGATTATTTATACAAAAAAAATGCATGTTATTATATTTTTAATGCGAAACTGTAATTTTTTAATTTGTTTGTTGATGCATTTTTGAGTTGGAATGACTGATGTTAGGTGGCTCTGTGAAGAAACGTTTTTATTTTATTTTTTCCTTTAGTACCGGATCGATTTTTTTTGAAAAAACGTGATTTTCCTAAAAGTTGTGAAAATAAGGACCAGGTTTTGTAAATCCTATGATATTAAACCATATGTATATATATATATTTTTAAACCTTTTCTTGAAAAAATTCTATGTTGATGGATTATTAATGCAAAAAACTGCATGTTATTATATTTTTAATGCAAAACTATCTTTTTTTTTATTTGTTGTTAATGCATTTTTTAGTTGGAATGACTGAAGTTAGGTGGCTCTGTGATAAATTGTTTTTATTTGTTTTTTTTTTTTAGTACATGATCGATTTTTTTTGAAAAATCGTTATTTTTCGAAAAGACGTGAAAATAGTGACCAGGTTTTGATTATCATGAGGTATTAGACCATATTTTTAAATTTTATTGTTATAGCTTTTGTTGAAAAAATTGTATGTTGATCGATTATTTATGCAAAAAAATGCGTGTTATTATAATTTTAATGCAAAATTGTATTTTTTTTAATTTGTTGTTAATGCATTTTTTTGTTGGAATGACTGATGTTAGGTGGCTCTGTGACGGATTGTTTTTATTTTAGTTCTCTTTGTAATACATAATCGATTTTTTTTTAAAATCCGTGATTTTCCGAAGAGATGTGAAAATAGAGACCAGGTTTTGATTATCATGAGGTATTAAACAATAGTTTTAATTTTTTTGTTAAAGCTTTTGTTGAAAAAATTTTATGTTGATGGATCATTTATGCAAAAAAATGCATGTTATTAAATTTTTTATGCAAAACTGTATTTTTTTAATTTGTTGTTAATGCATTTTTGAATTGGAATGACTGATGTTAGGTGGCTTTGTGAAGAATTGATTTTATTTGTTTTTTTTTTTAGTACATGATCGATTGTTTTTAAAAAATCGTGATGTTTCAAAAACATTTGCAAATCGTGATCAGGTTTTGATTATCATGAGGTATTAAACTATATTTTAAATTTTTAGTGTTAAAACTTTTATTGAAAAAATTTTATATTGATAGATTATTTATGCAAAAAAGTTCATGTTATTAAATTTTTAATGCAAAGCTGTATTTTTTTAATTTGGTTTTAATGCATTTTTGTGTTGGAATAACTGATGTTAGGTTGATCTGTGAAGAATTGTTTTTATTTGTTTTTTTTTTTAGTACATGATTATATTTTTTTGAAAAATCGTGATTTTTCAAATAGTTGTGAAAATAGTTACCAGGTTTTGATTATCATGAGGTATTAAACCATATTTTTAATTTTTATTGTTAAAGCTTTCGTTGAAAAATTTGTATGTTGATAGATTATTTATGCCAAAAAAATGCTTGTTATTAAATTTTTAATACAAAATTGTATTTTTTTAATTTGTTGTTAATGCATTTTTGTGTTGGAATGACAGATGTTAGGTGGCTCTGTGAAGAATTGTTTATTTTTTATTTATTTTTTTAGTACATGATCGATTTTTTTTGAAAAATCGTGATTTTCCGAAAAGTTGTAAAAATAGTGACCAGGTTTTGATTATCATGAGGTATTAAACCATATTTTTAATTTTTATTGTTAAAGCTTTTGTTGAAAAAATTGTATGTTGATAGATTATTTATGCCAAAAAATGCTTGTTATTAAATTTTTAATACAAAACTGTATTTTCTTAATTTGTTGTTAAAGCATTTTTGTGTTGGAATGACTTATGTCAGGTGGCCCTATGACATATTATTTTTATTTTTATTTTTTATGTAGTACCTGATCGATTTTTTTTGAAAAATCGTGATATTCCGAAAAGATGTGAAAATAGTGATTAGGTTTTGATTATCATGAGATATTAAACCATATTTTTAATTTTTATTGTTAAAGCTTTTGTTGAAACAATTGTATGTTTATAGATTACTTATGTAAAAAAATGGATGTTATTATATTTTTAATGCAAAACTGTATTTTTTTATTTTACTGTTAATGAATTTTTCAGTTGGAATGACAGATGTTAGGTGGCTCTGTGAAGAATTGTTTTTATTATTATTTTTTTTTAGTACCTGATTGATGTTTTTTGAAAACTCGTGATTTTCCGAAGAGATGTTAAAATAGTGACAGGCTTTTGATTATCATGAGGTATTGAACCATATTTTTAATTTTAAATGTTAAAGCTTTTGTTGAAAAAATTGTATGTTGATGGATTATTTTTGCAAAAAAATGCATGTTATTATATTTTTAATGCAAAACTAAATTTTTTTTGTTTGTTGTTAATGCATTTCTTAATAGGAATGACTGATGCTAGGTGGCTCTGTGAAGATTTGTTTTTTTTTGTTTTTTTTTTAGTACATGATCGATTTTTTTTGGAAACTCATGATTTTCTGAAAAGATGTGAAAATAATGTCCAGGTTTTGATTGTCATGAGGTATTAAACCATATTTTTAATTTTTATTGTTAAAGCTTTTGTTGAAAAAATTATATGTTGATGGATTAGTTATACAAAAAAATGCATGTTATTATATTTTTAATGCGAAACTGTAATTTTTTAATTTGTTTGTTGATGCATTTTTGAGTTGGAATGACTGATGTTAGGTGGCTCTGTGAAGAAATGTTTTCATTTTTTTTTTCCTTTAGTACCTGATCGATTTTTTTTGAAAAAACGTGATTTTCCTAAAAGTTCTGAAATTAAGGACCAGGTTTTGTAAATCATATGGTATTAAACCATATGTATATATATATATTTTTAAAACCATTTGTTCAAAAAATTCTATTTTGATGGATTATTTATGCAAAAAAATGCATGTTATTTTATTTTTAATACAAAACTATCTTTTTTTTTATTTGTTGTTAATGCATTTTTTAGTTAGAATGACTGATGTTAGGTGGCTCTGTGATGAGTTGTTTTTATTTGTTTTTTTTTTTTAGTACATGATCGATTTTTTTTGAAAAATCGTTATTTTTCGAAAAGACGTGAAAATAGTGACCAAGTTTTGATTATCATGTGGTATTAGACCATATTTTTAAATTTTATTGTTATAGCTTTTGTTGAAAAAATTGTATGTTGATCGATTATTTATGCAAAAAAATGCATGTTATTATATTTTCAATGCAAAACTTTATTTTTTTTAATTTGTTGTTAATGCATTTTTTTGTTGGAATGACTGATGTTAGGTGGCTCTGTGACGGATTGTTTTTATTTTAGTTCTTTTTGTAGTACATAATCGATTTTTTTTAAAAATTCGTGATTTTCCGAAAAGATGTGAAAATAGTGACCAGGTTTTGAATATCATGAGGTATTAAACCATATATTTAATTTTTACTGTGAAAGCGGTTGCTGAAAAAATTGTATGTTCATAGATTACTAATGCAAAAAAATGCATGTTATTATATTTTTAATACAAAACTGTATTTTTTAAATTTGTTGTTAATGCATTTTTGAGTTGGAATGACTGATGTTAGGTGGCTCTATGAAGAATTGATTTTATTTGTTTTTTTTTGTAGTCCATGATCGATTGTTTTTGAAAAATCTTGAAAACTTGTGAAAATAGTGACCAGATTTTGATTATCATGAGGTATTAAACAATATTTTTAATTTTTTTTGTTAAAGCTTTTGTTGAAAAAATTTTATGTTGATGGATCATTTATGCAAAAAAATGCAAGTTATTAAATTTTTTATGCAAAACTGTCTTTTTTTAATTTGTTGTTAATGCATTTTTGAATTGGACTGGCTGATGTTAGGTGGCTCTGTGAAGAATTGATTTTATTTGTTTTTTTTTTAGTACATGATCGATTGTTTTTAAAAAATCGTGATGTTTCGAAAACATTTGCAAATCGTGACCAGGTTTTGATTATCATTAGGTATTAAACCATATTTTAAATTTTTATTGTTAAAGCTTTTATTGAAAAAATTTTATAATGATAGATTATTTATGCAAAAAAGTTCATGTTATTAAATTTTTAAGGCAAAGCTGTATTTTTTTAATTTGGTTTTAATGCATTTTTGAGTTGGAATGACTGATGTTAGGTGGCTCTGTGAAGAATTGTTTTTTTTTTTTTTAGTACATGATCATATTTTTTTTAAAAATCGTGATTTTCCGAAAAGTTGTGAAAATAGTTACCAGGTTTTGATTATCATGAGGTATTAAACCATATTTTTAATTTTATTGTTAAAGCTTTTGTTGAAAAGTTTGTATGTTGATAGATTATTTATGCCAAAAAATGCTTGTTATTAAATTTTTAATACAAAACTGTAGTTTTTTAAT
Organism: Amborella trichopoda; assembly: GCF_000471905.2. Next base: position 1,793,052 of record NW_006499973.1, on the reverse strand, counting down.
TTGTTGTTATTGCATTTTTGTGTTGGAATGACTGATGTTAGGTGGCTCTGTGACGAATTGTTTTTATTTGTTTTTTTTATGTTGTTTCTGATAGATTTTTTTTTTTGAAAAATCGTGATTTTCAGAAAAGATTTGAAAATAGTGATCAGGTTTTGATTACCATGAGGTATTAAACCATATTTTTAATTTTTATAGTTAAAGCTTTTGTTGAAAAAATTGTATGTTGATGGATTATTTTGCGAAAAAATGCATGTTATTATATTTTTAATGCAAAACTATATTTTCTTCATTTGTTGTTAATGCTATTTTTTGTTGGAATGACTGATGTTAGGTGGCTCTGTGAAGAATTGTTTTTATTTGTTTTTTTTTTTGTACGTGATCAATTTTTTTTGAAAAATTGCGATTTTCCGAAAAGATGCGAAAATGGTGACCAGATTTTGATTATCATGAGGTATTAAACCATATTTTTCATTTTTATTGTTAAAGCATTTGTTGAAAGATTGTATGTTGATGGATTATTTATGCAAAAAAATGCATGTTATTATATTTTTAATGCAAAACTATATTATCTTAATTTGTTGTTAATGCATTTTTAAGTTGGAATGGCTGATGTTAGGTTGTTCTGTGAGGAATTGTTTTTTTTTGTTTGTTTGTTTTAGTACATGATCGATTTCTTTTGAAAAATCGTGATTTTCTGAAAAGATGTGAAAATAATGACCAGGTTTTGAATATCATGAGGCATTAAACCGCATTTTTAATTTTTAATTGTATGTTGATAGATTAGTTATGCAAAAAAATACATGTTATTATATTTTTAATGCGATACTGTAATTTTTTAATTTTTTGTTAGTGCATTTTTTAGTTGCAATGACTGATGTTAGGTGGGTCTGTAAAAAATTGATTTCTTTTTTTTTTTTTTTTTTTACATGATCGATTTTTTTTGAAAAAACGTGATTTTCGGAAAAGATGTGAAAATAGTGACCAGGTTTTGATTATCATGAGGTATTAAACCATATTGTTTTTATTTTTTTTAAAGCTTTTGTTGAAAACATTGTATGTTGATGGATTATTTATGCAAAAGAATGCATGTTATTAT